>CM056196.1:5427500-5847500 GCA_029692085.1 Gymnothorax javanicus | reverse complement strand
TAGACTGGGCATGGTTATTACCATGTAATAACCACCAATCATTAAAGAGATATTGAAAATCATAACTCTTGTCCAAGTACAAGTGAAAATATTAAATACAAAAAACAGAATTGCAGTAAATAACAAAAAAGAGCCAATATTTCCTTGTTTAATGCGTGATGCACACTGAAGTAAAAATGAAAATATTCAAATTCAGGTAAGATAATTAATAAATAATTAGTTAAACTATTGATGCTTGCTGAAGTACAGGTAAAATATTTATTGCTGAATAAACATGCCAGCCCGGGACATGACCTAGCAAGCAAAACCCATCCCACAGAACCCCAACGGCTCGTTACCCGATGTACTCCTCCTTGTTCTCCTCCGTCACCAGCGTATCTGCTCCATCAGGTTTCAGGTCATGTGACGTGATCTTCCCCAGGATCTCCATGTCGACGGAGAAGTACATCTCCAGGCCGCATTCCTCGATGTTGTTGTCCCTGCGCAGGAGGGAAATGGGCTACCAGTTCAGCTAACTTCAGTGCCACAAAGCAGTTTGACATCGTGCTGGACATGTGCAAATAACGACTCAAAAAGATAAATATATCCATGTCCCTACACTGTCGTTTTGGAGAGGGGAAGGGGCAGCAGGCATAAACTGTGGGAGATCAGGTAAGTTATGATCACGGATCACCCACAGTCGCTAACAGAGATACGCAGTGGCGAGTCAAGACTGCTGTTATGTTCCCAGAGCGAGTTTTACTATGTATTATTTATTCACCGTTTAACGACATTTTTTGTACTTTATTTTACAGATATATCAAGTTATCCGTCATAATCCCGATAACATATCTAGGAATCAAATCACATATTAATCACTCATATAACTCTGATATGGGGCAATTTAGAGACTCCAATCAGCCTTTGTACTGCAGGATGAAACCCAGGCGAACTCGAGGATAGAGGCCCCAGGCCGACTTCAACCTACGACCCTCTTGCTGTGAGCCGACAGTGTGTACTACCCTGCTGCCCAGCTGTGTGGGTGTAGATTGAGAGGAATACCTGATCCAGATGAGCGAGTTGTAGAACTCCGGGTCGATGGTCTCCAGGTCTTTAATGGTTAGCTTCTTATTTAGCATACGCTTGTAAAACGGCAGGGAGAATCCGGTGTCTATGAACTTGCCATGAAACAGGGCCTGGAGAGAGAGAGAGAGAGAGAGAGAGAGAGAGAGAGAGAGAGAGAGAGAGAGAGAGAGAGAGAGAGAGAGAGAGAGAGAGAGAGAGAGAGAGAGAGACGGAAGAGGGGGATCGGCAAAGGCAAAGCGTATTCTGTCGGAAGTTGAAACCACAATACGGTTTTCTCCCCCCGTATCAATAACCCTAACCCTCGTGGCACAGAAAGCATGGACTTGTATGTGTGTGGGTGCACATACAGTACGCGTGTATATGTCGACACGCATTTTCTGATGTGTACTTGCGTGTGTGTGCGTATGTCTGCAGTGCGCGTCTGCGTTTGTGTGTTTTTGGACTCCTGCATGCGTCTACAAATTTGTGCATGCAAGTGTGAGGGTTTGTTTTTTTCCCCAGTTTGCATGGCCTTTTCATGGCATATTTGTTTGCATGAAGTTAGTGTGAGCATGCATTCCTAAACTTATTTTTCTATATGAGGGGTGTGTACACTACCGCTCAAAAGTTGGGGATCACTTGGAAATTTTCTTGTTTTCCATGGAAACACACATGAAATTGGTCTGAATAGGAAATATAGCAAATGAACAGAACATGCTGACATTGTCTGAGTTAGAAATAATGATTTTAATGGAAAATGATGAATATGTACTTCAAACTTTGCCTTCATCAAAAAAAAAAAAAAAAAAAAAAAACACGTTCACTGTTGATACTGAAACTGGTGTTTGACGGGAACTATTTAGCGCAGCTGCTAGTTGACAACCTGTGAGGCGTCTTTGTTTTAAACTACACACTCTCAGATATTTGTCTTCTTGCACAGTTGTGCATCGGGGCCTCCCACTCCTTTTTTCTGTCCTTGTTAGTGCCAGTTTGTGCTGCCCTCTGAAGGGAGTAGTTGACAGCATGGTACGGGTCTCAAAAGAGTTCTTTCTTTCTGGCCATTTTGAGCCTGTAAACAAACAAACAACTGCTGATGCTTCAGGTACTAAACCAACCTCAAGAATGCCATGCTCCCTTTTGCGCTCCCTTATTAGTTCAACGGTTTTCAGCTGTGCAACACATTTGCAGAAGGGTTTTCTAATAATCAATTAGCCTTATAAAATGCTCAACTTGGATTAGCAGCCATACCAGGAGATTGATGCAGAGGACTGACAGTTGCTGATAATAGCCTCTATGCAAAAATGTAGATCATTCTTTGAAAATCATCTGATTAATTTTAATTGTTTGTGAAATGGAAAAAAATGTTTGTGAAATGCAAGAAAGTGTATTTCTCTTTGGAAAACAAAGAAATTTCCAAGTGATCCCAAACTTTTGAGCGGTAGTGTATGTGCATACATGTGCGTGTGCGCCTGCCTGCAAGAGCCTGGAACTACGCGTAACTCACCATGGCGATGAATCGGCCAATGAAGCAGAAGTAGGACAGGTGATCGGGGTTGATAGTGGAGGCGGGGTTTATCTGCAGACAGTAGTTGCTCTTGCCGGCGTACTCAAACAGGCAGTACATGGGGTTCAGCACCTCGTGTGACAGCAGGAAAAACCACTCTCTGGAAACAGAGCACCATACACAGCCATGAGTTACTCAAGAGCGACTCACATGGGCCCTTTCTCAAAGCGTAGCCAGCATTCTTAGGCTGCTACATCATCACAGGCTGTTCCAATGCGAAAGTGCCTATGAACACAACTGAGAAATGCAGCCTTCATTTAGCCCGATATCGGACAGAACTGTCGAAAGTAGAGCGGCATGCGATCACACAGCAGTCGAGAAATGCAGCCTACGCTTCGAGGAGCGGCCACGGTCAGGCAGGGTTATGACAAGCAAGCACAGGGAAAGTGCAGGAAACAGGACCACATTCAGGATGAGATCAGAGTTTTGACAGCAAGTCATGAAACTACTGTGTTAATGAACGTCAGAAAGGCTTGGTTAGCTCAGTGACACTGAGGTTACATCAGCACTTAATGCACTTTCCTGTGATTCATATTAATACTATAAGGCTGGCAGATGTTTAATGCCAATTTCCCCGGCCATCAAATGTATTTTTGTAGCAGGACTGTTTTTGTTCATCTTGGGGACGTGAATCTGGCCTGCTCAGTCTTCTGGTGGAGGACATGTTGAGTCACTGTATCGAATTGAAAGATGTGTTTAGCTTAACTGATTGGATTTTTCCAGCATTACAAACTTCAACCGAGTGTTACAGATGGCTTAATCAGGATGAGTGAAGTTCAGCACATCTTTCAACTAGATACAGCAAGTCAAAATGTGCTCTACTCAAAGGCTAAGGCTGTTAAAGGGTTAAGTAAAGCACGTGAGAGTGAACTGACCTCGCCAGGCCACCGTAGTCCAGTCCCTCCTCCCCCCTGAAGATCACGTACAGCCTCCGCCTCAAGTCATATGGCTTCAGAGCCATGATCTGCAGAAACACACACACACGCACACACATACATATACACACACACACATACACAGATATACAAAATGTACACTGTCAAAAAAAATAATTCAGCACATTGCCCATTAGGTATGTTGAATCTAATGTACAGGAAGAGCATATTCTGTTGAAAAATGCACAGTAGTCCGGATTAAAAAAATTATTGGATAGCCCATGCGTGTCTGTGCACGTGCACAAGTATGAAGCAAGCGAGCTTTTGTGGTGTGCGTGTGGCAGCCGGGAAAGAAAAACAATCTCACTTGTTGAAAGGAGTCCTCAAATAGCGTTTGTCGAGAAACAGTGATCTTCACGTGGCTGGGTAGTGCGTTCGACTAGAAAAGAAAAGAACATATTGGAATGCATTTGTGTCCGTTTAATAAATTCAGCTGAAATAACCCAGAAACAGACTATTGACGGAGCAACACTTACCTGACAAAGGTAGCGAAAATGCGCTAGTTTCCACCTAAAGCTACGTTCGTACGCGATCTGTGGGCCTTTGGTTCTGGACGAGAAAGGAAAAGAACAGACATTATTATCAGTATTCACTAAAAATGCAGATTATTGACCCGGTTCATTTATAAAGCAGTCGTGACTGAATTAAAACTCTTAGCAAAAGACAACCCAGCCCTAAACTAGATCACATGACCAGCGAGAACGCGCAGGAAATTTCAGTAAGAAAAGCAGAGTTACATGCTGTTACACCGCAAATATTCACAAGATAAACTATGAGCATTATGCGCTTATATTTCAGTTCAATTTTTCGTTTTAACACCCATAGAGTTAATTCGGTGGCATTAACTGTCCAAACACAGTCAAGACCACAAGTATATAGACAAATATGAAGTTATTTTTACTTCAGCCGTCTAACACAGCATACTTGAGTTCAACTTAAATAGTGAGTTCAAAGTGCAGACTTTAGCTTTAATCAGGGGATATTTTCACCTGGTGTACAGTTTAGGAATTACAGCTCTTTATATTGTTCCACCCCCCCCTTTTTTTTTTTTTTTTTTTTTTTTTTTTTTTTTTTTTTTTTAGGGACCAAAAGTCTTCGGAGAATTGGCAGCTCAGCAGTTCCGCATGCATATTATTCCAGCATTATTTTCTTTACACGTACGCAGATAAAAGATCTGGAGCGGATTTTATGGGTGGCAGTTACATTTGAAATGTCACAATATTAAGTCCAAAAAGAAGTCACTACCAGTGAAACAAGCCAACATTAGGCTGAAAAAAAAAAAAATCAAATAACCAATCAAGAGGAACATTAAGTGTGGCGAAATCAACTATTTTAAACACTTGATAAAATAACAGTGCTAGGCTTAGGAACACAAGAAGGCCAAGAAACCAACAGATTACAGCTATGGTGGATGACGCTGAACTCTTAACCCGATGTAGGAAAAAACCCATAGAACAGCTGGCCAGGACAAGAACACCATCTGGGAGGCAGTTTATTTTCCCTCAAAGTCAAAAATCAAGAGAAGACTTCACTGGAATACATACAGAGGGGTTTGCTAAAAGTCATTGCAAATCACTGATTGGCCTCAAAAACATTAAGATTGGAATAAAGTTAGCTAAAACATCTAAAAAAAGCCTGTACAGCAATTTTAGCATGTGTCCTAGATGTGGTATTTGGATAGTTTGAGGACACCACGCATATTGAGTACATGCACATTGCAGTAAAGCTTAGCAAAATCATTTCAGTTCACACACACACACACACACACACACACACACACCCACACACACCCACACCCACACACACACACACACACCACAGAAACTGCAGGTACAGTATACTCACACAGAAGATTTTCCCGTGCGCGGGTCGCTGAACGTGGTCGTCCGCGTGTTGTGGTCGACGAAGTATCGCACCCCCTCCCGGGTGTAGCGGATCTCCCAGCCTTCCGGAAGGGGGTCCTCGTTCTGCAGCCTGTTGATTGGACAAGCCCAATAACCAATCACTGGAGATGCCTCAGTAGGACACACCCCATGTCCCGGGAGCAGCTTTAAATGAGGGACTCGTACTCCAACGCACACGGGAGAAATTGTTAAACCACTGGCTAAAATCCAATGTGCCTTTTCACGGTGGACCAATAAAGCAAACATATCCAGCACCATGTACAGTGCCTTGTATTTACACACAGATTTGGACACAATTGTGCTCACACACGCACACACAGATTCTCACATGCGTGCAAACACACACACACAGACACACACACGGCGGTGGGTCCTCACCCCTGCGTGCGTGGGTCCTCCCACTGCGTAGTCTTGGTGTTGTGGTTGACAAAGTAGACCCGGTCGTTAGAATCCACCCGCCGCTCTGAGGTGATTAAAGCACACAGACACGGTGATTTGTGACCGATTAGCACCAACTCAGAACATGGCTAAATTAAGAACATCGAACAAGTCGGTTACGCTAGCAAAACTAACTCAGGCTAACCGGTCTGGGAACAACTGTTTCTCTCCCCCCCCATGTATACTGGGTTTTTGCTCCCACCACAACTGCAATCGTAGGATTTTAATAAGGGGTTAATTTTTCCTAATTACCAGCATTTCATGTTCGATGTAGTCAATTGTATTTATTTATTGTGCCATGTTGAGCCACATTTTTACAGAAATATCCTTGTGTCCCATAAAGAATAAAAGCCTTATTTTTCCACATTTTTAACATATCGTGTCAATATTTCTATATTATTAGGAATTTCATGTTACAACATTACATTATAAACACACACACTTGACATCCACCCCTCATACCCTTCCCTCCCTCCATACAAGGGCAGAAATCACGTTAAAATGCCTCACTCACCCCAGCCTGGGGGCAGGGGGCCCAAGGGGTCGTTTTCTGCGGTCATCATCGAAGCCTGTTCCGAAACGAAGGAGAGACACCCGTGTTCAGTTCAGAAGGAAGTGTCTTTACATCACTTCCTGTTTCAGAGACTCGTAGGTACAGGAGGATGTGACATCAACAAGCAGACTGCGTCAACCAAAAAACCAGGTTCAAAATGATGCAGTCTGATTGGTTGGTGAGGTTAGTAATGTGATTGGCTTGGAATAGGAAGCATCATCTATACTACTGAACAAGCATTGCATAACACACAGACATTTTCATATGCAATACCAGTCTGAAGTTTTAGACCACCGACGAAGGGAAAATTAGACTGATCAAAGGTGCCGTCTTTTGTCAAAATAATAGCCAATCAGATTCATGCATTTTTTTTTCCTGCAAGGCGAGTCATGCAATTGGTAAGGCTAACATTTAACACCCACGGATGCACTCAACTTGAGATTTGCATCGTCTTCACTTTTCCGTCCGATTTGCGCCAATTTAGGATGATTCTACTTCTAACATTGCAAAATGCAAACAAGTAGTTCACACGTTTATTTTGCCAAATTCAATTTTACTCCAAAAATTAGGTCACTGTCCAGTGAAATAACTGATGCATTTTGACTGCTCACTGTTCACATCTTGACTTGTGCCATTTGAAGCCATTTACAAGAGTTACAACTCCTGACATTTCACTGATATGTTGAACTAAAACATGAGTAAATTGTTCCAAAACTTTTGACTGGCAGTGAACATAAATATCCACTTAAATGCCGGACACACGAGGGCTGTACATGAGAAACACTACATAGAGAAAACTTCCACAGGGTCATTTCTGTGAAAGGCAGCAAAAGCTAAGCAGAGAAGCCACTGGACCACCGAGCCGGTGGGCCTAACTGGTCAGTAGGCCCAGCCTTATGATTGGTCAGCACACTCTGCAGTGTGATTGGTGGAGAAACACAGTGAGGCGATCCGTTACCGAGTAGAGGTATCTCTGGTTGAACTGGTGCATAGCTCCTTGCAGCTGGCTGCGCTGGGACTGCCACTGCTCAAAGTTTCGGACCGACTCCATGGTGGGCCGTTGCCAAGTGGTGGTTCTGGTGTTATGATCCACGTAGTAAATCCGGCCTCGGTCATCCACGCGCCTCTCCCAGCTGGGCAGGGCACGCCCACATCCAACATCCAACCCAACAGAGAGCGGATAAGCGGGGGACAGAGACAAATTCACCGATCAGAAGAACCAATGAGAAAAGATATGAAACTCGCATTGCGCCAGCTTCACGCACTGACACGCCCCTTTATGCGCTGTTCAACTCGATTAAATGCAAGTGTGTTTACTTCAGAGCACGAAACTGCCAAACTGGGCAAAGGTGATACATGTGCCGCTTACCACGAACAAAATTATACATCAGATTACCGCCACACTCGTGAAGGTTATTTTTTTTTTTTTTTTTAAGACCTTTTTTTAAACAGGGAAAATTTCATTGAGAACATGTCTCTCTTTAATATCGATGCCCTGGGAGAAATGCCCGACAAACAGTTGTGAGACAGGAGGGACAGAGAGACACAGGGGTAAAGCCCCGAGAGCAATTTTGGGGTTACAAGTCCTGACCAAATGACCCCACGGCATAGCTTCTCCAAACCTCATCCCAACAGATCAAGTCAAAACTCAAAATCCTACCAGGGCCTCGAACCAGCTACTCTTTGGTTACCGGTCAAGCGACTGGCCACTAGGCCGTCCTGCCGTTTGCGAAAAACACAAAGATAGAGCCCGTAATCTCGAAGTGTATGGCATGCTAACAGAACCACACCCCCCTCCCCCCACGGGAACAGATCCCACCACCCCGTCCCCTGGACTCACCCAGACGGCAGCGGTTGGGGTCTCTCCCAGGTGGTGGTCCGGGTGTTGTGATCCACGTAGTACGTCCTGCCGTGAAGGTCTTTCCTCTGCTCCCAACTGCAAAACCGTAACCGAAATTAACCTTAGCGTTCGCGCAACGATCAAACAAAGGCGTAACCACAACCAGGATATCAGCCACAGTGTGGAACTCAAAATGCAGCCATACCTTTATTATAGCGATCCTAAAACCAAACTGCTTTGTGGTCAGCCTTTAGTGCTCCAATCGAGCACATCGGTAACTTTACAGCCGTGCTTGAAAACACCGGGGGCGGTTCCACCAACTGGTCTTAAGCCTGGTCTTAGCTAAGACCAGGCGTAACTTGGCGTTCTAAGTCCAGTCGCATAGTTACGCCAGTTGCACCAGCTGGTCTTAAGCCTTCTTCTCACTAAGACCAGGCGTAAAGTAGGAAAATCTTGCTGTTTCTACAGTGACAACTATACTAACTGTACTGTTAACGAAAGACCATGGCGCGTCTCATTTATCGCCTTTACAACGAGCAGGCATTTGGATGGGAAAGAGTAATTAGGGACAGAAGCAACCCCCTGGACCTTTACAACAACGAGGAGCTGATTGAGAAGTTTGGATTCTGTAGGAGAGATCTGTATGAACTTGAAGAGCTGTCACCGGACTTGCAATTTGTGTCGGACCACAACGCAGCACTGCCACCAACACTGCAGCTGCTGATTGCACATCGTTTTTATGGAAACAATGCTTTCCACTCCAACCAACCCAATGAATGCAGGTGAATCCTCGCCAAATACGTCGACAATTATGTCGCTGTATACGGATGTTTTCGGGGCAGGACCTCCGCCGGTTTTACGATTTTTTTTTTTGCGGAAGCATCTTCCTTCGCCTTAATCAAAAGGTCTTTCCACTTTTCCCCCACACCACCCTCTGAGCGAAGGCTGCCAGAGTCAGAGCAACTGTTAATCACCTCCGTTATCGCTGTCCAAGTTGACTGTTTTCTTTTGTTCGTCACGATGTTGGACTGCTTGGCAGTGAGCGTTGCCCTGTGCTGACTGTACAGCTCGATTAATTTCCGGATTTCAATGTCAGTGAAGTTTCCCTTTCTTTTTCTTTCCTCCATAGTTGCCGCAAACAGAAGCGAAAAGTTCGGCTACAAAGATACAAGACAGCGGAAGGTAACAATGTATCCTAGCAACGCATGCTACATAAGCATTCACAGGAACGCGCATCGCTAAGACTAGGCGTAGTTAAGACCAGGTGTAAGTCTGGTTGGTGCAACTGGCCTTAAGTCCATTTTAAAGACTGGTCTTAGTTAAGACCAACTTAGCAGTTACGACCAGGCTTAGTAAAGACCAGTTGGTGCAACCGGCCCCAGATGTACACTTAGCCTGGGTAATTAGCATTAGCTCAGCAGTCAAATCTAGCCTTAAGCTTACACTGGAGCTGTACGGCAGTGGGTAACCAAAATGGGTCGACGAGGTACAGCTTTACCCGGATGAAATTTTTCTAGTTGACGGTGCTCTTAAATACGAAATTTCTTCAGACAGAATCAATTACTCTCCAGGGACTGAGATGTTTCAAGAGCCTCACAGAAGGCAAATAAGATTTTTTTCCCCCATTCCTGTTCATTTGGTCAAACAGGCCCCATATATTGGCTCCTCACACCACTGACCAGCGCCCACAGGAATCCATGAGCAGTACGCAGACGCCGTCTCTGGTTCTTAACCCTGCGTTACATAGTAGTTACTAAAGTAACAAAACCCACCCATCACACTTAATAGGCAAAGAGGGAAAGCATCATGAGTCAAAGGGTTAAGCATCTCGATGTCTGGAGCTCACCCAGACGGGAGGGGGTCGGCGCTGGAGCCGCCCGTCTGGGTCCTAGGTTTGGCGGACTCTGGAGTGCTGCTTGGCCCCTCGGCGTTCGAGGTCCCGGCGGCCGCGGGCACGGGAGAGGAAGAGGCGGAGCATGAAGAGGCGGGCGGGGCAGAAGTGCTGGGCGGGGCCTCGGCTGAGGGGGCGGGGTCGGAGTCGGAGTCTGGGATGGGGGCGGCCACTGGGGCTGAGGAAGCAACATCGCTGTAATCCTCGGAGCTGCCAGCAGATGGCAGCACAACGGCCACATAGGAGGCAGGAGTGGATTCAGGAGCCGGGGCGTCGTCATTAGCTGTGGGAGAGACACAGGCCGTGTTCAACGGAACAATACAATCATGGAGAGGCACCAAGAACAGGAGTATTCAACCAACATAAGTCTGACAGTAATGTTGCTATAGCTAATTCATCTAAAGCAGCGTTTCCCAAACCTCTCCTGGAGCACCACTTGTCCTACAGGTGTTCGATCTCTCCCTGCTCCAGCTCAGGTGATTCAAATGATATTATCAATCAGCTTTAGGGGGTGGTTAACAAGCTGATCATTTGAATCACCTGTGCCGGAGCAGGGACAGATCTAAAACATGCAGGATAAGTGGTCCTCCAGGAGAGGTTTGGGAAACACTACTCTAAAGCCCTTAAACTCTCATTTTTCCACTTAAGATTTCCCTTCAGCAGTTTCAATGTCAGAAAAAGAATTATTCTCATATTGTAGAACAGTGTAATACACATACTATTCTGTATCTGCTGGTTGCAGCGCTTCACTGAAGCTACATCACACTTATATCGTGAGAAATATTTAAACACAGGACACCATGTTTTATGGCCATTGCATTACATGAAACTGAAAATATCTAGATCTTGTGTATCATTTTAAACACATTTCCCTGTAATGCAGCAGGACATATTTGGAATCGATGGAAACCTTGGGATCTGTGCTAGAATTAAAAATAGACCTGAAGTTCCACAGGTTTGAATACAGCAGCTGCATTTGACGAACCCGTATCTCAGTTCCTAGGCTTTATGGGGTCGATATCCTCCTCTCAGAAAAGCAAATATCTGCTTGTCAAAGTGCACCAAGTGGCAATTACAGTCTGTTTCCACTTCAATTCAAGAAGAGCAGTCAGTTAGTGCATCGGTAAATAATGCTCGGCATTTTATACACAAAGACCATACGAATACAGCCAAATTTCAGTCAGAAACCCTCCTGTACTATAAAGCCTATCCCAGACTTGGCCTCCCCTGATTCTAGAGAAAAGACTTGAAGCACGAATGCCGCTCCTGTGCTCACAATCTCAGACATTCGCATGCTGAACTCACCGTCATCCATCTGCACTTCTGCCATCATATGAATGGGTGTGTCAGGGGGCGTGTCCATCTGATGGGCGGGCGTCGGAGTCGATGTTTCCGTTAACGACAGGGGTGTCGCCCGGATCGCTGGAGGAGGGGCCCAAAGTATCTGCTCCATCAGAGCCGGCCAAGAAACCAGACACAGAACCGGAACCAGAAGCGGACCCCGAGCCGCAGCCAGAATCACCGTTTGACCTGGAGAAACGACGATGAATGCGGATTAATTTCAGCCACTCAGGAAAAAAAGTACAAAAAAAGTTAACAGCCAAATACAAAATAAATCACCACAGTTAAGGCTAGCCTCCGTTGCAGACGTCTTACATGGTTCGCTTTGCTCACACACCAATGTCTGCGCGCTCGAACAGAGTTTTGTGCTCCGTGACGTAACGTCATTATGTGAAATAAGCCAATCAGAATGTTTGTTATATGATAGTCCTTTTGTGTTTCCCCAGTCAAATATTAAAAAGAAAAATTGTGGGTCCAGAAACCCCTAAAAATTTGTTGATAATGACATTCGTTTCTAAGTAAAATTAGAATTGGATCGAAGAAAGAGAAAATACGTGTATACGGAAACGCCAACTCACTGTTCCTTCAATTATAAGCAGTGTTCTTTCCAAATACTGCAGTATGTCCCTCACGCAAACTGCTTGTGAGCAGTTTGGGATGCTACTGTTCATTAGAAAAGTTCAAGAATAAAAAGCCAACTGGATGAGAACATAAAGGAAATCAAGCGACCCGTGCCTCACGTCCAACTACCGAAGCGCGCATCGAAGTGCGCTGCTCTGCAGCTAAAAAACTCCTGTTTGGAAAAACTTCAACACTAAAGAAACCTGAATAAATTCCTGCTTTTGAACATTTTCAACATGTTGGTGTTGGTTAGCCTTTGTTGCAGACATCTTATGAGGTTCGCTTCCCTCCCATGCTCCCACAATACTGCCCAACTATGGCAAAAGGAAGTAAGTTACATAGAAATGTATGATACTTGCTTCCTTTTGCCATGGTTGGGCAGAATAGAATGTGCATACGTAATAAGCGAGTCCCAGAAATTTCAGAGTGTGTCTAAACACAAAACTCTGTTCAAGTGCGCAGATGTTGGTGCGGGAGCGAAGCAAACAACATGAGACGGCCGCAACACAGGCCAGGTTAAAGCACGGTGTGGAATGGACTGGAGTTCAATGGGGAAATCGGCTTTTCAGCAGCAGATGCTGAATAAGCCGTAATAAACACCAGCGACCATTAGAATTTGCCAGTTTCCTGAATAATGTCAATCGCTGGCCCACAGGCACCTGGATGATCAAGAGGAAATGCCGAAAGCCCTCCCGTATCCCCGAGCAGCTTGAAGCCAGTCGTGGCCGTTGACATCAGTCGGCTCTGGCATGGCCAGAATCGCCCCAGGGGACGTGAGGGTCACTCTGCCACTGCAAATACTGAAATCACCAAGCGAACCAACCCCAGCAGCGCAGAAGGGTACAGAATCAGACATCACAGCCCGAGCAATGTGCCCAAAAGCCTCCGTTCACTTGTCTGTGGGACGCTGGGGGGGCAGGCGTCAACTCCCCCCCCCTTTGGAATGAAAAGTCCAGAGGATACTCAGCAAAATCATTACATTTTTAACTGCACCTTGACATTTAATTTAAAAAAAAAAAAAAAAAACACTGCTTTAAACTGGACTGATTGGTGCTATATGTAAGATGATTCAGACGACATTTAAATTCCTGTTAATGTCATCCCCTTTAAATGCCCTGTGCACATGCTCCATAGCCAAAAAAGCCTCACAGCTAAAAAACAGTCATTTGAAAGCGGCTCCACACATCGAGCCATTCCCGCGGGAATCCATATTCCAGTACACGGAAGCCATTTGCATTTCTAAAATCTTGGCATTTCCACCCAATAAGTCTGAGTCTGCTGTTATGGGAGGCCTTTCTACACGCGCACACACACATGCGCATACACACACGCACACACTCACACGCACACACACATGTGCACGCTCACACGCACGCTCACACGCACGCTCGCACGCACGCTCGCACGCACGCGCACACAGCAGCATTTTGACTGGTGTTTGCGCTCAGCAGCAGTGGATAAACACGCTGGGACTAGCACAGCGGTTAGCGCACGAGCTGTACACCTGCTCCCTCAGCTGGGGGGTGGGGAGTGGAGGGGTGGTAAGTTAGAGGGGCCAGATTCACAGTTTCACAGCTGTAAGGACAGGGCCAGGGGACCCTGGGCCAGCAGGGGGGGGGTTGGGTTGGCGTCAGCTGATCTGGGATCAGCTGCAGTGAGCAGCTGCAGACTCCAGCCCTCAGGGGAGAGCAGAAACACACCGCAGGGGTAACGGATCCAAATGACTGCACACATGCATGCGCCCAACGCAGACCTCGCGAAACCCTGCAGTGTGTGTGTGTTTGTGTGTGCAAGAATTTAATTTATTTTAGCACTTAAGGGTTTTATCTCTCAATTCAAATTCATTTTCACTTTTCTTATGGGGTACATAGAGAAATACGTGGAACACCCTGAAAAACACAAACAAGAAACACACTCCACGATTCACTCAAGTATCTGCGTCCTCTGAATCGGACTGAAATCTAAATTACAGAGAGACCCTTTAAGTCACCAATACGCTAAAGCAGGGGCACCAACCCTGTTCCTGGAGGGCTACCATCCTGTAGGTTTCTGCACTACCTCCTATTCAGCACACCTGATTCAACTAATCAGCTACTTAATCGCCCAGCTCGTGATCTTGTTAACTAGCTAATTAGTTGAAACAGATGTGCTGAATAGGAGGTAGAGCAGAAACCTGCAGGATGGTAGCTCTCCAGGAACAGGGTTGGTGACCCCTGCCCTAAAGAGTACCGAAGAAATTAACTGCTACTAAGAGACAAAGCCATGAAATAGATTTTGTCCGTCTCCTGATTTTGTGCATTTGTGCTTATTATCTCCGCCAAGGAGATAATGCGATCGAGTCGGTTTATTTATTTATTTATTTATTTATTTGTCCGTCTGTCCTTCTGTCTGTCTGTGGACAGGATTTCTCGGGAACTACTGGACGGATCTTCATGAAATTTTCACCAGAGGCAGATCTTGGGCCAGGGACGACTCCATTAAAATTTTGTGATGATCCGGATCCGGATCTGGATTCTGGATCCGGATCTGTATTTACAATCTCAGTGGCATATCTTGGAAACTACTTGACGGATCTTCATGAAATTTTCACCAGAGATAGATCTTGGTCAAGGGACGACTCCATTAAAATTGTGTAATGATCCAGATCCGGATTTGGATTCTGGATCCGGATCTGTATTTACAATCTCAGTGACATTTCTCCGAAACTAATGAACAGATTTTGATCAAATCAAGGTGGAAAGTGATTGCGCAATCACACCCCAGGGTAATTGTCCAGTCAGGCCACTGATTGCGCAATCACACCCGGCGGCCATTGTCCAATCACACGCCAGCGGCGGTGATTATCCAATCACACCACTGATTGCGCAATCATACACCGGCAGTGATTGTCCAATCACGGCCTGTGCAGTCACATCGATGCAATTGCGCAATCACACGATCATCACGTGACATCATGGTCACGTGATGATCATGTGATCACTCTGTACTTTGATGACGGCTTTGGAGAATGGATGCTTCAAACATACAAAAATCCCATTTAAACTTGTCACATGGGTGGTCCTGAAATCTTCCAAAGAGAAAGATCTTGCATTTGTATCAACATCATCCCTTGGCGGAGATCAGAAATCTCGGATTGCTCTTGTTTGTCATATTTACATTTTTCAGATCATCCAACTAATTTAAATATAAGACTAGGCCGATATCAGTGAACATAAAATGCAATTTTTAAATGATAATTTCACTTCTTGAAGGTAGAGAGTTATTCAACACCTATGTCACCATAGAGAGTTATTCAAAAGCTACATTACTCATGTTAAAAATAAACTGCCACCCTAAACCTAATAACTGGTTGTGCTTCCCTTGGTGGTAACAACTGCAATCAACCGTTTGCGATAACTAGCAATGAGTACTTCATGTCGCTATAGAGGGATTTTGACCGCCTGTTCTTAACAAAATTTTTTCACTTCGTTGACTCGAACTCTCCCCCGGTGCTCTCCCCTGGTTACCAGGGCGACAGGGTCACAGAGAGGTCGCGGGGCGGTAACTGACCTGCTCCGGGCCGGAGAGATTTCAGCGCTCAGGTCGTGCACCGCTGCTCCATTCTCCTGCACTTCTGCAGGAAGAGAGCGAATCGAGCGTCATTATCGCAGTCAGGGACAGTCTTACAGTGCAGACCATAGACTGCATAAAAAGATGGACGAAGCAACCGTGACGTCACCCATTGGTTTCAGCATACCATTTCGGAAGCCTCGATTTTGGCAATGTGAACAGGGCCAATTTGTCATTTTGAAACCGGATGTGATTTCTATTGGACGAGAGCGTGAATTGAAGATCCATGGAGGAGCGAGGGGTGGATCTGACCGTATCTGACGAGGACCAGAGGATAGCCACGCCCCCAAAGCATATCTGGCTTTATGCTTTATTCTAGTCTATTTGGGACCATAATTTACAAAAATGAACATCATGATATATCGAAGGAGACTTGAAACTTGCGATAGATACCATAAAAAAATGTGGAAAATCATTATTGAAATAATAAATCAGGTGGGGCAGTAGGGTCATTTTCTTATAGACTTCTACAGCATTGAACTTCTTTCTGCAACCACGGATGTCGCCATCTGCTGGCCATTAAACAGAATGCAATTTTAAGAGATTTCTGCGTCGGCCTCACTTTTCAGACCCGGTTGCTGCGTCCATCTTTTAATACAGTCTATGGTGCAGTCACTGCTATTGCTAGTGTAGCCATCATAGCAAAGCTACCGCACGGGGCTAACACACACAAACACATACACACATTCAAACTCAACCAAGATGACAAACTAAGCCCCAAAACCTGACAGACAGCCAGAAGAGAAGACCGGAAGAAAAGAGGAGTGGCCAAGGTGGATGGATGGAGAGAGGAAAGCAGGAAGGAGAGAGAAAGACAGGGAGGGACAAAGTGCCACAGAGAAGTGAAGGAGACGAGGGATAAATGGAGGAAACTGACCCGGGAAGTGAGGGAGCGAAGCAAGCAGAGGACAGGAGAGGGAAAGAAAGAGAGAAAAGGAGAGAATAAGAAAGAGGAGGAGGGAGAAAGAGATAAGATAAGGGAGTCATGAGAGGGCAATAAACACAGACAAGCATGCAGAGAGGGGGATGAATAGGAGAAAGAGAAAAAAGGAGAGACAGAGGGAGAGATAGAGGGAGAAGAGGAAAGAGAGAGAAAAGAGAGGAAGTAAATAGGGGGAGGAGGGACTCACTGCCGGCGACAGTAGCAGCAGCAGTCGTGCTGTTGGGGGCCGTTCCATTGGCATTTGGGGCGGAGCCATTGTGTAGAGCGTTCGACTCCTCCCTCAGCCCGTCGAGAATGACAGTGAGCTCGCCAGTGGACACCGGCCCATTTTTACTGTCCAATGTCAGCTTCAGCACCTCCTTCACGTTCTCCACTGAGGGGTCACCCAGGGGTCATAGGGGAACAAAACATTGGCCACATAAACAGCGTCAACTTGCAGTCTTTGCGCCATTACAGATTTAGCAAATTTTTCCAGCCTTCAACATTTGAGGTCCCAAGTATGCGTTTTGAATGCTTGTAATCAAACATTTTATAGTGTAACAATCACTGCAGCTAATTTCTCGAACAAGTTGGATGTCCTTAACCAAAGATTCAAATGCTGATGTAACAATAAAAGTTTGTTAAGAGATGACAGTAAAATTAAGAGCGATCTAAAGTGAAAATTCTCAATGCTGATGTGGTGGCCATCATCACAGGCTACTGAAAAAGCAGTGAAGTTCTGGAACCCCAGTTCTTAGAGTTTTCCAAATAAAAAAATAAAACTACTCATAAGAAGACTAACAATAACACAGACATGATACAATGCCAGCCTCATCCAGATAGAAGAGTCATTACCAACACGAGCATAGCATAAATTAAAGTGTGGGCCGTGGTCCTACATTTCCCATCATGCTGTTCTAGAGCCGTCCGCAGATCAAGCGAGGCCTTCCCAAGTAGTGCGTCAGCCTTCAGGGCGTGGTGACTCCACACCTTAAAGTCCAGTCGGGCCTGGGGCGATACATTCCTGACAGAGGGTGGGGAAAAGGAAAAATAAGATGAAAAAAGACAGATTTGGAAAGTCTATTCACCCTTTGCCATGTTGAAAACAGTACAACAACTCAGTTGACATTCTAACAGCTAAATTTAATTTCCTATTGATAATACACAAACAAATGCAACAGAATACAAAAAAGCTGGCGCAGTCAACCATTTACCACTGTGTAACATCACCAAGTGTTTCAATCACGCTCATTAAGTCCTGGAGACACTAGTTGGTCAAGTCTAGCAAAATTTCCTCCCATTTCTCCATTATGCAGGTCCTCCGCAGCACAGGGTCTTCATTTTGCTTCATAATGTGCCATACATTCCCAATCAAAGACAGATCAGGATGGCAGGTTGACCAATCTAGCACTCACACATCTACTTATGTAGCTGTTCACTTGTAAATTTGACTGAAGTACTGTAGATACTTTCAATAAAAAACTGAATTCACAAGTAATAGTGTTGAAGTATTTTAACACAGTACAATGTTTTCAAATCAGTCCTTTTTGCTTTTATTTGGATTGTCCTAAATGTGCCATCTTTTTCTTAATAAGGGTTGTAACGCTGAGCTTTTTTTTTTTTTTTTTTTATCCACGGACACTCACTCTGCTTTCAGACCAAACAGTGGTTAATTCCACTAGAGCAATGTAGGGTTAATGGCCGAGCACAAGAGCCCAACTACCTGTTCATGACATTCTGGCGAGACTGGGCATACCCTGAAGATGTTCGTTTAAGAACATTATAACATATTTGCGACCTTTCACCGTAAAGAATAAAGACTTGAGTTGGTCCATCAGAGCTTCTGGCTGAAATGGAGAAACCGCCAGACAGCGTATCAGATACGGCGAGGCCTGTTAACCGTCTGCATCAGATAACGCTACACGCCTGGAGTGCAGTTACAGCAGGATGAACAGATAGGCTGAGGGTTTCCTGCTCGTGTGACGCAAGGACAGCCGCACACATTGAAGGACAGGGCCGTACTCTGGCTCCACCTCAGCTGTACGAACCTGCAGATGTTCTGGGCTTTGCAAAAAATAATGTTTATCTCGCAAAAAAAGAAGGACAAACGCAAAAGCCTGACTAAACAAAAGTGGACGAGCTACATCACCTGCTCACCACTGACACTGTGGGGCTCGACTGCAACTCTGGGAGCCGGCCCCAGGGGGGGAGCAAGCACGTGTACACTTAAGGGGGACGGGTGTCATGTGGTGTGTGTTATGGTAAAGGAGAGGCCCTTCCAGTTGTTTTTGCAGCAATACAGACACAGAGAGAGAGAGAGAGAGAGTGCGAGTAAGAGCAGCACTTAGTCATGACTGAATGAGAGCTAAAACTAAAAGAAAAAGAGAGGAAGAGAGAGGGAGTGAGGGACAGAGGGAGAGAGAAGGATAGGGAGAGCGAGAGAAAGAGAGTAAAAGAGTGAGAGTGTGTGTGCGCGCGCGCGCACAAGAGCAGCACTTAGTCATGATTGACCGAGAGAGCTAAAAGATGGATAGATAGAGAGAGAGAGAGAGAGAGAGAGAGAGAGAGAGAGAGAGAGAGAGAGAGAGAGAGAGAGAGAGAGCTCCTTACAGGGTGAGTCTCTCCTCCCATTTGGGGTTGGAGGAACTATGGGATTTGGCAGTCCTCCAGGCCTCTCCATCAGCGGCCAGCTCCACATACACCGTCCCGAACCAGTTCTTCCTCCTCTTCAGCTTGGCACAGGAGACTGACGGAAAAAAATCACAATCACAGCCTCAACACTGAGGCTGCTGCACACGCTCCGCTGAGGAGTTAGCCCAATGCCAGAGTACCCGCGGAATCCGTTCATAACTCAGGGACGTGATTGGCTTCAGCCAGTGGGTACACAGCAAAGGTTTTTAAAGCCGAAAATGTGTGATATTCCTTCCCAATTAATAATGAAATAATTACAACTTAAAAGAATTCAGCCAAAGAGGAATTTGTACATACAAGAGCAGAGGTTTCAAACTCCATTCCTCGAAGGCCGCAGTGTCTGCGGGTTTTTGAGATTTCCATCCAATGAGCAGCGAATTATGGCCTCGTAAACAAGGTGTGCCGACTCCTTAGCCAATCAGTGACTTCGATTAAGCAATCAGGAACAAACCAAAAACCAGTAGCCACAACGGTCCTTTGGTGCTGGAGTCAGAGACCCCTGTGCTAGAGGCTACGTTGTGTTTTAAATATCAGCGAAAAACAAATGAGATTTTCTGATGGGTGGAGCTAAGCAGGGTGGGCGGGGCTCCCCTCACCTGTGGCGTGCAGCTGGGACCTCCCACCATGGTTATTGCCGCAGTCCGTCCTGGACCAGGCTGTGGCCATGTCACACACCGAGGTGAGAGACTGAAACAGGCATGCAAAGAGAGACACACACACAGGCAAACACACAAAGGCGAGGGTCTTACGGTCAGGCGCATATGACTAAACTGAATCACAATTGCAAGAGCAGCATTCAAGAACATGGACCATGCACCTGGAGCCAGTATCTGTGCAGCACAAAGCCCTGAGCTACATCAAACACACGTGTCGCTCTACAAGGCTACACACTGAGATCGAAGTCAAAGGAGCGACTGTACCGGCCAACAGCCCTCTCCGTCGCAAAGCACTCAGCTGACTGAACCCCAGAGCAAAACCACACACTCATCCAGGCCCTGAGCATCCACCCTCTTCCCCGTTAAGCCATCATTTTATTTTTACACATCACTTCCTGCGAGGACTCCCCTATAAAGGCCGACTGGCAGCGCGTACATATTTTATAAACCGTCCATTTATACAGCGCGGTGTTCACTGAAGCCGGTCAGGGTTCACTGGCTCGAGGATGCAGCAGGAGAGGCAAGGAAGGAACGAGGATTTGACCCACAACCTGCGACTGTCATTTAAATCAGACGCTCAAAGCAAAGTTTGAAGGACAAAGTTGATATGTCATGCAGAGGACATGATCTAGCACTTTGTCAATGACTTACTACATTTTCTAATCATTTGAGTTATTAGATGAATTATATGTAAGAATGTTCATTGAAGATGCAGCTTCGTGAAAGTGATTCCAAGCCTTAGGACAGTAGTGTAGATTACGGCAAAGATGGACGTGAGCAGGTGCATCTTAAAAGGTCAGGAAAGTCGGATATCTGAAAAGGTCAGTAAGCGGGAAGAATACACCAAACACTTGATTTTGACTGGCTGGGAGGAGTACGTTATTTTTCCATGAACGCCAAACAGTGAAACGGGAGACCAATCCCTAGTCACAGTGCCGTATTAATGCAATCCAACTAATTGACAACCATCTCCTAACCATCCAACATAGTTACCAATGCAAACAGAATCCACACTACTGCGCTTCTACCGCAAGTCGCAAATCTGGCCTCAAATGAGGCTGGACATTCAATAATGTGCAAAAGTCTTCGGCACATTTAAAGCAATTTCTTTGGGCAAATATGCTTGCAAAAATAATGAAATGCAAAGAACTCTAATAACTGAGAAACGTACTACAGAGCTGTAACCTGTTAAAACCTAAATCAAATCAATATTTGGTGCAACTACCCCTAGCCAAAAAATTTGGGACACTATCCTGTTGCACAATAGTTTTATAAGATGATTGGCGTTTCCTTGTTCTAAGCAGAGTGGAAAATTTGGCACCATTTGTCTTCAGGACTGACCGTCTCACTTGCGTCTATCCCTCCACGAAATTACAAACAGCCATGATGATGTTGACATCAAGACTCTGTCAAGACTATAACAACTGTATCGACTATTTGTAATGGGATACAAACATGTATTTATGAAACTTTTATTGAAGACTTTTGCACAGCACTGTAGCTCTACCAAGAATTCCACGTTCAGCGTTGTACCCAGAGCGCTACGCAAACTATCCTCTTCCAGATTTTTTTGTAACACCTTTGTGTGCGACTGTACATTCATTCGTGTTCCTCTTTTTCCTACTGTTAAACCTCAATGCCCATCTCAACCATTTCATAATCCTCAGAGGACTGAAATAAATCTGCAGTAACTGCAAGGCCAGTAAATCTCAGACTGCGGTCGTCCCACACCTTCCTAAACAGATGTTCGTCTGTATGATATGGAGCCTCGGAGCGGCCGTGCATCTGTTTCGGTCAGCAAGGGAACATAATATTTATGGTCAAAACAACAAAGCGTTTGAATACTCAATTCTGATTGGCTGCTTGACTCTGTCAGAGCATATTTCTTATCAGATACAAACAAGCGCTCAAAAAAGCTTAACCCTTTCCCTCCCAAGAGAACCGAAAGGCACTTGTATGTGATGGTCACAAAATTCCACGAGTAACAAAAGGCCCTCAGTGACTGTACCCACTTTACCCAATCAGATCATTGGATTATGAATGGAAATACAAGCCACGAAATTGCAGCTGATGAAAAGAGATTTTCATATGCAAAATTCTTTCATATCATTACGCTTGAAATCTCGTCATTTTTGAGATATACCTGGACTTAATTGAAAAGGCGTCACTAAACCTCAAACAATTTCCTGTCCAATCCCCCTGAGCAATAAGGACAGCCAACCCACAGGGAACCTTGGGAGTGAAGGAGTTAACTGCTGTTCCACATTAATGCACATTAACAGTGTGACGAGATGAAAGATAAAAGTGCAAGTCCATAAGTACAGATCCGGGATCAGTTCTCTGCTGTCCGAGAGCACAGTAGCCCCACTGTGAGCAGGGGGATGAAAAGTGCCCTGGATCACTAGCGGTGGTGACCAGGTAAGTGAGACGGTGTGCAGTGTGATCAGGGTAGAGACGGCTGCTCACAGTCGGTGTGGTCGCAGTGCTCGCCGGGTCCTCAGCCTACTCCGTGTCCCATGGTCTCCACTGAAACAGGAAGCAGGAAGCAGGAAGTGGGGGAGAAAAGAGGAAAAGGAAGTCAAGATTGAAAATGGAGCAAGAGTGAGCAGAGTGTGGTCTGGGCACACAAAAATTCACACATCTGCAAACAAACAACTCTCTCCGTGTGTGTGCGAGAGCAAGTGCATATGTGTGTGTGAGAAGAGAGAGTATATTTCTGTATTTGTGTGTATGCATGCGTGCCGTAAGAGAGTGTGAGGATATACACACCTGCATGTATGCGCGAGTTTGCATTTGTGTGTACGTGCTTACAGAGTGTGAGAGTGCAAATGAGAGTGTGTGCGCATTATTTTTGTGCAGGAAAGTGTGAGCGCATGAGTTAAGTGTCTGCATGTGCGTGTGCACACACGCATGGGTTTGCAGGCATCAGCGTCTCCTGCTACCTAAATATATATGTGTGTAAACAAGAGTGTGTATTGCATGATTTTTGTGCAGGAATGTGAGTGTGCGAACACCAGTGTGTGCACTCGCCCGCATTAGATTCCCTCTGTGCAGAAAGGCTTCATTGTCCATTCGTTAGCGCCGTCACCGCCTGGCAGCACTGACTGCAGCACCCCCCCTCCCCCCCCCACCCCCACCCCCCACCAGTCTCATCAGGCATCACAGGAGGCAAAGCAAACATCCGACCTTTGACCTTCCCTGCTCCATCCCCCATCCTGTTACGGAAGCAGCCCATTTGCTGTCTACCCTCACAGACCTCGGACCGAACCAATCACACGACAGCTGACAATACAGAACATCACAACACTGAATCCACCATTTCTGAATTTTTTTTCATGCAAATCATTAGCTGAATAACTATGGATTTTAATTAATTTGTTCTTTTATAAACTTTTTCATGAAAGGCGTTTCACCATTCAGAACATTCAGCAGTTCAGGCTCAGAATTCAATCATCTATCAAACCATTCAGCAGTTTATACTTAATTATCATCCATTAAACACAGGTGATTAACCCTGAGAGAGCTGAAATATATATATTTTTTTAAATATAAATTTAATTATCGTGTGCTGCTGAAAACCCATCATGTGGCGACTTGTTTGAAGGGGAGCTCTTTCAAACAAGTCACCACATGATAGGTCCTCAACAGTTTGATTTTGATATCCATTGAGCAACAAGAGCTGCATTTAGCGCTCTAAGGGTTAAATTGTGATGGAACAAAAACCTGAACACTCCTGTTCCAGGGTTCCCAACTCCTCAACTAAACCAGCTTTTTCTATCAAATCCATGATCACACTGGCAGGGCAACTGATAAACTAGTACTTTGATGCGTTTCCCGTCTCCTTACGAGTCACTGTTCAAAGGTGACATTCACAAGATTTTTATGGAAATTAAGAAGGTTTAAGAAATAATACACCCAGAGGGCTTCCCGAAAGTTGTAGTGTAAAAGGGTTTATTTTCCCACAAAAATTACATTCAGTCAGATTTTCACCATTTTCTCATTCTAAAGCTGCTTTCACACCGGATGCGAAACGAATTTTTCGCACGACAGATTACATTCGAAGTCAATGCAAAGACGCGAATACACGCGTGTATTCGCGTCTTTGACTTTGAATGTAAGAATGAGTGCTTAAAAATTCGTTTCATCTCGTTGAAAGCGGCTTCATTTTTTTAATTGATTAAAATATCATATTCCCCATATTCCCATGAATCATTGCAAAATATTCATTTTAATTAGCAAAGTCTCACGGCAGTTTGCTCACTGGCATTAACCCAAACAACAATGCAAGTTAATCTTTCCTCACGGGACTTCATCAGCACTCGCACTTGCGTCATTTCTCCTCAAGTTAAACGAGATCAATTAAAAATCGTAATTACGCAAATACATTTTTTTGCACTGTGGCAAATTTTATGCAGCACAGGAGGACTGAGGATAAGGGATTTGTGTGCCATCGGCTTAGATGCTGAGCCAGTGAGGACACCGGCGTAAGCTATAAATCTTCTGTGACTGATCAGGCCGACTGTTGATGTAGCAGAGGGAGTTTGAGGCGGGAGGGACGGCCTTTTTGGCAGATGCACCAATGACACGGCGAAATAAAGCATCCAGGCTTAGGGAGCGGCTACAAATTACAGTCCCTCGCGGAAGGCGCCGTTTCTCCAGCCTGCTCGCGGTCCCTTCAGACTGCCGCCCTCGCAAAAACAGATGTTCTCCAGCCGTCCCTCCCTTTACATTAACTCTAAACCGGCAAAAACATTCCTGCTTTCCTCTGACCTCGGACTGTGGCACTTAGCCCGATTCTCCGCACTGAAGCAGTGCATTAGAAAATTTGTGGGGAAAAAAATGCATTAGAACAGCAATGGAATGAGAGAATCAAACTGCATCTCAGCACAAGTCCGTAATGTCATTCAGTCTGGTTTCTTCCATTTGGTAGAGTGCACTGCTCAGGACATCAGCTATCGCAGACCTTTGAGTTGCATCTTTCTGCACCAGCACCTTGTAATATTAAGCTGTGTACAAGTGAAGAGTTGGAATGCAAAACCCACAAAGTCCAGCACAATATGCTGAGTAAAGAAAACTCAATTTAAAACAAAAGAGGTTGAGTGGACTTTGTGGGTTATGCATCTCAACTCTTCAAGTCTCTCCTCTTTTTCGGCATCTGAAGTGGGTTACTTGTTCAGTTCAAAAGCAGGAGCAAACACTCAAAACCTTTCGAAGAGTAAGTCTGGATCCAAAGTGGGTCGCTAGTACCCCATCAAGTGTTATCTAGACCATCAGCCAGTTAACTAGAGATGGACTGACACCCCGGTTAGGCCGCTAGCCAGGGAACAGCGAACACTTTCGGATTTTTTTATTTTCTAAAATTTTAAATTGTCATTACTTCAAATCACTAGAGGTGATTGTTACATCAGCATTCGAGTGTTTAGTAAAGAATGTTCTAATCGCACCTCTGTGACCTCACCGAGGCAGCAGAAAACTGACATCAATCAGCAAGAGGAGACGCATCGACTGGCCATCAGCATCAAGTTCTCGAAATGTTTACCGGCTAAACAGCTGCCAAATCCATTAGTTACGTCACCTCGCAGCTTAAGATCAATCTGCTGTCAGTCATCATGCGCAGGTAATACAACATTAGTCAAGCGAATTAGTATTTATTAGCTATTCCCAATACAAGTAGGCTAGCCTTGGTACTAGTCAGTATGATATAGCTTGTCAGCAAGTTAAGTCGACCACAGCTGCAGGTCCACAGCACGTCTATGCTGCTTTAACAGATTTGGACAGTTTAGCTAAGGCTCAAGTTACCTCAACTGTCAAAATCAGTTTAAGCACCCTTGACCTGGGGCAAGGAGAGACTTGCCAACAAATGCTTATCAATTTACATTAATAACAACCAAGTTCATTTTGAACTCCAGCCCCAAATATCCATTAGTAGGTCAATATAGCTTATTTATAGAGTAAAAGTCATTTTTACACAGACGATATGCCATTTCTTCCATTCACAAAATAGACATAGTAGTAGCGCAAGCCACCAAAATGGGTTTGGTTGGAACGTTGATGCTGGACGCTTTCTCGACGCTGCCATTGGAATTGATGCAATGCAGGCTGTGTAGGCGGTTTCACTGACTTTAAATGGAGCGTTATATTGGCGGCCGGATGCTCAATGGCAGGGCTAACGCCCGACAGCTCCTGAGTAGCTTCCCCGTTATCGTGGACCAGTGTGGGCCATTGGTCCACGACTGGTTCAGAGGAACAGAGTCGAGAGACAGATCAGACAGGCTGCTTAAAATGTGCCTCCCCCTGCTCGGTTTCAAACGCACAGAGCTGACCCCGCCAGCACCGAAAATCCCCCACTGGACCTCAGCGCTGATCTACTGGCAGCTTCAAATTGCTGGAGTTCATTCCTGAAAGAAAAAACCTCACAGCAGTGCTGATCAGACCTCCCATGAGAGTGTGTGATGGGGCCCCGTCATCGTTTTTGGGTCATGACCCAGCAAGTGAGACACACTGGGCCTGACGAGTAATTCTACACCTACCGCACGTGTGTGTGTGTGTGTGTGTGTGTGTGTGTGTGTGTGTGTGTGTGTGTGTTTGAGAGAGTGAGCAAGAGTGTATGAGGGAGCGAAATGGTGCTATAACTCTGGGCTTCCTGACTCTAGACCTAAGGGTCCACAGATACTCATGCAGCAGTCCCAGGTGAACAGATACACAAAAACATACGAGGTACACTCCAGAAATTTTGAGACTTTTTCTTGCAAGGCACTTTAAATTGACCTAGGTAACTAACTTTAATACAACCTTGCTATGTTTATAATGATCTGACATGCCAAATCTTTTTTTTCGAAGTTGAAGGTTCGGGCTTCTACAGCACTCTAAACACTACCTGTCACACACGGCTTGTCACAGCTGACTGGTTCCACAATGCAGTCGGGACGTGAGGACAACTTGGAGGCTCGCTATGCAATAAAGTTTTGTGTCAAGCTCGGCAAAAACACTGCAGAAACGTATGACATGATCAAGACTGCTTATGGACAAACTTACATGAGCCGGGTGACTGTTTACCGCTGGCACAAGAGGTTCCAGGAGGGCAGGGAGCAGGTGAGGGACGACGAGAGGTGTGGCAGGGAGAGGGGCATCAGGACGCCAGAGTTGGCGAACAAAATTCGCAAATTTCTGGACGAGGACCGTCGTGCATCTCTTCTGACGATTGCCAAACAGTTTGAAGTGGGTGAGGCCACTGTGCACAGAGTCATTCATGACAATCTGAACATGCAGAAAGTTTGTGCAAAGTTTGTTCCCAGGGTGCTCAGTGAAGAACAGAGGGAGAGGCGTGTTGATGACAGCAGGGAGATGGTCGAGTCGATCACTTCGAATCCAAGTGTCCTTGAGTCTCTGGTGACCTGTGACGAGAGCTGGATTAACTGTTACGATCCAGAGACCAAGAGACAGAGTGCTTAGTGGAAACATTTTGACTCCCCAAGACCCAAGAAGGCCAGGCAGAGCAGGTCCACTGGGAAGCTCATGATGATCTCCTTCTTCGACAGCAAGGGCATCATCTACATCCACTGGGTCTCCCATGGCCAGACGGTCAACAAAGAGTACTATGTGGAGGTTTTGAGAGAGTTCAGCAAGAGATTTCGATGCAAGAGGCCAGAACTCTTCAAGTCTGGTCAGTGGCACCTGCACCAGGACAATGCACCCTGCCACAGGTCCATCCTGGTGACCAACTACTCGACCAAGATGGGCATCAAGACTGTCCCTCACCCTCCCTATAGTCCAGACCTAGCCCCCTGCGACTTCTGGATGTTCCCAAAGCTGAAGGAGAAGCTCAAGAGGCCCCGTTTTGAGGACGTGGAGGAGATGAAGGAGGCTGTGTCGAGCGCCCTGGACACCTTCACTTTGAAGGACTACAAGTGGCCTACCAGAAGTAGCTGGAGCGGTAGAACAAGTGCATTGAAGTTGAAGGATCCTACTTTGAGGGAGACAAGAGTTTCGTGTTGTTCTGAGATGAATAAATGTCTCTGTGGAAAAAGTCTCAAAACTTCCGGAGTGCACCTCGTACAAGGAATGGGAATTTTTCAAACCAGGCTAATGATTCAGGAATCAGAACATGACATAGCAATAATAAAGGTTTTTACAGGAAATAATTAAATATATCGACTTGTTTGCATTCATATTGAGACTCACAAGCCATCTGCTCAATTTATAAAGTGATGAAGTTCAGTTTGACCTTGGGGTGAATGCATTAAAAAGCCAGAGAGGGAATATAAAAATTCAATTTGATGAATCAGGATGGCAAACATCAATCGCAGGAACCAATCAATGTCCAGTGGGCTAGCACTAGCACCATAACGCGACATGCAATTAATGTGAAAGTAGGGCCCTATGAAATCCGTTTTATTTTTTTCCAAATTCCGTTTTATTTTTTACCCAAATTCCGTTTTTTCCATTTTAATTTTTTGGAATTCCGTTTTTTACCAATTACACCAATTTTACCATCAGAGAGAGAGTGCCATTTATGTTAATTAAATAGAAATAACCTTAAATTTGTTGATGCACCCTCCATTTTCCGCAGTACTTAGAACAAGTACTGCATAATGACGCAATATAACATTGCACTGTGATGAAAATTTTTTTTTTTAAACCTAATGCTACAAAATAATAATGACTCAGTTTCCCCCACGAATCAACAGTTGTCTGATTCCGATGCATCAGCTATATTTATTTTTTTATTTTTAAGAAACTTTTGTTCAGTAATCCCAATACTGTGTATTCCATCCTAGGACAAAATGTTCTGCAGTAATGATTAAACGTGAACAAACTGACACAAAGATGCATCAGCCATTATTCCACCACTGGGGGACGACGTTACGTCATAATTTGCATGCACACAATTCAAAAGAAATATTGTAGGCTATTTAACGGTTATATAAGTTGTTAAGCTAACATAACATAACATAAAACATAACATAACATGAATGGCGAGAACAGGCCGTTCAGCCCAACTAGGCTCGCCAGTTTCTCTTTACTATTGTGAATATATCACTTCAGATACTCAATGACTCAATGGTGTCTAGCTTTAAGTCAAGCCTGCTCTTGAAAACTCCAAAGGTCTCTGCCTCAACAATACGGTCAGGCAAGCTACTGCACATCGAAATTACTCCTTGGGTGAAGAAATATTTCTGAGTATCAGTGCTAAATTTACCTTTGGTCAACTTCCATTTGTGACCTCGAGTTCTACTAACAACACTTGGTCGAAGGAATTCTACATAATTCACTTTGTTAATCCTTTTAACATATTTAAAGACCTCAATCAGATCACCCCTAAGTCTCCTTTTCCTAGGACTAAAGAGATTAAGGATCTTCAGCCTCTTCTCATAGCTTTCATCTTTTACACCCGGAATTAGCTTAGTGGCTCTTCTCTGAACTTTTTCTAGAACCTCTATATCTTTCTTAAAGTATGGACCCCAGAACTGTACACAATACTCCAGATGTGGTCTGACGAATGTGTTGTACAAAAGAAGCATCACCTCCTTGGATTTGTACTCACTACTTTTGGCAATGTATCCCAGCATCCGATTGGCTTTTTTAACTGCTACGGCACAATGGCTAGAGCCTGTGAGGGTTTGGTCAACAATCACTCCCAGATCTTTCTCGTATGGAGCACATTCCAGTTTTAAACCTCCCATGAAGTAATCCCGTCTAATGTTTTTATTACCTACATGTACAACTTTACATTTTGCTATATTAAATTTCATTTGCCATATTTCTGCCCAATTCCGGATTCTATCCAAATCATCCTGAATCACTTTGAGTGGACTCTATACTATTTGCCAAACCTCCCAATTTAGTATCATCTGCAAATTTAACTAATTTGCTCTCAATATTCCTATCAAGGTCATTAATGTAGATGAGGAACAGCAGGGGTCCCAACATCGATCCCTGGAGGACGCCACTCCCCACCATACCTAGCTCAGATGAGATACCACTGACCACCACTCTTTGTGTTCTGCCCTGTAACTAGTTTTGAATCCACTCCAGAATACCTCCTGTAAAACATAAGACAAATGACGATGTTTAGGACCCTGCAATCCCTGGCATCAGTGGTCTCGTCTACAACAACGAAAAACTTCTTCCCACAGATCTTCTGTAGCACCGAAGAGATGTGTAGCTCGAACACTCGGGGCAGGTGAATTTGACAAAGGCTGCTCACATTTTCACGTGCATTGGCGTCTTTACATTGACTTCATGTAATCTGGACGTACGAATATTTTGTTTAGCGTTCGGTGGAAACGTGGCTTTACGAACAGCATTTCAGTCAAATTATGCCGATTTCCGTGAAATTCCGCGTTTATCAATAGATTCCCCTTTTTTTGGCCAATTCCGCGATTCCGTCCGCGATTCCGTGATCGCAGAAATCACAGTGCCCTATGAAAGTGTAGATCAGTCATTTAACGTTTTTTTTTCTCCATTATTATTTATTAATCAGTGTCCCTCATTATTTCATAACTGAAAATAAAATTCAACATAAACCAATCTCATTTGGCCATGTCAACAGTCTAGCAGTGACCCTACAGCAGTGGTAAAATCTGCACATAAGACAAATCTACATTTTTCACCACTCAAAACCGTGTCAGAAATGCTATGTGTGAACTGCAGGGAATGTCGACAAAACGATAAATCCTCAAGTTTCAAAGGACTGCAAATTTTCCTAAATTCACCAATCATAGTTTCACCGATTACCTAGCCTTGCCTTTTCAAGACAATACGTAAAATGTTACTTTTTCAGGGTTTCCCGCAGAAAATCGGTTAGTCAAGGTAGTGACCGGGGGGGTCAACAGCCAGCGTTTATTTACTCTTTATAAATAAACAAAGCAGTTAAAGTGCAGTAACAAAGTAACAAAGTCAACAGGCTTGTAACTTTATTACAAAGTTTTTATAGTGTAACACTTGCTTGTACACAGTGTATTTTAGCCTTACTGTAAGAGCTGAGCTGGAAATAACAAGATCAAATAAAAACACACAATCTTACCGAAATTCATGCTACATGCATGAACACAGGCAAGATTATCAAAATAAAAAGAAGAATGAAAAGCACGTAAAATGCTCACAACCGTCCCTAAGGGTTAAAAGAAAATTAATCTAAGAACGGAAAATGTATTTGTTATCTGTTTTGACTTCAATTCCCCAAATGCTTTGCGGTTGTGGTTATGTTTGGGGAGAGCAGAACGGTATTATGTACGGAATCGCACTGCATTCACAGGATAGAAAAAATATATACACCTAAAAGATTAATGCTACACTCACCGTGTTCTGTGTGATATAGCCAACCGGAATATTTCGGGTCCACAGCCCACTCTGGGTTCCACCCACTACCTCGATGTTTGGAAGCCTGGGGCTGTGGCTGTGGACGTGGCGGCGTAGATGGTGAAGTAGGCCGGTGTTCTGACAATTTGGGTTGCCTTGTCAAAAAATGCTACCGTAATGCAAAGCGATCGTAAAGTCTTTGTTTTCGCCTAATTATTGCAATATGAATCAGTTTACAGTAGCAACTTTGTTATTTCTTAGCTTATTATAACATAAGCATATGTTATAATGAGTTGGGTAAGTTTGTTTAAATATATATGCCGCATGCCATTATCATCTAATCTCTGCGTTTTAAGGAAAACCCAGCATGTACATGCAAATATGTATACGCTTACAGGTCGAAAAAAAAAAAAGGCGCACCGAAAAAAGATGTATATTTATGATATTTGAAGATACTTGAGATGTGAGCGAAGAAATGGAGCCCAAGATTTTAGGTTTGCGCAAGCGCAGAACCGCAAGGTAGCATATTTTGATAGGTAGCAAAATTTGACAGAAATTTTTGAAATCTTTTGAAATTTTTGAAATCTTTGAATAAAGTACCCTGACATGTTTGACTGCTTTTTCCCCATCCATTACTGTACACTAGAGAAAACCACGTGCAATTGTCAAACATAGCAGAAAGCCACGCGCAAACGCATCGGTAGCCTTGATAAGAAACTAAACGAATTGCATACAGCCTATCTTAATGAAACAGAATATGTGGGCAAGCAGTTGATAGGAGACACTATTCAAATGTTTAGTTTAGATGAATAATTATCTTACCTCCATATGTCCTTCCCACGACGACGACAGGTTATTGTATATCCGGATCATTAGCTTCTTCCCGATACAAAAAAATTATGTTGGCGTAGCAACAGGTGATAGATGGCGCAGTAACATATTTAACCAACAAATGCCGGCCGCTATTTGGCCTCATCGCGATGCGGCCTTATTTTACTGTCTATGCATGCGTGGATGCAGCAGATTTTTTTTTTTTTTTTTTTTTTTTTCGGGGGGACGTAGTCAAGGCGGGGGGCATTTGTTGTCAAGGCGGCCGCCCCAACTATAAAGCGCTGCGGGAAACCCTGTTTTTATTTCAGAAATAGCCATGCATGCTTGGATGAATTTAAGTCCCATAATCATACTGTGTTGTATTGGAGAGAACTTTTTTTTATAGCTCGAAGCGGGAAAATTGTATGTGATGATATTGAAACAATCAAATGCTTTCCACTTTGTGAAATTGTGGACACAATATGGACACTAAAACTAACCATTTCTCAGATCATGAACAATTAGAAAAGAAGGAAAATTATAAGAAACTCATTTTGTTATTTAAGTGTGAAGTTTTAAGAAAAACATTTTGAAAGAGCAAATACAGCAGTGTTCAGGAACATTATTAGCACATTGATTTGCAATATTTTTGAATTTGAAGACGTCACATCAAATTCATTTACTAGAACTAGATAACTCGGTCGCCACAGGGACAGAGTCGTGTATCTCCCCAATCCCCATGAGAGATCACTTGCAAATTTTTACAGCCGCAATGTTACTGTTTTCACTCTTGCTGTGACATTAATATGCATCCCTGTACATGTATATATATATATATGTAAATGTGGCTCAAAATGAGCAGAAAACACAAAATCTGCAAAAAATTTTTTTCGACAAAATGGGTGCCGGCGGCCATATTGGATGTCGGAAATTGCTGAGAATTGATCTTGAGCATTGCCAAATAAACATCTTTGACTACGCAAATTTAGAGAAAAATCCTATAAACTTTGAAGCCTCCAGAGCCTGGAACAGAAAATCTCTGCGGCGGCCCCGGATCTAAACCATAGTATCTCCCGACTATCGTTGTTGGGGAGATTAAAATATAGCAAAATAACTACTGTACACACAATTAGGCTTTATTCGTCACAGATTGCTCGTCTATTTCAGTCATAGCATGGTAAAAAAGGGCAAATACATGGAAAGTAACTAATAAACAAAAATAATGATAGCTTGTTAAAATTCTGGGATTGCAGCAGTGGTTGCACTAAAAACCAGCATTCACAGTGCTCCCCCTAAACAGAGTGAGAACCACAACCACAGACTAACCAATCACAAAAAACATCCAATTTACACCCTGAGCACTTGTTGTCTGCCTTAATTTCACTTTCCAGCCATCAGCTCCAAATTTTTCCAGTTCAGTAAAAAAAGACTATGCTCTCAGATCATTTTTCATTGCCGTCTGCCTTTTCGTGCACCAGAATCTGATATCAACAGAGGTCAGCCACCATCATGTAGATTCGATCTAACTAAATAAGTAGAGAGGAGATAGGGCAACTCCTTACCAAGATTTTTTTTTTGTGCAAAGACAGTGTAGGGCATTCATTGCAAAAATATTTTTCCCCAAGATGCCTCATGTACATATGATCAACCTGTGGATCCACTTATCTCCATCTGCCACTCCTGCAACTTGCATCGTTTCCAACTGTCATTTGACGGAGCAAGCGCATTTCATTTCCCTAACTGAAGGTCTTTCAATTCCTCAGCCTTCGTCACTCCCATTTCTAACTTCCTTTGCTCAAGAAAAGGGAAGACTTTTGCGTGTGAATATTGGCAGCGGTCACGGCCTATAGGCAGATCAGTACCACTGCAAACTGCAATACAGTCCAGTGAAGAGATGTCACAGGGAGCCTGGTCATTTATAACATGAGTGGAAATTCTCAGTCCCTCTCCCTCTTTCTCATAATATCCCCCTCTTTCAAGGCAAGGCCTCCCTAACATTTTGCTCTGGACATTCCTCAGGAAAAACAGCACGCCGTCAGCCCACAGACCGACCGTAGCACAAATCCCCGCAGGGTCTCTCCCTGTGTGCGTCTTTGCTTTGGCAGCATCCGCCAGCGTCGCACGCGCAATGCAGGCCTGCCGCGATGCACAGCCGTTGCTCCATGCAAGGTCACAAAAGACAAATAATCACAATATGAACGGCCAAAAGCTAACACTCAAGCAACAAACAACTTCCTGTGACTCGTTTCTGCGCGACGGGGCAGCTGAACTGAGAGGCCATAAGTACACAGGCCAGCAGGACTGTCATCGCTACTGTATGGCAGTGCTAAGATGTTCCAACTTCTGCTGAAGAGCCCCACATGAGCTGCTCAATCATGGCGATAGAAGCAAATTCATGAAGGCTGTCATGTTTGATTATGAAGCTTTTAGGCACCTGGGCAAGGACATTGAGAAGGAAGGGGTGACTTTTTTGGCACCCGAGCATACCGAGTGATTGGAACATGAATATTAACATATCTAAATTCTGCCCGCTCAGAAAAAAAAGTCTCAGGTGGGTAAATAGCTTAATTTAATTGTATCTGACATCTCAAAGAATAGCCATCGCTGGAATTGGCAAGCTTTTGGGGAATGCCAATCCCCGGCTGCATGGATGTCCACTAAATTGGGCACAACGCAATTTTGTGACCTCACACCCGTCGTAGATTTCCACGAAGTGACGTCAATGAACTTGAAATCGCCCGGTCAAGACTCTAAAGGGCGTGTCAGGTTTGGCGAGTGTTATTCCACTGTGGCCTGTACTGCCGGTGTATATCGCGCAGCGCATACGGCATGTTGTCTCTATCTCGATGCTTAAACTATCACGTAAACAAGCTGCATTCCAAGACGGTTTCCCCTTTTGACCACAGGTATCTTTCGAAATGTGTGACAGGAACACATCCACATACCATACACACGACTTTCTCCCCAACCAGCTCCGAGATCACACGGGAAACTACTTCACCGGCTGTGCTCCTCTCTTCTGGCTATTAAAACCTCACCACGTCACGCCAGTCAAGCGAGAGCTGAACTTTTCCCCCTCGGTCGCCCTATGGTTCTGCAAAGTTTGCACATTTCTGAGGTTCCCTCCCATGCGGCCGTCCAAAACGATAACGTCCACAATAACTCCGATACTTGACCTCGTTTTAGTCGCTTGTTTTGTTACAAAAACGTTCCGATTTGGTTCGCCACATTTAAACTACAAACGTTAGCGACCGAACGGTCAGCCGAATGCTGGCCCCAGATGAAATGAGGGGTAGGGCTAATCTTCTGAAAACATTCTGCTGAAGAACTACAGCCATCTATACTTTCCTTCATAATTTCTTTATTTTTTAATATATTGTGGTGAAATTTTCACCAGTTGTTCTTGAGATGTGTATCTATCAATAAGAAATTGTGAAGGAAAGTATAGATGGTTGTAGTTTTTCAGCGGAATGTTTTCAGCAGATTAGCCCTACCCTGAAATGAGTTCTCTCGTAAGGAAACACCGTCATTACATTTCCCCAAGACACCAGTAAACACAGCAGTACAGTAAATAACGCAGACAGGGAGCTAAAACTACTCAAGCACAACGTAAAACTTTTATGGAATGAAAGCAAAAACCTACCCTAACAACCAAACATTCAATCCTGCAAGGCAATAAAAAGTTCACTTTGATAAACATTATTGACTTAATAAGACAAAAGTTAAATATACTGCCATTACTTTGGTGTTCCAGCTAGCCGAGATTGAATTGTCAGTCGTGAATTTAATAAAACATTAAAACCTAGGGCGTCCGTCATCTAAGTCATAAAAAATAATCTTACTTTGATTGCAACATCAGCAAGCTAGCAACGCGACTTCAACTTGGCCAAGTTAAATTCAAACGGGTGGCCTTTGGACAGAAGCCTTTCTACTGCAATACAGCATCACGGAGACGAGACAACTCGCCGGTACTCTGATCGGACAGGCCCGTAAACCGGATTATTTCTCATAACCAAATTCGGGGAAAATTCCAGTCACGTACAATCGGATTGGTTTCATATTCCAGTTAGGTACAATCTGATTGGCTAAAGGGTGACTCACAGCGGAAGCGGTACCACAATACAGTTAAGAAAAATAATCCGGCGGCCCGTAGTGATTAGCGCTAATGTCGGCCATCTTTACCCAGAGACGAACACAACCCAACAGTGCAGCCGCTGAGTGCACCGCGGCTGGCGGACAATAAAGCAAACAGACAGCTTGCTAAAACCCATCCCAGGTCTTGGACAGATCTCAGACAAATGACAGCACAAAGCACACATCCCTTCGGCAAAATACTCCTCTGGTCTAACTTACCGCGCCCCTCACTCTCCGCCTGTTTGTGCAATAACCTGTGCCTCTTCGTTAATTAGCGGCTCAGCTCTCACTGCAGTCCGTCGATGCGCCTCTCAAGCTGGGCGTGTAGCTACCGTCGCCATCTCCGAACTACACTTCTTCTTTTGTTATATTTCCTTCGTATCGCTGCAGTGCGGCACATTGCTGCCTCCCGTAGGTCAGCATTAGGTTGCAGTTCCCGGTATGTCCATTTCCTGACGGGTGATTCTGCTGAGGCGATGAAATTTACGACTGCTTTTACGATGTTTTACTGCTCTCAGTAGGATTTAAAAAGGCTCTTCACTGTATTTGTCTGAATTACCATAAATGATGAAGCGGTTTTGTTCACGTATGCTGTCTTTGCTCTCTCCCTTTCCTCCTTTCCTCTGCCCCCCCATGCCCATGCTACTTTCTTGTAGATGAGAAGTGGACGTGAGGAAGGGAAACAAGCAGAAGGGAAGTGCCCCCGGGGTGCAAGGAACCTTCTTTGATGACGGACATAAACCAGAAATAGTTTAGCAAGTAACTATGACCCGGAGCACCAAATTCTTTATTTCATGTAGAAAAGGAGGCAATAGCTCCTTTGTTGCGTCCTTCCAGCAAGGAAACACTGGCCCAAGCCCAGGGGGGCTATAATGTTGGTTGTCAAATCAAACAGTTTCTACTGTCTCCTGAACTGCAGTGACATGTGAAATCAACCATTGGAAATGAACAATATACCACCAACCACAATTGACGAAGCACTGATTGCCAGTGGGTGGAAACGAGGACAGCAGCACTGGACGTGAAAACGTTTGTGCACGTTTACCAGCTGCAGGAACATCAACACATAGCTGTAGCCTGGCATCCGTGCAGATTTCATGGCGCATGTCACAAGGCTACACAGTTGTTATTTTAGACGTCGTGCGGGATGAATTAAGGTGAAAACTGCCGTAGCTACCAGCGCTGTGTTGATCCGACCTCACCAACTATCATATTGAACAAAAGGATGTCCGATTTTTCTCAAGCATGTCCCAAGGAAACTTCAAAATCTTGCCGCCGTTACCCCTAGACCCATGTGACATTTTCTTGTGAGGTTCAGGAAGAGGGGAAAGGAAGAAGGCTGCACAGAATTTCAGTGCCAACAGACAAAGGCACAAGCCTAAGCCAATTACCCATGATCTTCAATCACTCTTGATGGCACTGCGACAAGAAACAGCATTTATCTTGCTCTTCAAACAAAAAAATCCTGAAGGGGAACATCTAGCCATCAGTTAGTGACCTAAAGCTCAAGCACAGTTGGGATATGCAGCAACACAATGACCCAAAGCACAAGTAAGTCCACCTCTGAGTTGCTATAAAAAAATATTTAAAAAATTGAAGGTCTTGGAGCAGCCCAGTCAAAGTCCTGACTTCAATCCGAATAAGAAACTGTGGCATGACCTTGACCTTAAACTGGCAGTTTATGCCGAAAAAACCTTCAAATGTGGCTGCATTAAAGCAATCCTGCAAAGTCCTAATTCCTTCAATATAATGTAAAGACACATTGCTAGTTATGGAGAATGACTGATTGCAATTGTTGCCATTAAGGATGGCAAAACCACTCAGTAGGTTTAGGGGAGGCAGTTAAATTTTCACATAGGTGATACAGGTTTAGAGTAACTGTTCTGTTCACTTTCAATAAATTAAACGATCGTTTAAAAGCTACACTTTGTGCTTAATCATGTCACCTTTGTTTTATAAAAATTAATTGAATCATCTGAAACATTTAAATATGACATAAGCAAAAATAGAAGATACTAGGGAGGGGAAAATATTTTTTCACTGCAGTGTTATTCGAAGTGTCATTATGATGTAAAAGAGATATAAGTAATTCATAGTAAATGTCTCTTACACAGAAAATCACCAACAAGATGCAACAGGAAGTTCCTGTCCCTCTCCCAGCCGAGTGCACCTCAGCAATCAATCCAAAAAAAAAAAAATCACTAGTAGTGTGATGCAGGGTTAACTGTATATCAGTTGATACTGAGACCACAGATTCAGTGAAGCAAAAAGATTGCAGAGAATACTTTAACAAAAAAACATCAAACACATTTAAGACAATACAGCAGGGTTTTTCCCATCAAAAATATTTATTGCATTTGAGAGATGAGAAGAGATCCAATGCGACAATAAGCATCAGTGCTGTACAATGTTTACTTCTTTTAAAGATTGAATTAAAAAATATTCAGTATAAAGAATTACCAAAGCCTATGCATACAGATTAAGTTCCTGAATAAAGTTCACTGGTATTCTCGTGCAGTATGAATTCACACCCATACCTCCAGGTTAAGCTCAGGAAGTGCGGTCTGCGGGGAATGACAATGAGTGCGACACACTGCCTGGCACTTCCTGACATGGGCAGAGGGGATTCAGCTCGTGGAGACAAATAAATTTGAAAGTTCAATCGTGACACCATGAATTAACCCTTAGAGTGCTAAATGCAGCTTTTGTTGCTCAATGATGTGAGATATCAAAATCAAAGCTGTTGAAAACCTATCATGTGGCGACTTGTTTAAAAGAGCTCCCGCTGGGGAGCTCTTTTAAACAAGTCGCCACATGATAGGTTTTCAGCAGCACCAGACAATTTCATTTATTTTTAAAAATTTATTTCCGTGCCTCTAATGCTTAGTTCCCACTGTCGTGCACTCCGTTACGAACGCCACGATTGGCCATTCGTAGCTGATCATGGAACTTCTCTGAAATTTCAGGATTAGATACGAGGTGATGCGATGATCTTGAGTGACAATTAATCGTGTTGATCGTAGGAAATTTTTGAACCGTCCAACATCTTTCTACGATCAACATGATTGCCAGAACTAGACCTCCAGATCTGATAAGATCTGATAGGATCAACACGATTACTCCACGATTAAGACCACGATTTCAATTGTGCCGCGAATCGTGATAGTGGGAACTTAGCATAAGGGCTAATGAACTTGATCAAAACTTGATTTCAAACAGGTAAGAAACCGAAAGTGCTTTAGGCAATATCCCCATGGCAAAATGTAAAATCTCAGTTTGCACCCCAATGCAACGAGAAGGCATACATTTCTGAGGCGATGTTATTTATCACAAGACCAGAGAGACTGGTTCAGCCCGACCCAGATGCAGCCAAAGAGCAGTCAATGACACAGAATTCAGACCAGTGAATTCCAGATGAGAATAGATAGCTAACGTGATGTGAAATAATTTGATGTAAAAAACTAACATAGCAACAGCGAAATGTAATGGTTAGAAAATAATTCCCCATAATACATTAACTGAGCTGCCTAAAAAAAGAGCCGGTTAGCTACACTACAGGCCAAAAGTTTGGGGCCACCCTCCGATTTTTAATGGTGCACCAAGTGCAATGTGACCCCATGGTTTTGGGGAAGGCATTTATACAGCATACCTTCTTTCTACATAAAATTGTTCAAGTCCTAGTGGCATAAAATCATGTAACACAAAGGCATTGGAACTCAATTATTAAACATTGTGGTCAGTGATCAATCAGTCAAGACAGCTTTAAAATGTGGTCTGAGGTCTGGAATTCACCCAAAACCTATTGGCTTCCTATATTTTATGCACTGAAGCCATTTCATGTGCAAAAAATAAGGAAAGAACAGTTGATGTGTGTTTTTTTTTTTAACCTGAGGGTGGCCCCAAACTTTTGGCCTGTAGTGTAGCCAGCCATTTATCAAGAGAATCATAGTGCAGTACTTTCCCACCATTTAGTTGTAAGTGAATTTTTTTTAACCATCTCCAATTTTGTACAAAGTAATTACTGCTACTGTGCATCTGAACTGTAAATCGATAGGCTTCCGCCACTTTGTTACGCCTTAGCCACAGAGTGGGAAGGAGGCTTACGGTTTTCTGGTTGTCCTTCCTTGCGCGCGTCTGTAACGCCGTCCATCGCAAATATCTTTTCCACACTATATTTTCTGAGGGAGCGGAGAGTTTTCACCAAATCAGACACGATAACTCCACACAGAGGGTAACTGAACTGATTATATTTTGGAGGTCCTGAGGTCAAGTTCATATAACGTCAGTTGCATCTGAGGGCCAAAAATCACCTTTCAGGGCGTATGAAGCTATGGCAGGTGGAGCCATAGCAACCAGCTCTTACTGTTGAGTTGAAACTTGTTGAGAGAAGCATTGTGATTGGACGAGAAGAGCAAACTGGATCAATGAAATGGTTGAGCTCTAGTCCCCGTCCTGCCAACTCCACCGAAATCACCAAAGCACGCAGTCACCAACCAAATCATCAGCGGAGGCACAAGCACTGCAAATGTCACCATCCCACCCTGACCCAAGCATTTAATTCCCCCCATTTCCCCCTTTCAACAGCTGGCTGATACCACAGGCCAACTACATAGTCCAGGATAGTTTGTCCAAATAGGCTGTTTACACTGATGCTTACATGCTACACTGGACTAGTTAAAGAACTGAGTCAACATGGGAGGCAAGCACTAATAATGTGTTAAATGAAATGGACTAAATGCAACCGGTAACTTACACCAGTTAAACCAAGAGATTCAAAAATGTATTCAAAGATGTATTCAGAGGTGTTATTGATGACAAGCCGTGAACAATCATGGAATGAAGCCCAATTTTGTGAAGGCATCACGTCGATGATGACTCCACTTTGAAAATAACGTTTCGTGTTTCCGTCAAAGCCAGCATATATTCGATCTCCATGAAGCAAGGCACTTTGAAACCAACCGTGGAGTACTTAAGTACTTCTGACGTGAAAGTGTTTAAAACGGGCCAACATTCTTACACACTCGTCATGATGTGCGAATACCAACTAATTAAAGCCATCAGTCCCCACTTCAACCTCATATTCATTCCCAAACCAATATGCAGCAGCAGAGATAATATTACCATCACCATTATAATTATTTTACACCGTGGGCTGCAGGCTGTAACACCCATAAAGGCACTCCAGCCAGACTGCCATTCAACCCAAAAACACCACTCAACCAAAGACGAAAGAAGGGCCACGGGAACACAGTTCAGGCATAGTCTCCCCCAGAGACCGACGCTGCGCTTTTCAGCCCGGATCTACAAATATGGGGGAATTGTGGGTGTTTGTGTCTACTGGCAAGTGTGTGAATGTGTGTGCATGTAGTTAGGCAAGACACACATACAAACACAGAGTACTGGAACAAATGGCATTAGAGGAGGGGAAAAAAAAAAAATCACTGGATAAATGTGTGTGTAGGAACTCCTCAACCACCACGTCCATCACCCAATACAGACCATAATAATCACACTTTACTCCACCAAGAAACTAATTCAGTTCAACTAATCTGCCAAATTACAGGGTATTTAATTCACACAGTTTGTGGAGAGATAATAAAAAAAAAAAGCTATAAATGCAGTCATTTCAACCCGTGGATATATATTCAAATTTTCAAATAAGATACACCCATATCCCCAATATGCCACACTGCACATTTCAGTAGTGAAAATATTAACAAGCAATTAACAAAACATATAGTCATAAAGCATTCTTTGCATTCTGTTATCTTGTAAATGTACGAGGTTTTTACAGGTTCCCATGGCTTTAGTATCACATTACAATTATCGCTACATAATAGCTACGTGCATAATCTCTGTGTAATAGCGGTTCAGTAACGAGATTATCTATGCGAAAACTAGCCCAGCAGCAGAGAAGGCCTGCAATAAGATGCTCTCAGAAGCCCGATAGAAACCTGCCCGAGAATCGAGGTCCCGCTTTGTGTTTCGGACACACGTAATCCGCCATGTTTACAGTAAGCAGCGCACAGCAGCACGGCAAGAGTCGATGTCCGACAGCCACAGGAAGGTGGCCTAGCCTGTGATAAGGGCTAGCTCGTACAGCCCAATTCCAACCAGGTGCTCTTGGTACATTTCCTCCGTCCTGAAGGAGGACACTGAAGTCAAAAGCTGTGGCCATTTTGGATGTCCCAAGTTCTTCCCTCGCAGTGGGAAACCAAGACCGCGGTGCCTCGCTTTAGCTTGGCCAACATGGATTGTCACAGTGGAGGAGGAGAATGCCGCCACTTCAGTGCCGTCCTGAGGCTAATCTCGTCTCAAAGCAAGAATAAATCCCTCATAGACAGATTTAAAGGTCTTCCCTTTATTTTCACAGGTTGTCCAGGTATGTCCACTAGTAGTTCATTTTTCAAGCAAGCCCCACTGAGATCAGCTGCAAGCAGAGAGACGGAGAGAGAAGACTCCGGGATAAAACCCCTGAAGCAGTTTTGGAACTACAGGTCAAGGTCAAGGTGCAGGGCTCGCCCCAACTTCGCCCCATCTAGACACAAGGAAGAAAGCCAAGCCCCACCCCAGGCTCAAACCAGAAACCCAACATTTGGCAGAGAAAACGGTGCATATTTCTGGCATCTCTGCACAGAGTGACAGGAGCAGTGGCCTCGCGACTCTTTCCGGAAAGCGGCAGGACTGTCTTCTCAGACAATCAAACAGAATCGATCTCAGAGAAAATTAACACACCAAATAGGGTCCCCAAACAGTGGACAAAGATTAGGCCCATTCTGAGACGGAAATTCATCAAAAACTGAATTTTAGTCAGGAACGGGCTTAATCTTGGGCTTGTGAAACTGGTCCTTTGAGGAGCGCTGATTCTCTCAGACTTCTGATGGCCTCAGTTTAGTCCATATCAAGCACACCCAGTATCACAGAAAATGGCACAGCGAGAGCCCCACCCGATCTGAAGACATGCCTTCAACTCCCTGGCTTTCCCTCAGTCATGGGGTCAGTTTAGCAGGTAAACTCCTGAAATCACCAAAACTACGTTTCCCCATCATACACCTGAGCCTCAGCCAAAGGGGAGGGATTGAGCGAGAGAGATCGTTCCAGAAAGACTGCCTCGCGAGGTAAATCCTCCCTCCTCCTCGCCACAGAGGAACAGCTCAGGATATCCAGAATCCTGAAGCGGATGTTGAGTCAGGAGAGGTGGGAATGGAGGGGGGGGCTCCAGGGTCAGGCAGGGCGGGGCGGGGCAGCCAGCATCAGGGCTCCACCAGGGCCTGGGAAACCTGGATGACGGGCGGGGAGCTGCCCAGGGGAGGGGCACACCAGCAGGACTGCCTGGAGGATGGCGTTTCTCCGCTGAAACATAGAGATGGAGAGACACAGATGCTAATGCCACTAGCGCGAGACATGTAACAGTAGACAGTAGTGCAACTCTTGCATGGATATCACCATAATTCCACATGTAGCTTAAAAAACCTTGCCCGTGACCATCGAAAGTGCGGGAGCATTTTAGACAGAAACCCAACAATGCGGTGCACAGTAAAGCTGCTTTCACACCGGACGCGGAACAAATTTTTTCGCGCGACAGATTACATTCAAAGTCAATGCAAAGACGCGAATATGCGCGAAACGCGTGTATTCGTGTTTTTGCATTGACTTTGAATGTAATCTGTCGCGCGAAAAAATTCGTTCCGCGTCAGGTGTGAAAGCGGCTTAAACTGGACGCGCCTTATAGCCGTAGTACAATAGTTATGCAGGAACGCTTGTGGTGAACGCACTACGAAGAGCTTTGCCAATACAGCTGAGGTAGTAAGACCGTGCTATAAGTTCCGTTTCATTTCTGTCCCCACCCAAGCATGGTATATTGGTAATGTCGACACGGAGACTGTGTTCCTGTTGGTAGCAGTCACTTAAAACCGATTATCTAAATATTTCTTCATGTCCTACCATGTTAAAAGTAACTTCTGCGCTGCTGTTCTAACGGCAACATGATAGTGCGCCATACATCACCCAACTTTCTTATTCAACCTTTTTAGTTTTCCTGTTTACTCCAACAGCCATGTATGAACGAGAAAATTGCTTTAACGAAATGAACGATAAGAAATGATGATTAGTGACCTATGGATCAAACTCGGACACGTCTGTGCTTGATTTAGCTCCAAATTGAGGCTCGCCTGATGAAGGTCCTTTCACTTTTACCATCTAATACAAGATTCCTTAATTCCTCAGTTTCCCACTGGGTGGCATCGAGGAGCAAGAAAAGCAAACTGAATCCGGAGCGAACCCGCGGACACCACCCCTGCACTCTTCCTGATCACAGGTGGTGTCCGCGGTAACTGGTAAACTGTTAAACGCAGCTTGCAGTCCCATTGTTTGTGCTGAACTCAGTCACACAGCCGAGTCATGAATAACATCAACGTAAATATGTGTAGTGTAAGCATATGAACAATTGTGCCTTAGCATGTTGCATGCAAACATGTATGCAGTCTTGAGTGTGCATGTGTGTGTGTGTGTGTGTGTGTGTGTGTGTGTGGGTGTGGGTGTGTGCGTTCAGAGTTCCAGAATGGGTTCAGATCAGAATCTGAATCCAGTCATGAAGGATTCACAAATACAATTGGGGATTTGTATATTTAGATGACCACACCAAAATATTTTCCAAAGCTTGCAGAAAATTTTATCGTATATATACTCAAAGGCAATGAAAACGCAATACTAAATTTTGGTTTATTTTTGCTCAGGACCTGAGTAGTCCAATTTGAGTTCTTAAGTGACCAAATGTGTACCTGTTACACATGAATGATCATCATGTAACTCAACAGTGTGAGTTGGACTCTCATCAATCCATATTGAGTACAACATATGGGATTAGGAGTTGTGCAAGTACAGTGGTTGAAATGAAGGAGGGGTTGTCTTCCCTATAAAAAGGCATGATAAAAGCCACACAAAAAACATTTAAGTGTCATAATGCCACGTCTGTCGACTGAACAACGGAACAGGGCCCTGGGTATGCTAGGCATACATTGCCCGGCAAGTGGCTCACCGTTTTGGGTGTAAGGCGTCCAGCATCAGGTTTTTTGGGTGAATGACGTCCAACTGGGATGAGCTCTTTCATCAAGAGTACCCAGACCTCAAACCAGGCAGCAACTCCAGAATGCACTACAGGCAGAGTGGCGACAACTTCCCCAAGACAACCTAAGACACTTAAGTCAGGTCCATGAGGGTGTACTGCCTTGTGTGGATGTTCGTGGGGGTCACACCTGATACTGACTGTTCTTTTGAGTTCATTTTTAAATGTGTGTTCCGTTCAGTCTTGTTGTGATTTATCATTTTCAACTTGTGCTCGTTATGTTTAATGCATCTGTTTATTATTGTCCAAATCGGCCCATTAACACATTTAATTCATCAAAGTCAACCCACCCAACATATTTGAATTGTTAAAATACGAAAATAAATTTGAGTCACAAAATTATTTGAATCCAAACTGGTGTTGCGTTTTCATTGCCTCTGAGTATACAATGCTCGCCTGAAATGTAGGCACCTTTAGTGAATATGGGCAGTACAGGCAGTGAACAATCAGAGGTGCGCACATAAGAAAATGGTTATCAAAAATTCTTTAGACAGCTGAAAATATCCATGTCCACCATCGGGGCAATAATTAGGAAGTTTAAAGCCGCAAAAGATGTTAAGAATCGGCCTGGAAAAAGATGTGCGCGAACTTTGACCTCACGCATTGCGAGCAAGCGGTCTGGCTGGCAAAACATTATCAAAGGATCACAGCTGGAGAACTGCAAAGGTCTGCAGAGTCTCAGAGTCATAAATTCTCCAAAAATACCATCAGAAGCCACCTGCATCACCACAGGTTGTTCAGGAGGGTTGCCAGAAAAAAAAAAGCCTTTGTAATCAATCAACAACAAACTTAAGTGTCCACATTTTTGCCAATTGTTACAAGGACTTTCAATGGGACCAGTTATATGGTCAGACGATACCAAAATGGAGTTTCCTTTTTTGGCAAAGACATCAAAGACGGCTTTAAAGCAGACAGAAAGATAGCTATACAGAAAAGCACAATATCCCCACTCTGAAGTATGGTGGTAGGTCTTTGATGTCGTGGGGCTGTTTTTACTCAAAAATGCCCTGAACATCTTGTTTGATACACGGCGTCATTCATTTCATCAAATACCAGCAGATATTGAATGAAAACTGAACAGCCTCTGCCAAGGAGCATAGAATGGGCTGCTGATGGACCTGCCAGCAGAACAGTGACCTGAAGCACACCTCAAAAACTATGCAAAAATAGATCGACCACACAACAAATGCTTTGCCTCGGCCATCGCAGTTCTCCACACCTGAACTCCACTAGAAATATGTGGAATGTGCTGAAGAGGGGAGTCCACAAGCATCAAATTGACAATCTGAGGGATCTAGAGAGACTCTGTATGGTGGAATGATTTCAAATCCCTTCACATTTGTCTTCACCAACCTCAGCATGCATATCGTCCCATGAATGACAAAAGGTCGCAAGTGACATACCTGATGAAACCTGTATTTCTGCACCCATGGTGCAGAAAAACAGGTTTCATCAAAATAATGCGACCTTTTGTCATTCATGTGGGAATATAGTCTGTCATAGATATCCACTATGTGTATTTAAAAGCACTTGCAGTTTTTATGAAGAACACATTTGGATGTTGTTACATTAATAAACAGACTGCTGAACCTGCCTGTACAAACTTTGTGAACTTCACTGCATTTGTGTGCAGATTTTTTGCGACCCTCTGGCGTCGCTCGATTCACACATGCTTTTTTTTCTACACGGATCTATCTGTAGCCAATTAGAGCTTGCCTTCCTTTTCAGCCAATCCCTGTACAGTCTGTATATGTCTCATGGCAAACTCTGATTGGTCTAAAGAGTCAGTGTGTGCGTATGAACTCTTGCACGGGTGTGAGTGCTTACACATTTGCCCGATTCATCAGAAGGTTTTTGAAGTTTGCATCTATGCTTTCCTTCATTGGCACTTCTCAGCCAGCGCACGACGAACACCAGAAGCCTGGACATGACAGCTCAGTTCTGCAGCAGTGCACTCTGGGATACTGCTGTACAGTGTAATGTGGTAAATAGCCACTAGATGGCAGTATTGACTTTTTTTTTGTGAAGCCCAGTCTGAAGCTAGGTTGGGCATGTCCAGGGCATGCCCAGAGGGGAAAGTCCCAGAAATGGGAGGGGCTGGACAAGAGTATATAAGGCCTTGTGTAGTAGTAGGAGAAATTGCAAGAAGGATACATTTGACCAGACCTGTCACTCTTTTCAAGACCTTTTAAGCTTTTTGTGGATTATTGCCTGTGTTGGAGCATTTTCCTGTCCCAGGACATCACAACAGAGCAGCCCATCTCCATTACAGGGAACTGTAAATATCTTATTTTTTTTATTCTATTTCAATCTTGGTCAGTAGGGTAGAGAGTAGATTGGTTCTGTTTGTTTAATTAAATCTGTTGAAGTTTAACAATTTTGTCTGTCATCCCTTGCTGTCTTGTTGTGATTTAACAAATTTCGGGTCCGGGGTAGACCATTGTGCGAGTCATTTATTGAAAATCTAAAATTTCAAATAGTGAAATTGTTTTTTGAATTTTCCTAGATATATATTGGCAGATCAACAGCAATGGATGATTTCTTGGCATCACCAACCGTAGAGGTTTTAAAGTCTTTTAAAAAGACAGAACTGCTAGAAATATGCAGACAGTTAGAGCTGACAGATGTAAAACCAGCCATGCGAAAAGCAAGACTGGCTAGAGATTGTTGAATATTACATTGATGAAAATGTGTTTGCACCAGGAGATCTGGAACAGTTTTCGGTGGAAAATCCAAATGTAGAATTGGAACTTAAATTAAAAATGCTAGAAATTGAAGAAAAAAAGAAAAACAAAGGCAGTTTGAGTTAGAAAATTAGCAAGAAGAAGAAAAAAAGAGGAAAAAGCAGAAAAGAGAGACAAAGACAGAGATTTCGATTTAGAAAAAATTAGACAGGGAAGAAAGGCTCCAAATGGAGCTACTAAAAATAAAAATTCAGGCTGAAAATAAATTTCACGCCAGCCAGGAGGTAAAGCTGGTGCCTCCATTTTCAGAGAAGGAGGTTGATAAAGTATTTCCAGTGCTTTGAGAAGGTAGCTAAGAGTTGTCAGTGGCCAAAGGAACACTGGCCTCTGATGTTGCAAACTGTCCTCAAGGGTAAAAGCTGGCTTTGTCTGCAGATGATTCCTCTGATTATGAGGTTGTCAAAAAGGTTATTTTGACAGCTTATGAGTTGGTTCAGAGGCTTACCGACAGAAATTCAGAGGTCTGAAGAAATCTGACAATCAGACTTATGTTGAATTTGCTAATCGAGAAGAAGGTTTGCTTTGAGCGCTGGTGTACTTCTATGGAGGTCAAGGATGATTTCAACTCACTAAAAGAGATGGTGTTAGTTGAAGAATTCAAGAACTGTGTCAAGGATGATATTAAGACCTACCTTAATGAGAAGCAAGCACTGAATTTGCAATCAGCTGCCAAGTTTGCAGACGAATATGTTCTAACACATAAGTCCAAATTTCAGTCTAGCAGTAACAATAGATGGTCCCAATTTCAGAAAAAAAAGGTGATACCCAAGATTCCTCACCCAAAGACAAAGACAAATCTGGTGATGGTGCTCAGAAATCCAGTAAAAGGTCTGAACAAAGTGTGAAAGCTGACAGTGACAAAAGTGGTCTAGTTTGCAATTATTGCAAGAAATCTGGTCATGTTACAACTAACTGTTGGTTCCTTAAAGCTAAGAAAAAGAACAAGAAAAGGATACCAAACCCAATGCCTTTGTGAAGACAAGGTTAGAAACCCCTGTAGTAGATGGCCGATCTGCTAAATTGCCTGCTCCTTGTGAGGCTAAGAAGCCTGATACTGCTGACTTTGTGAGGGAGGAATTCCTTCCATTTGTGTCAGAGGGATTTGTGGCTCTGAATGAGCATTCTCCTCCTGTCCCCATATATATCCTAAGGGATGCTTCTCAGTCACTTTTGTTGATGGACTCCTTGGAGTTACGTGATGCTTCTGGGGATTTCATACTTGTACAAGGTATTGAAGGAGGACTGTTCTCTGTATTCTTGAAGTCAGATTTAGTTACAGGACAGGTAAAGGTGGGACTTATGTCAAGTCTACCTATCAAGGGTGTTTCTCTGTTGCTAGGCAATGACCTGGCTGGGGGCAATGTAGTTCCCCTTGTTCATCTTAGGCCGAGCACTGAAGATGGCGATGAAGACCCATCTCTGTATCCTTCCTGTGCAGTGACTCGTGCTATGGCCAAGAAGGCTCAAAAAGAAGGCGATGTGGTGCCGTCCAGCACCTTGAATAGTCATGACTCAGGTGGTTCGCCTCATGACTCTGTTCAGCCTACTATGGTTTCTCCGTTTGAGGACTTATCAGACACTTTTATCAGTTCTCTATTCAGCCAGCCAGATGGGTCTGGTGATTCTGATGTGTCTGGAGACTTGTCTCTGTCCAGAAAGCGGTTGATTCAGGAGCAAACTAATGATCCTGAAATTTGTGTACTAAAAAGAGAGCCCTTCCTGATGAAGAAATAGACGCAGTTCAGTTGGGTATTATCTCAAGGATGGAGTGTTGATGCGGAAGTGGCGCCCTCCTGATATCCCTGCCAATGCAGATTGGGCAGTGGTCAAGCAAATTGTTGTTCGAAGGTCTACAGGAATGAGATCTTAACAATAGCTCATAGTTTGCCTTTAGGAGGTCATCTTGGTGTTAACAAGACTGTTGACAAGATCATGAAACACTTCTTCTGGCCTGGACTTCGGAAAGATGTTTCCAACTTTTGCAAAACCTGTCACACTTGTCAGGTAGTTGGAAAACACCAGTTAGACCCACCTGTAGCTCCATTGCAGCCTATCCCAGCATTTGGGGAGCCCTTCTCCAAGGTCATTGTTGATTGTGTTGGTCCATTACCCAAGACTAGATCTGGAAATCAGTACTTGTTGACAATCATGTGTGCATCTACCAGATTCCCTGAAGCCATACCTCTCTGCAACATCAAGGCAACTGCAAGAAGGCTTTGATAAAGTTCTTCACGTTGTTTGGCCTTCCCAGGGAAATTCAGTCAGATCAAGGTAGCAATTTCACTTCTGGATTGTTTCAGCAGGTTGTGTATGAACTAGGTGCAAAGCAGATTCTTTCCAGTGCCTATCATCCAGAGAGTCAGGGTGCCTTAGAGCGGTTTCATTCCCTCTTAAGACAATGATGAGGACTTATTGTTATGACCATGAGAAAGACTGGGATGAAGGTGTTCATTTGCTGTTGTTTGCAGCTAGGGAAGCAGTGCAGGAGTCTACTGGATTCAGTCCGTTTGAGTTAGTGTTTGGCCATGAAGTGAGAGGACCTTTGCCAGCATATCAGTCTGTTAGACTATGTTAGCAAGTTCAAGGAAAGACTGCGTGCAGCTTGTGACCTAGCCAAAGAGAACTTGAAATCAAGTCAGGGAAAAATGAAAACTTGGTATGATCATAAGGCTAGAAGCCGTGAGTTTAAACCAGGAGACAAAGGTCCTTGTGTTGTTTCCCTTACAGTCCAATCCATTGCAGGCTAGATTTCATGGTCCTTATGAAATTCTGACAAAACTCAATGATCTCAATTACATTGTGAAGACTCCAGATAGGAGAAAGCCAAAACAGTTGTGTCACATTAACATGCTGAAGCCTTATCATGATAGGAATGCTAGGGTTGCAGCTGTTACTTCAGATCCTCCTATGGCCGAGACTTTGTGAAGATGAGGGGAGTTTCAAGATGATGAACCTAGAATTAAAGCTGAAGTTCTTTCATGTAAATTGTCAAATTCTGAAGTGTTGCAAAATCTTGATGTAAAACTCCAGCACTTAGAACCCTCACAGAAAGATCAGTTTGAGAGGTTGATCAAGAAATATAAAGATCTATTTCCTGATGTTCCAAAGAGAGTTTCTATAGCCTCTCATGATGTAGATGTTGGTGATGCCAAACCAATAAAACAGCATCCATACCGGATGAATCCTGAAAAAGAAAGATTGCTGAGAAAGAGGTTGAGTACATGTTAGAACATGATATTATCAGACCCTCTAACTCAGATTGGAGTTCACCCTGTGTTCTAGTTCCAAAACCTGATGGAAGCACTAGATTCTGTACAGATTATCGCAAAGTCAATGCTGTAACTAGAACTGATGTGTTTCCAATACCTAGGATTGATGATTGTATCGATAGAGTAGGGCAAGCAAAGTTTCTGACCAAGATTGATTTATTGAAGGGTTATTGGTGTGTGCCTTTAACTGAGAGGGCCAAGAGCATCTCTGCTTTTGCCACACCATCTGGGTTATACCAGTATGAAGTCCCCTTTGGCATGAAAAAATGCCCCAGCCACGTTCAAGGATGATACAGTCTACAATCGCCGGATTAAACAGTGCGTACATCGACGACCTGATCACATGGGTGACTCCTGGGAAGAACATCTGAAAGATGTAGAGGCGTTGTTCAGCGCTTGACCCAGGCTAACCTGACTGTTAACCTGAACAAGAGTGACTTTGGTTGTGCTACTGTCACGTATCTTGCTACGTCATAGGCCAGGGTAAAAGGTGGCACCCATAAATGCTAAAGTCCAAGCCATCATGGACTTTCCAGTTCCTGACAACAAAAAGCTTTGTGCGCTTCCTTGGAATGATCGGGTACTACTACACAAGTTCTGCAAGAACTTTGCTGAGATTGCTCTCAGTCTCACCAACCAACTGAAGAAAAAGGCGTAAAAGTTCACTTGGGATGAAGCATGCCAAAAGAGCCTTCGATCGCCTGAAGTCTCTGCTGTGTCACTTCCCGTGCTCAAATCTCCTGACTTCAACAAACCGTTCTCCATAGCGGTCGATGCTAGCGACCAAGCTTGTGGATCTGTGCTCCTACAGAGAAGTGACTCTGATGACATTGAGCATCCCGTGGCATACTTCTCCAGGAAGTTCAATCGCCACCAAAAGAACTATTCCACAATTGAGAAGGAGCTGTTAGCTCTGGTTCTATCCTTACAACACTTTGAGGTCTATGTTTGTACAGGGCAAAAGCCAATGATTGTATATACTGACCACAATTCGTTAATGTTTTTTGAGTAAGATGAAAAACAAGAATCGGAGATTGTTGAATTGGAGTTTGATTTTACAGGAGTTTGACTTGGAAATTAAGCATGTAAAGGGTACTGACAATGTAATTGCTGATTGTTTATCCCGTGTTTGAGTATGTGTATATATATCACGTGTTTATTAGCATATTTTATTATATGTATATATACACAAGTGTCTATAACCATTTTTGTATTGAAAAGAAAAATTTTGCCTTTATAAGTCAAAATTTTTCCCTTTTAGAATGGAGGTGTAATGTGGTAAATAGCCACTAGATGGCAGTATTGACTTTTTTTTTTTGTGAAGCCCAGTCTGAAGCTAGGTTGGGCATGTCAGGGCATGCCCAGAGGGAAAGTCCCAGAAATGGGAGGGGGCTGGACAAGAGTATATAAGGAGAAAAATCGAGAGTGTGTAGTAGTAGGAGAAATTGCAAGAAGGATACATTTGACCAGACCTGTCACTCTTTTCAAGACCTTTTAAGCTTTTTGTGGATTTTTTGCCTGTGTTGGAGCATTTTCCTGTCCCAGGACATCACAACAAACAGCCCATCTCCATTACAGGGAACTGTAAATATCTTATTTTTTTTTATTTATTTCAATCTTGGTCAGTAGGGTAGAGAGTAGATTGGTTCTGTTTGTTTAATTAAATCTGTTGAAGTTTAACAATTTTGTCTGTCATCCCTTGCTGTCCGTGACGCCATAACAAATCGACGCCATAACAAAGTGGGGCCATAACAACAGGAAGTGGAGGAGGGTTACCTGCTCTCTCCACCCATCTCCTGGTCAGCCTCAGCCGCAGACGACTCAACGTCCCCATCAGCGTCCACATCCAAGCTGCTGTCGCTGCCAGGGCTATAAACATGTACACACACACAAACACACACACACACACACACACACACACACACACACACACACACACACACACACAGTTGAGCACTTTACAAACATGCTATTAAATCTACACTCGGTCAAAAATGACACCCTCTGTGTAAAATGCCACACAACCTGCTGAACACAGCACAGCACACGCACACGCATGCAGAGACACAAACACACACACTCACCCAAGCCTCCTCTCCAGCACTTGGATATGGAGGCGTTTCTCCTCCAGCTGTCTCCTGAGGGAGGCGATCTCCCTCTGTTTCTCACAGAGCTCCTTCTGCAGCCGGTAATTACACTCCTCCAGAGTCTCACAGAACGCCTGAGATGAAAGGAGAGATGAAGGGAGGAGATGATGAGGCCACACTATACCTGCAACAAACTACTAATAATCTACCAAAACTACCACAGGTGTTTCCCACAAACTGACTTGTGCTGAATTTGGGCTGTATACAGAAGCTCATAAAAGCCGCTTGAGTGGGGAAGATGGTGCCTGACTGGTTAAAGATAGGCACTCCCGGTGGAATAGCTCCAATTAGCCGGTTTTATAATAAGCCGTTTAACAAGCCAGGACTAATTTGCTGGTTTCAGATAAGCTATCCTCGTTGAACGGATCTTATGGCCTGGTTTCAGATACACCTACCAGGTAAAACAGCGTTAAATGGGTAGTTTCAAATATGTAATCCCAGTTGAATAGCTGTAATCGGCTGGATTTGGATAGGTAATCCAAGCTAAACAGCTGTAATTAGCGAGTATCAGATTAACCATCTTTGCCGAAGAGCCCTGATTGGCTGGTTCAAGATGAGCCATCTCCCTGGAAGAGCTCCAATTGGCTGGTCTGAGATTGGTCATCTCATCTGAACAGCTGTAATTAGCTGGTTTCAGATGGGTCACACAGCTGTAACCGGCTTGTTTCAGATGGGTAACACTGGTCCAACAGCTGTAATTGGCTGGTTTCCGGTGGGTAACACTGGTCGTACAGCTGTAATTGGCTGGTTTCGGACGGGTCAGTCCGGTTGAACAGCTTTGTTTGCTGTGTTTACTGCAGACCTCACCCTGCTCTCCTCCAGGCTGTCGAAAGGCCCGGGCGGGTCATCGAGGCACAAGAACTCTCGAACAGCCGTGCTGCAAACAGCGAGAAAACAATGAGTCAGAGAACATTCCGGAAAGCAGTGCCACCGTTTTCATCTTTTAAAAAACATGGAAAACATCACAGGTCACGACAACAGATTTTCATTTCAACCATTTTGTTTCAGTTGCTTTCGGAGTGAGTCATTTTTATTTCAGTTCAATTTTGTGTTACACTTGCTTTTCATTTTTACCAAATCCTTTTGTTATCCTTCTCCCTCCAGGTTTCATTAACGATTATAATCTCTGCACACATGCACAAGTAATGTGCGCAAACGTACAGACACACTTTTGCTGGCAATGTCAATATGTGTGCACAATCTCCCCTCCCAGTAATGTTCTCTCCCTCTCTCACATGAGCACACCAGCACTCGCACACAGGAAATGTCCACACACACACACACACACACACACACACACAGGAAATGACACAAGGACACACCCACCAGTTAGCGATGTCCTTGTGCGCCACCATGTTCTGCAGGAAGACCTGCAGGCCAAGCTGTCGGTCCTCCAGGAAGTCGCTGTTATAGTTGTCCTTAAACCAGCGTTTGGGAGGAAGGGACAGGCGGAATCCAGGAAACATCTCCTTCAGCTGAGACCCAGACACGCGCACGCACAAACACACACGCACAACCGCACAAACACCATCACTTTTACCATTCCTGAATTCTTTTGTATCACATGCTGAAGCATTAGAATTCTGTACTGACGAGAAACACTCTTCTGCATTACTGAGCACTGAATTATTACATCATTTACGTCCCATGAAATTCTCATTTAAACACAACATCTAAAGCTCCTAAACACGGACAGAGAATGACTCCCATCCACATCAAACGAACCGACACCAGCAGTGCCTGTTTAAAATCCTGCAAACTTCTCATCCTGCAACCTGCGACAGAAGAATCTGCCACCTCCAAATTACGCCCCAGAAGGCTTACAATGTTCGGGTTGAATAGGGCCTTAATCCGACCTTTGTCCTGCGACCTTTTAGTGACATCACTCATGGCAGCTCGCTGCAATACTTCCTGGATGGCCCTCAGACTCCAGCACGGAGCAATCTCAGTGGTCCTGATGTGTGTATGTGTGTGTGTGTGTGTGTGAGTCCTTGTGGGAGAGATTTTTCCAGGAATCAGTGAGTAAGCTTCCTCTTCCTAGTCATACGGGAATCGATTTCAAAATATAGACCGTAAGAGCTTGCTGACATTGCGTGCGTGGCTATTACAGGAAGTGATGTCATCAGCTGAACTGAAAGTTGGACTCACTGTAATCAACTCATGCTCCGAAATAGGGTTGGGCAGACCAAGCCAAATTGCTAAACCAGTTAACAATGAGACATTATTAAAAACATCTAAATGACAACGGCAGGTGGGCCATCATATTATGAGTGCACACAGATGAGCCAAAAGATTAAAAACACTCAGAGAGGAAACAAATAGCATTGATCATGTCGTAACAACGGCACATGTCAAGGCAGACAGACATTAGACAGTAAGAGAACAATCAGTATTTGTCGTTGATGTGATGAAGAAATGGAAGAAATGTGACCTGAGCAGTTTTGACAGAGGCCAAATCATTATGACCAGAGGAGCGAGTCAGAGCAACTGCAAAGCAGCAAGGCTTCTGGGGTGATCCCAGTCAGCAGTGGTGAGACCATACTGACAGCGGTCCCAGGAGGGACAAACCATGAACCAGCGACAGGGTGTCGGACGCTGAAGGCCGATTGATGCACAAGGGCAACAATGGCTATTCCGCCTGGTCCAAACCGACAGAAGGGCGACTGTGGCACAAGTTTCAGAGAATTTTAATGATATTTGCGTGAGCACACACACTGCACTGCACAGTTCTGCGTACACCAGTTTGTAACGCTTGCATGTCTTGGTTGAACCAGAATGAAAATGTCTAAGTGTATTTTAATTTGCATAACGATGAGAGGAGCTCAAGGACCACTGAAATGGAAAAGTAGACTGTGCATGAGAGAGAGAGAGAGAGAGACAGAGCAGAGGCTTGACTTAAAGCTAGATACCATTGAGACGTTGAGTATCTGAGGTGATATATTCACAATAGTTAAAAGAAACTGGCGAGCCTAGTTGGGCTGAACGGCCTGTTCTCGCCACTCATGTTATGTTATGTTATGTTATGTTTTCAACTTAAAAGAATATCCAACTTGCAAAGGAGATGCGTTGGGGGAAAATCCAAGATACTGCTGCAGCCAGTGATGAAAAAGCACCAGAGGGTCAAACAAGATCCCCGCCTTCCCCTGCAGGTATATTCTCCTTCTAACTTTGTCCCAAAAACTAAAAGCAGAGCGTTTTGCTTTTGTCTTTGACCTTAGTCTCAATGTAAATGCCATAGAGTTGAATATCTTGTCACCAAGAAGCATCTCTGCATACTGCAAGTTAATTAACCCCTCCCATGCCAATACTCCTAGATTCCAAAGAAAAAAGAAAACTTTGCGATAGAAGTGACCAGCAGCTGACCTTGTCATTCAGCCTGGAGAAGTCTGTGTATCTGCGAAACACCACCCAACTCTCATCTGGCGTCTTCTTCACCAGGATTTTATACACCTGCAGGGAGAGGGAGAGGGAGAGGGAGAGGAGAGAGAGAGAGAGAGAGAGAGAGAGAGAGAGAGAGAGAGAGAAACAGACGGTGAGAAAAGGTGCGAGACACAGAGGAGGAGAAACACCATCATTAGAGCGGGTCGGTTTGGGTCTCATTCAAATTCATGGGGAGGTAACATGACTCGATTAAACACACACACACACACACACACACACACAGCATATCCCACTTACACCCAAAACTGTGTGGCAAGTAGGATTCATAAGAGTTGCACTAATTCTCTCCAGAAGCAAAATCAACAGTAGTGACAAGAGCCTGACTGATACAGTCAGGCCGATGTGCGGGCCTACATTTGCCATTTTTGACTGCATTTACATCGAAAGTCACAGATGAAATGCGGCCGCTACGTAGGACCTATACATTACAAAACTGACCCTAAATGACTGGCAGTATTGAATCATTTAGTATTTGAGAGTCCACGTATTCTGCTTCATTATTTAACTGTTCAGTAATTTACTGCAGTTCTACATACGATACTGATGTTTATTTATTTAGGCTTTTTTTTTTTTTAAATACTTTATTTGATCAGAGTTCATTTCTGGTCAGATGTGATTGACAAACTGCTCCTCACTTCTCAGTTCTTTGGCATCAGTGTACAGATGCAGAATCAGGGCACAATCCTCAGTGAAAAAGTCCATTTTCATGCCAGCTCAAAATTCACTATCGGTCACCGTAACTGTAAAGGGTGAATACCCACTCCCAGATTCGGTGTGGGTGTAATAAAGTCCCATATCCATTTGGAGGTATGCAGTACAGATGCATGGAACTACACACCCATCACACCAAAACCCTGCACCAACAAGACCTGACACACAGCACTGAGACGAGCTGCTCACCACAGCCCTTAAACCCCCTGAGCTTCACTACAGTCCTTCTGTTCCCAGCCCTGCCCTTATTTAACCTGCCTCAGCACTTCAGAGCTTCATTTAAGTTATTGACTTGGCCAGGGTCCCCTGTACACACACACACACGCACGCACGCAAACATACACAAATGCACAAACACACACACACGCACATTGCACACTGCACGCACACGCACACACACACGGACACACACATGCGCGCACACACACACACACACACACACACACACTTCCCAATGCAAAAACAGGCTGAGTAGAGTTTAAGATCTCTCAGCACATCGTGACAGTCTCTGCCCCGCGTTTCTGTGCAAAATCTGTCACCCATCGCACCCCCGCAATTACAGGGTTTCAACCGCAGAGCAGGCATCTAAATCAGGCCGCCGGGGCTCAGAAGGCCAGAGTTTAGTGCATCTTTCGCACTCCTGTAATTTCATGCACATTTCAGCTCTGCAGAGATTTATAAACAACAGGCAACTTCTCCGTTGTGATCGACTCGGCAGGGTTGGACCAAAAGAAGTTACAGATATTTCCAGAGATATGTTGAGTCGCACCCTTTTCCGCAAACATTGAGGAGTGTCAGATAATGCCAGAGGCCTTCTCAACCAGCCCAACAGCGAAACAGTAAGCAAATACACCACACGTGCAGGACTATTCAAACCTACCCATCATCCTGTGGGTCTTCATATCAGCTCAAACTACGCTCACCTCATTTCACACACTGCAAAAACAAAGCCCAACCAAACATTTTACTCTTGTATTTAGAGTAACACTTATTTATATCACCCATTCGCTATTAAAAAGAAATTCTGCCATTATTTTGGAGTAATTTTGACTAATTTCTAGTTTTGTCCATGGGGCGAGAAGATAATTTCATTCACCCCTATGGACAAATCTAAAAAGGAGGCAAAAGGAGTCCAAAATAGTAGCAAAAATAAGTTTTTTAAGTGCAAATACAAGGTTAAAATGCTTGGTAGGATTTTTGTTTTTGCAGCGCAGCAGGAGCAGTGCAGCCCAATCCCGCAGGAGATCTAAGGTCGAACAGGCTTTCCAACAGACCGTGACAGAGCAAACCTCATTCAAAGGCAAATACAGGAGAGTCTGTCACAGGTCAGGGAGATTTACAGCCCTGTTTGTGTTCATCTCAATCCAAACATCACACGCCTCATTCAGCAACCGCATACCAAAGACAGCGTCCCGTCAGTCACAAGTTCTGACCTTGAAAGTGAAAACCGGCTGGTGGAATGGCAAGCTAGACCCTGTTGCTCACGCTGTTAAGTGCTGGATAAATGCAGACACACACACACACACACACACACACACACACACACACACACACACACACACACACACACACACACACACACACACACACACACACACACACACACACCCAAGTACACACACACACAAAGCTTAACTGTCACATGTGCCTATTCCAAGAGTCAACAAACAGAGGTTTTCTCAGTCAGGACCCAACATGACCAATGACCTGCCAGCCTGGGACCAGTAAAAATGTAACTTTCACTAGTATACTGAACAGTCACTGGCCCAACTGGACCAGCCAATCATTTGTTGGCTCTCATTCATACAATCAAAAATTAAGCATTTTGGCTGCCGTGCAGGTAAAAATATTATCAGGGCCAGTGTATCCAGGACCTCCCTGCCAAGTGGGGCAGGAGGAATAATCTCTGCGTTGAACACCGTCTGCAGCACGTTTATATGTCCTTCCGTGTTTTCACAGAGGCCACAGATCCCACCATCACAAGTCAACAAAAAAGGTCCTTGTCCCAACTCTGCAGCTCCTGGTCCTGTACGGACATGTTCCTCACCAACAACCCTTCAACCGGCTCCTGTATAAGGGGTTCAGCCACTGCTTTCAATTCAAGTCTGAGGAAACTAAAATTTGAAGCAATATTTCTTTTCCCCCCACCTTTTCTCAAATGAAAATGTACTTAAGCATGTTGTTTTTGATCAGGTATACCCTTGGATGGATATTTTTAAGCTGCACTTTCGCGGGACGAATATTTCCAACCCCAGTTCCACAAAAAAAGCGAGCACATCGTGGAAAATGTAATTAAAATCAAAAACTTACCGATTCGACAAGTCCACTCACCCTCTACTACATTACGAACAGCACACCACATTATTTGATGTTAAAATTGAGAATTTAATTTGATCACAGTGTGGGGCGCCCCAGTGGGTCATTGGTCTAAGTGCGCATACCATAAAGGCTGTGTCCTTCCCGCAGCGACCTGGGTTCGAATCCGGCTCAGGTCATTTGCTGCATGTCTTCCCCCATTCTTCTCCCCAACTTTCCTGTCTCTCTACACTGTATAACTATCGAATAAAGGGAAAAAATTCCCCCCCAAAAAAAATAAATGAAATAATTTGATCACAGTGTATATTTTCTAGGGTTGGGACGATTCTGAATCGGTTTTTTTTTTTTTTTTTTTTAGGCGTAGTAACACTACCTGCTGCCATGGGGCGAACATCCGAGCTTTCCCTTTTCCTTTATCAAACCCGACGCAGGTTGAACGAAAGCGCCAAACATCAAAGGGCATGTGAAATGCTTCCGGAAAAAAAAAAAAAAAAAAACTTGACTGACATCAGTATTTTTCGGCAACATGCTGCTCGGAGCCAAGTTAAGGACTACAGAATCGTCTCCTGTTAACCAATTAGGCTACTCTAAGAAAAGTAACCTGTTCCAGTTTACTTAGCTTGATTAGCAATCAAATGTGGATGCGTTTACTCTCTAAGTTGAATGAGTAGAGCCGTTTATTAAGACAGCATGTTTGATTGCTGCATTTTGAAATTTAAATGGTCATAGAACAGCACAGCATGAACACGATTTCCATTGCCACGCATTTTGTGCGACTGTGATAATTTATATCTCACATTCACATTTCATCCGCTTTTCGGAATGTTTTCCAGCTTGTGCATTTTTTAGACGTTTAAAATCCAGGGCGATCTTATAACAAATCTGTTTTAAATTAATCTTTATTAATGTCCTAAAATGGTACAATGAGAGATGCAATTCAGAGGAAGTTTTTTTAAAATTATTCAAATTATTGGCATTCTTTCACTCTAACACCGCAGCCCAGTTCAGTTTGTCTGCTTTTCACCATCGCATCTTAATCGTTATAGGCTACTGAAATTGCTTGATTGTTATTATGCCTCGGTGTGCGCATGCGCACAGCGAGCATACGGTACTCAGTCTGTGTATTTGTTTGTTTGTCTGTCTGTTACCATCATAACTGCGACAGCGTGTGCATCCAAGCTAAAGTAACAATGCCAACGAGTGACAAACACTGTTCTCTTGATTTTAAATGTGCCAGAATTTTGATTTTTTGTAGCACTTCATGTTTCAGTATCCACGTTTTGTGTACATAATGTTAAGCCACACCCACATGATTTTGGCACAAGGACCGCACTCTATTGACTGTTTATGTATTCAAGCTTGCTTTTATGTTACTGTACAACTATTGTACATCAGTAGTGGCTCAGCAATACACACCGAGGCATCAGCACCTCTGGTGCTTTCATTTAGGACAAGTACACGGGAGCAGATTTAAGGAAGGGCGGAGCACCTGCAATTAGCGAAATCTCAACTCGGGCTTCTTCCCGACGGCATTTTAAATCGTTTAAGCCGCTTCAGGTGTGTATATTTCAAGGAATTGCACGCGACCCCACGACGGCAAGTGGTCTTATCACACTTTTAAAAAAAATCCTCATTCAACATCACCATATCCCAACTCTGCATTTCATCTCTCATTGTAGTATTTTTAGGAGATCTATAATGATAAAATAAAAATAGAGATGTGTTTTCAGATCGCCCTGGATTTCAAGCGTCTAAAAAATACACAAGGTGGAGAACATTCTGAAAAGCGGATGAAACGTGAATGTGAGATATAAATTATCACAGTCGCACGAAATGCGTGGCAATGGCAATCGTGTTCATGCTGCGCTGTTCTATGGCCATTTAAATTTCAAAACGCAGCAATCAAACATGCTGTCTTAATAAACAGCTCAACTCATTCAACTCAGGGAGTAAACGCATCCACCGTTTGATTGCTAATCAAGCAAGTAAACTGGAACAGGTTACTTTTCTTAGAGTAGCCTAATTGGTTAATAGGAGACGATTCTGTAGTCCTTTACTTGGCTCCGTGCCGCATGTCGCCGAAAAATACTGATGTCAGTCAAGTTTTTTTCCGGAAGCATTTCAAATGCCCTTTAATGTTTGGCACTTCCGTTCAACCTGCGTCGGGTTTAATAAAGGAAAAGGGAAAGCTCGGATGTTCGCCCCATGGCAGCAGGCGGTGGTACTACGCCTTAAAAAAGAATCGATTCAGAATCGTCCCATCCCTAATATTTTCAATCAGCAGAGTCCAAAAAAAGTTGGCACAATTGGCTGTTTACCACAGCGACACATCACCCCGTCTTTTCATCACTCATGAAGCGTTCGAGCACTGAAGACTCCAGTTTGTCAAGTCTAGCAAGTCTAGCCTTCTGCTGCACAACTGCACACAGCTGCAGGCAACTGGAGACAGGCCGATGTAGCACCCACAACACCAACACTGATGAAATATAAGGTCATGCATCGAATGACAGATTAGTGAAGCTCGACCCGTCTTTGCTCTCGAGGAACTAGAACGTTTTTTGGAGGCTGCTTATACACTATAACACGATTAGCTCACCCGTTTGACATCACCTATTTACATCAACTTATCACGGCAGTTTGTAAAGTCATTATTATCCTAAACTGTGTGCCCCTGCGCCTTTAATTTTTCTGGAGTCTATAGCCATCATCAGATATGACATAAGCACACATCGTCAATAAACAACTGACTTAGCAACATAAAACAACAAATAATGCATTGTTATACTGTTTTCAATGTAATTCAGAGTGAATGGAATATGAAAATCACCCTTTTTTTTTTTTGCCTTTTCAGAACTTTTTCTGACTTGGGGTTGTAGATGAATATAATTCTGAAGACACACTTGGTGGACACCCGAAACCAGCAGCAAACCTGCACACTCTGGTTCTAGTCTGCAGATTTATAGAACACGACCCAGAAACGGTTTCTCACTCTTGTGAAAAAAAGTTAATAGGTGAAGACCAAGTCAGTGAACAGCCATTATTGCTGCTGAAGATCAAGGCGAGTTCAGGCCTTAACAATAGACTGCGGATCATTCCAGAATTAGGGGCGAGGCCAAACCATGTGGCGCCATTTAGTAATTTATTCACTCAGATTCCTCTGCTGCAGTCCATCAGCTTTACAACAATACATTGCAATCTGTCTGCGGAGTGCGGACCGTGCCTGGAACCTTCGGGGTGAATAAATCAGTGTGTGTAGCAGATCACCCTTATGACCAGAACCTTCTGGAAGGCTGGTGATAATGCAGGTTTCACTTTCCGCCATTTTACACCGGCTTTTTCGGCTGCAAACAACATTCAGGAGCTCTTTCTGAGAAAAGGCTACACCGCGGGCGGTTCACTCATGAAATCACGGTAAAATACTTCATACAGGGCCTCAAGCACTTTTAGGCAGCCATAAATAACAATCTTCTCCACAAACAGCAGAGAGGAAGATCATAATAAATCAGAATAAGAGGCCATGGAATGTTCCGCATCTCATACCATTAGAGCCACGTCTGTCACTGACGTGAATTGAATAAAATCACCTTTCAGCACTGCGCCTAATTCTGAGCACGGAGACTGAACAAAACAGTGAAGACCTGTCAGTAATCTTCATTCCTCTCATTGTAAAACAGCTGTAGAGCACTTTTAAACGTTTAATACATTCCGACGCCCTCTGTCCTAAGGCAGTTTCAGCCATTTAGCAACTCTTTATGACACCCTCACAAAAAGCTCTGAACAGCAAAAACTAAAAAAGCTAGAGAACATTATGTAACGAAGAAAAATTGTAGCACTCAGATTGGACTTTCGTCATCACCCAAACCATCATCGCATTTGCGCACTTTCACCTGACGATAACTCCGATAAATCATTTGTATTAACAGAACAAACATCGACGTTGCTTTCAGAGTCTTCTCGTCTTATAGACTGTAAATCCTCGGACAAGGATCCTTCTAAGTCTGGCACACCTGAACTGACATCGAATACATTTTCCGCTATTTTGAGGAATAAAAATCCTGAGCGAAAATCTCTAAATTTTTGAGTGCAGCTATGCCATGAGATTATGCAAATGTCATCGATAAGGGTTGTTCTGATTGGTTAAGACAAGATAGTAACCAACTGAAACATAAAAAACAAATGTTTGTTTGTTTCAAACATTGCGACTAAGAGAGTGCCATAGGAACACCAAGGCATTATGGGATAGTGCCATAACGCACTCTATGGAGGTAAAAAGTTAAACCTCAAAGATGATTAAAGGAGAAGGGCACAGATTAAACATATAGTCCAGGTGGTGACTGAACAGAAGCAGGTGTGGATACAGGAGAAGACCAGGCTCACATCTGGCTTAGAAAAACCTGACCTTCTATAAAGCTCAGCTCATCTTATGACGCACCACCCATGGCTATAAAATCAGCCAATCAGGGGAGCTGAGAAACTTCTTTCCGACCAGTCAACTGTCTAAGTGTAACATTGATCATCAAGTCCTGCATTGGAGGGATGAAAGCTTACAGCCCATCCAAGAAACTGAACAGCCAGCACCATACAGACACTGAACACCACTGCTTCCCAGTCAATGCAACTCAACTTAAACAGAACAATCTGCATTATACCTTTAAATTACCCCATGCACTTAGTTCTCATTTAATTATCGGCCGTATTTTTACTTATTACTTAGCTCTAATGGAAGCAATTAGCATAAACGTCACTTCTTGCACTCTCTGTACAGACTGCCAGGATTTGAGATAAATCCTGTTATGCGCTATGGGACAAGACAAAGGCCCCATCTCGGATTTAAGCAGGACGCCTGGCTGAGAAGGTCACACACAGCCACTGCTTCAGCGCTGTCGTCAGAAGTGAAATTCCACATGGAGGCGAGAGGAAACCTTCAGCGTGTCCTGAACTGGACATGCGGAGTTCATAGCAGTTGAACTGAAGACTCTGCAGCTTAACCATATGAAACCAAACCAATTGCGCATGATTAGATGCGTGAACTTCACCATGCCAATAATTATGACAATAAAATTGCAAAGACACTTGGAGAGCCCATGACCTCCGCCACTGTGAAATTCGTTGGCCAAGGAAGTCGGATTTGGATTTATCTTGGCATAATGCTTTTGTACAAAGAACAAATCTACCGGCCGATTTGGGTGTTAGTGTCATGTGACACTGGTGCTCAACATCGCCATTTTTTCAGGCATACAAATTCGTTCTGATCCTAAATCAACCATAAGAGTCAGACCTTCACCAAAATTTAATCACCTCCTCCTTTGCACGGTATCTATCAACACATTTTATTGACATCTATCCCGACTTTGAGATATCCCGTTAACTGACGAACAAACAAACACACAAAAAGCTTGTGAAAAGGCATTACCTCCTGGCAGAGGAGAGAAATGAGAGAAACAGAGGAGCCCCACTTACAGTAAACTTGGCACGCTCCTCCATCACCTCATAGCCCAACACGGTCGGGGTGAGGGGCCGATCTTCCCAGACACACCCAACAGGAGAGTCGTCCTCATTGTTGTTGTCATGGTTACCACTGCCATGGTGACGGGGGCAGCTGGAGTACTCCACGGAGCAGTCGGCCCCGTCGAGGCGCGCCCGAGTCGTGGGACTCAGAGGACACTCAAGGGCGAGGTCTTGGGGCCCGTATCGCCTCCCCCGGCCCCTGTCCCGGCCTCATCCTCGGGGCCCCTGGAGGAGGACCCTGAGCTGTTGGACACGCTGCCAAATGAGGGCGTTCGCTGGGCCCGGGTTCTGTAGCTGCCCCCTGCTAACTCCCGTCCCACGGGCACGGCAACGGGCACAAAGGGCGTGGCCATCTATTACGTCCCGGCACTCTCTCCCTCCTGCCTGACTTTACACGATGGACCTCTGAAGGATCATCTGTCACCATAAGGGGGCGCCGTGGAGACTGAAACGACCTTGTGCTCCTTCCTGTGTTCAGAAACCACCTGCAAAAAAAGATATCAGATTAACACCTTAAACTTAAAGTTTTCACTTAAGTTTTCCCTTAAATAGGTTCAAAGTCGGAGAAAGCATTTTTTTCATATTGTAGGACAATGTCATACACACATTTTGTGTCTGCTAGTTGCAGCGCATCACTAAAGCTACATCACACAAATATTAACCCCTTAAACTCTGTTTTTTGCTTGTACTTCCCCATAAATGGGTTCAAAGATAGAAAAATATATTTTTTTTCCCTTTAGTGCAATGTCACAGACAGATTCTGTTTCTACTGGCTGCTGTGCTGCACTGAAGCCACATCACACTTATATTGAGAGGAATATTTCAAACCCAGACCTGGACACCATGTTTTTATGGCCAAGCATTATATAAAATGGAAAAATATCCACATCTTTAGCATTATTTTTTACACATTTCCCTGTGATTCAGCAGGACATATTTGGGATAATTGGAAACCTTGGGATCTCCGCTAGAATTTAAAATAGGCCTGAAGTTCCACAGGTTTTAATACAGCAGCTGTATTAGACAAACCCATATATGGGGTCCGTAGGTTTTATGAGGTTAATCAGAACTCACACCAGACAGAAATCGGATCACTTAGAAATCTGACCAAACAGAAATCACTATGCGGAAAAAGGGCTGAACAGATATAAATCAGCCTCAGAAAAAGCAAAGATCAGACCAAACAAATCAGATTAATTAAATACTATAACTCAACACATACAGACAACACAGAGCTCAGTAAACTGATATCATACAGACATTTGTGACAAAATAATACAGATACAAGCACTCTGCTTTAAAGCACAGCCAATAAGAGGTAAAGATAAACTCTAGAAAATATCAGGAGGAGGAATCTACAGTAAAACTTGAGCAAGTAAACAAAGAGAATCCAGAAATCATACACCACTTTAAAACGCCTTCCCCGGATTTGCAACAAGAATGTAAAAGCAATGTAATCAAGAGATAGAAAACTGATGAGATAATATGCACAAAGACACTGAATAACAAAAACACCTGGTTTAAAGAGTGGGAAAAGATGAGGACAAACATGGAAATGCGTATAAATGAAAAGGTCAGATGTTATACTGCCAAATCGTATCAGGTTAACCATCATGTCACTATCTGAGATTCACATCGCCCGTGGAATATTGGCAAGCTTAAACAAAGCTCTTTTGAGGCGCTCAGAGGGAAAAAAAAACGACAGCACAATCGTGCAGGCAAGCGGAAAGATGACCTGAATTACAGCTCCAGCTTGGCTCTGTCTGTGTGAATGCATAATTGATGCTGCGTAACGTCGGTCATCCATTATGAATAAATATGCCACCGACCGTGTTCCTGATTTTTCTTCCATTATAGAGAAATCACAGATCTGAATGACACTACAGCAGCTTCAAACTTTCATTTAAGACCAAAACATGCATCAAAACCAGAGGCCCTCTGAGAGCGCAAACCTCCGCCAAGGCAGCACAGTCGAAATCTTGCTGACTGAACATGGCTCATAGGAAATTTAAGGTATCTGCAACATAGGATTTTGAGATGGTTGCTGTGGTGGCCATATTGTTTGACCGAACGTGGTCAAAATCAATAGGGTCCATCCTGGTTTAATAGCAAGCCATCCACAAAATTTCGGAGATATCCATTCATTACTTTTTGAGTTGAGTTATCTTGTACACAAACAGACAGACAGATAGATAAACCAAGGCCGGTAAAAACATTACCTCCTTGGCGGAGGTAAACATCAACTTACAGCATTTCATTTAACAAAAAATGAACTAGCACACTCCACAGTCAGGTAAAACACAAGAGAGAAGTAAAATACTTAATCATCACAGAAATGCTGACCTGAATGACGCTTAAAATAAAAAAAAAAAAAAAAAAAATCAAGCTAAAAGTCAATGATTGGTATGCCTCAGCCTGCCAATGCTTTAATCGCCCCAAAAGTTGATCTTTGGTCCCGCATACTATAGACCTTATCTGACTTTGACCGTTTTACCAGACGACTACTGAAACCTAATCAGTTCACCTGCCCTTCGTGGGGAGACACCATGTCCAATTTGGTCAAAATCGGTCCACTTCTTAAGCATACATTACACGCACACAAGATGCACGTGATGGACGGACAGACAACCAGAAAGCATACTTTACATGCACACAAGATGCGCGTGATGGACGGACAGACAACCAGAAAACAGTACATCTCCGGCCCACTGTGCGTGGAGGAGGCATAATAATGAATTTGAAGGGTTTCATGTGGTCTCATGTCACAAAAATCATTTTTTGTGGACATGAACTTATTGCATGAAAAAATCAAATATGCAACTATGAATGCATAAACCCATGCAAATTTACATCACCACGAAATATGCGACTCATACCCTTAAAGTGTTGGGACACAACTGGAAATCAGTATGCCTACCAGCAACTGAAATTCCTTGAGAAATATGGAGCAAAGAGTGTCTTTTTGTAATACTGCCCCTCACATTTTTTAGTTTTTTTAATTGTTATTATTTAAGAGAACTGATTTCATTCATCATTTTATTTTTTAAGGTTTTAAAAAAAGAGGAATAAAACAATGTTTCGCCACACACAAAATAACAGACGGCCGATATCTCAATTTGGCAAAAACATGACTTGGGCAATTATGCTATGAGGCAAACGACATGTAACATATGACCTTATGTGACCTTAACCTTTGACATGAACCTAATCAGTTCATCTACCTTCAGAGGGGAGTTACCACCTCAAATTAGGTGAAAAACCTTCCACTCCTAGATATTATGTACATGGAAATATGTAACCATTTAACACATGAACTTTTGTGACCTCAGTGTTTGACCAGATGACCAAGAAAACCTCATCAGGTAAGACACCTCCTGTGGGGAGTGACCACGTCCAATTTGGTGGAAATCTCTCTGCTCCTTCAGCAGCTATCAGGCAAACAAGATATCTGTGACAGATGGCATCGGATTTTTGTGATTTTGACCTTTGACCCAACGACCTCCAAAACGTAATAAGTTCATGTCCCCTCCGTGGTAAGCTACCATCTTAGATCTGGCGAAAATCTGTCAGGAGATATTGTGCACACAAATTTGTAACGATTTAACATATGACCCTGACCTTTAACCCCATGACCTACAAAATCTAATAATCAGTTCTTAAACCCTCAGTGGGAAGTTACCATCTCTCATTTGGTCAAAATCCATCCACATATGTGCACACAAGCTATGTGACAGACGGATGGATGGACAACCGACAAACAGTATGTCTCCCACCCACTGTGAGACAACAGACAAACGCAGCACTCCTAACAAGAGCAGTGATTCCCAGAATCCCCACGAACTTATCACTCCAATCTATCAAGAGGTTTATAAGTTGATAGGGTTTGCAAAAAGTTTTAAATTCAGAAAGTCATTCCCCAATCATCTCTTCCTCGGATATCGATCTGCCCAGCTATAAATCCACGGCCTATCCATCCACACGACTTACTGAGCCAGTCAGTTCTATTACAACCCTTGCTGTGATGGACCTCTATCTATAAATGGCAGTAGGTCAGAGACTCTGACTGGCTGGGAGACCTCATCAGTACCTCATCCGTTACACTAAAGCCTTGGTCTGGTTTCCTGAACGGATTGCTATTGATTCCGTACACTACCCAACTGTATGTATACTGAACAAAAATATGAACGCAACAGTTTAGTCCTGTCAATATTCTGCATAATTATTTCTGAGGTTGGCTTAGTTGGGTTTATTTATGTGACTAAGGTTGTGTGCCACAGGTCTATGTGCATTTCAGTCACCTTCTCCATATCATTGTCAAGTTCATGCCCTTTGTCAAAACTGGCCTGTCAGACAGGTGGGGCCTGATCCAGAGCTACTGAAATCAGGTACAGTCAGCCCAGGCACATCCTGTACTCTGGTCAATAAAAGGTCACCTCAAAAGTCCCAGTTCTGCCATTGTTCAAAATACCATCAATGACTCGAGCCATCAGGGAGCGTGCCGTTGGCATGCTCAATGCAGGAATGTTTCTCAGGGATGATGAAAGGGCTCTTAATGTCCATGTTTCAACACTAAGTCGCATAAAACACCTTTTTGAGGAATGAGGCAAGACAGCATACCACCCACATGCATGACGACCATGTGTGACAACCGCCGCCCAAGACCGCCATATCTGGATTCTCCATCTCTGTGATCGTTTGAGACCAGTAACTCTCACTGCAGATGAGACAGCTGGTCCCCACCATCGCCGTATTTTTGCCGAAACTGTGAAAAATAATCTCCAGGAAGTCCATATCTTTACGTCTTTTGCCCTTTGTGGATTGGACCTCTCCTCAGCTCGATGAAAAAGTTGGTTCGACTGAGTGAATAGACGTTTGATGGCCAATGGCACAATGGAGGACTGTTTTCTTTACAGACAAGTCACGGTTCCAACTTCACAGAGCGGATGGACGGGGGATCGTTATGCTGACATAATGGTGCGCACTGTGGCACATGGTGGAGGAGTGCTGGTTTGGGTGGGAATATTCCAAGGACATTGCACCCAACTGCACTTCATGAACAGCAGCTTGAATGCAGTGTGATTTCACGATGAGATGCTGCTGCCTATCGTCCTACCATTCATCCATCAAAACAATAACCATCCAGCATGACCATGCCAGACCCAAGTCACCCGTGTATGCACAGAATTCCTTGAGCCTGAAAACATTTGTGTGCTTATTTGGCTGGCTTATTCCTTGGATTTGTCCCCCTTCCAGCATCTTTGGGATGTCCACAAGCAACAAGTTCGTCATTGGTTCCCATTTTTGGCCAATAGCTGCCAACTCAAGACAGCTCTTGAAGAGAAGTGGGAACATGTCCCCCAAGTCACCATTGACCATTTGTTACAGTCCATACAGCAGAGATGTGTAGCAGTGCAGCAGGCCAAAGATGGACATACCCAATATTGATTTGTGAAATTTGGACAATAGACCCCATCCCCTTTATCACCACGCCATCGCGAGATTCTTGTTTGTCTTTTTAAATCATTGATCGAAATGTATTGCAATATGGTCATACAATCTGTCAACACTCAATGAAAGTACAATGAGCTTCTGAACATGGTCATATTTCTCAAAATAAGAAGTGTTGCGTTTATATTTTTGTTCAGTGTACTAAACTCTCAAACTAGCCCTTTTGGCCAACAAAAAAAAGCACTGCAGCCCGATCAGTAGTTTTGCCTTGACAGATTTAATCCGCCGATTTTCCACGAAGAAAGCGTATTGAATGCAGTGCATCTGCATCATATAAACCTGCAGCAAAGGTTTGAAGGCCGGATCGTGAGGAAAATCCACCCCCTCATTTGAGTCCTGTAGCCACACGCCTTCGAGACAAAAAACAATGCCAGAATAACAACTTCTTTGTAACCTTAAACTCAGGTGGTTCGGCAGCTGACTGGCGATAAGGTACTTCGCATGATGTCAATTAGCAATACCCCCATAAGGAAACGAAGAGAAAGTAAGCAACAGTGTAATTACAATGAAAAGCCTCTCTCGCTAATAAAGAGGAGACCGCCATGCGCCCGTAGGAAATACGGTCATTAATGCGCGCAGCCGCAACCCCGGAGAGGGGCTTTGCAAACAAAGACACTGCAATAACTAAACAAAGGTTAACACTTGCTATAACATTATTAGGCAATAAGGAAACAACCAAACCCAGTATAACTAGCGGATAGCGTCAATTACAGCGTCCCCCCGGATTACCAAGATTGCTGGCTTCACATCAAACTACTAGCTAGGATTTTACTTTCAGAAGAGTTTAAGGTCATTAACGTTAGCAAGCTAGCTAGCATTACATGCAACGTTTTGGTCAGCTCGCTCATCAACAAGAGGTCCTCTTTCCACAACCAGACAGAAGTAAATTGCCAGCTGTAAATTCACCGCAAACGAAATAATGGAGTAATATATTGTCCGTGATCCGCTTCACTCAGCGATCTAGCCAGCCAGCTGGACACCAGTGAGGCCAGTCAACATAGTAATAAACCTGGGCAAAGGTGTCGCTTCACACCGTCAGTGTCAGCAATCACAATTCTCAAGACTTTTACAAAACATTTGTCAGCTGTCTCAGTATGTAGGCTACTAATAATGACAAGCATCTGGAACAACACCGAGTGAACACACGTGTTAACTGGTAGCTAGCTAACGCCGTTACTTCAGCTGTGCATGTTGGTTAACTTACCTGATTAATAAACTACGCACCACGGCTAAGACAGTTTGCTTCCGACTCCGCTCAAGCTAATGATATCCTGCACGCACTGATATTCTGCATGCATGTACTGACATCCTGCATGCACTGACAAACGCAGCATGCTACCTAGTGCTAAACGGCTAAATGTCGGTCATCCGTTCTTGGACCATTCGGGTTACTCAGCCGGTTGCTAAATCTCCGGAAACCCGACGGGTTCTCGTATTTCGTCAGCAGATGTCGGTCACTGCCAGCACTCACCCCAGTGATCACGCGCCTTAATTCTTTAACCCTTTGAATGACGCTCCCCGCTTCCCGACATCTCCGCGAGCTGGTCTCGATAGGAACTGACCGACTCACGTGCGTCCGTGACGGAACCAAGTTTCTAAAGCGCAGATGGCGAAAACAGTCAGTCATCTGAGGGCCAAACCGACCCAAACAGCTGCACTTTCGGAAGCAGTTCCCGCGTTGAGCCGAATTCAACCTTCCTGCGGAACCTGTACAACGATATCCGGAGTAATGTACAGCGCTGTTATTTGTATCAATAGGAAATATGACACCGTAGCGAGATTATTGAGAGATAATCTGACCGAACAATAATGCTGGACTGCCACCTCCTGGTTGATGGAGTATATTTAAGCAGAACGCTCAGATTTATAGAAAAACCGTTGCATCTCCTGAATTCTTATAAAGGCTATATATTTGCATAGCTACTTGTATCGCAAATCTTCATTCAAAATACAGTGTAAGACAAGGAGAAATTGAAGAGTTTGAAACGATCTTTTCACGTTTTGATTGAAAAGGATTATCCAAAACCTGTTCTACAAAAGTCAGGAATCACTAGTGATTTGTGAAAGTGCGCCCATCTTCCAAGCCACACCTGTAAAAATACTGCAGTCCACGAGCAGATCTATCGAAAATCTTGGCCTTGAAAATTAGTATTACGAATGCCTGAAACTGTCTTAGCAGAGATTAAATCTCAGAGAGCATACGTTGATGAGAAAACACTAAAATGAAGAACAGTGTTATGTACTACACCGTTGTGTTATTTTAGTACTTCTCTCCCCAAACTTAAAGGGGAACTCAGGGATAAATCATAATGCTGTTTTATACAAACATAATTAGTAAATAAATATTGTAAAATACAAAAATGTGGAATTTTTGTTTTCAAAGACGAGATAAATGAGGTTTTATTCCCCCTAATTAGTTGACGTCTGCTTCAAGGGTCGCGTGATAATGACATAACGTCGCCAGGGAATGACGAAACGTCCCCCTTCACCCAGAGGTATGCGCTGTTATTGTGTTGGATAGAGTGATTGTCCCAATCCATTATCTTATGACAAAAGATCGTTCAATATGTCCCATTGGCTAGTTGCACGAGATGGTGTTAAGTACTTTCTGAAATACGCAGGGTTGCTTCAACATTAACGGTTTGCTTCTGTCACTTATCAGTCTATATCAGATGCTGAAAAGATGACTGGTGTATCATCCCGGATATGTGATTTTAGCTATTGCCGATGTTCCCATGATTTGGCTGGTCATTAAATCGAAGGTACGAGGAAGGATCATTCGGACAGTGAGGTCTGAGGTCAAAAGAACGGAATTCACCAGTCGCGTCTCGAAAACACGGCTCATGGGACGCGTTACCAAATACAGCATAAACCCAGCCTTTTCAGAGCTTTTCGGTTTGTGTGCAGTGCATGATGGGATGTATTGCTGGGTTAGTGACCATCGGATGTTCACTACATTTCACGGTGGATTGTGGAATGTAATGAGTTCACTATACAGGGGATAAAAATTTTTACAAACAATTCGGACAGCCCTACAAAATGGCGAACCCACTATATAGTGCACTTTATAGTAAGTAGTGAGTGATTTCGGGACAGCCAATAACAGAGCAGTTACCTCTGGACGAAGGGCGACGGTTCGTCATTCTCAGGCGACGTTACGTCATTATCACGCGACCGTTGAAGCAGACGACAACTAATTAGGAGGAATAAAACCTCATTTATCTCGTCTTTGAAAACAAAAATTCAACATTTTGTATTTTACAATATTTATTTGCTAATTATGTTTGTATAAAACAGCATTATGATTTATCCCTGAGTTCCCCTTTAAGTGCTCCTTGTGCCACCTTCGGGAGCAAGGACTGTGATAAAACCCTTTATTAGATAAAAATCTGTCTTTCACATCACCTGAGCAACTTTGACTCACTCTTTGCAATGTTGCCTTAATTCTGCCACATCTGAGGGGGGTTTTTAGTGTGATCTGACTGTTCAAGATCCTCCTGTCACATCTTAATGGGGTTCAAATCAGCTGTTTGACTTGCCACACTAAAACCTTAAATTTGTTTCATCTTAGATTTTCAGAGGCTGGCTTGATCTTGTGCCTTGGATTGTTGTCTCATTATAACCCAAACGCATTTGAGCTTCAGATCCGGAGCAGATAATCTGGTCTTTGTGTGAGTCAAGTCCACGTTATCCCATTTAAATTTACTTAGTATTTTTACCTCCACCAAGGAGATTATGTTTTTGCCAGCGTTGGTTAGTTTGTCTGTTTGTGTACAAAATAACTCAAAGTAATAAATGCATATCTCTGAAATTTTGGGGTGAGTTGCTATTACATCAGGGATGGACCCTATTGACCGCGATCGGTCAAACAATATGGCCGCCACAACAGCCATCTTGAAATCCTATGACATTCGATAACTGAACTTCTCTCTCAGTGATATCGCTCAAATTTTGTGGGTTGATTGGTCTCGCATCAGGGACAGAATCTATCTTTAAATTCCTAATGAATCATGTTCACTCAGCAAGATTTCTATTGTGCTGCCTTGGCGGAGGTTTGCACTCTCAGAGTGCCTCTAGTGTGGCAGATTGAGTTACGAAGGGGACAGTTACTTTTTCCACATGGGGCCAGGTGGTTTTGGATATAATTTTGCTTTCAATAAATTAAATTATCTTCTTAAAACTGTATTTCATGTCAGGGAACACAGCTGTGTAGATCCCAATGCTTGGTACTGTGGTGCAAAGTAGTAATCAGAACTCATTTTCAATAAATCAGGGTTCCTTCACCTAGCAGGCAGAATGCAGCACCAAGTTGGAATCTGGGGGCGTGGTCAGATGGACAGGGTTTGTCATTGGACAGAAGAATACAGCACCCAAACAGGATCTGAAGATGTCATCAAAAGCAGAGTCATGGTCCAAACTGAGCAAATCAAAAGTACACAGGAACAGGTAATTTCCTCAGAATACTGAGAAAAATCATCAAACAGAACAGGAGAGCAGCGGCACAAGACGGTGCCAAAGTAACAACCATGGAGGTAATATAATAGAACTGGAGAGAGCGAGGAAGTACCACCCCTATTACTTTCAATGGGAGATGCTAGGCTAGCTACTTCAGCCCAGGAAGTACGGAATTGACCGACGCCATCTATAAAAATGGCGTTCCATGGGTGCTTATTTCCGGCACCATTTCATTAGATTGCCAATCTGAGTACACAGCACAAATGGCCAAGAAAATGTGTCGTCTGTGCGGATTGGCGAATGTGTTCGAGGGGAAATGACAAGCAATGCTGTTAATCCGGAACGCGCACGCACTATACACTCATTGGCTGAACTGCTGCAGTCAGAGCAACAGCTGGACAACCAAACTCATGCACGAGCTGTCATCAAGCTCCAAGTAGCAGTTCTTATTTTACAGGCCCTCTTGAAAACATCGAACAGTTGCGTCAGACAAAGAGCAAAATAATGAAGGATTACCGAATACATTTTCTTTTGTTTTTGCTTTATTTGGCAAGAAAAAAAGGCGCACTTTTCATTTGGTGTCTATGGAGCTTCAGTGTCTTTGGCCACAAAATTGCATCCTGGGAAACGCAGAAGCAGGAAGCTAACATGCTAACCGGATGAAGCAAAGGTACTTCCTCGTTCTCTCTGGTTTTATTATATATCTCTATGGTGACAACAACCAAGAACAGACTACAAAAAGCAGGGAAAATATAAACAGGCAGACCAAACGCAAAAGACTCTAAACAAGCATGGAAAAGCACAGCAACGAGACAACACAAGGAAACATGACTGGAATAACGATGCAATTAAGGATCATGGGGCGAGACGCAGAAAGAGGAGGGAAAACAAACGCACGTGAGCCTGGAAACAAGCGGATGTCACAACCAAACAGAGACAGGGAAAATAAAACCTGGAACAGACAGACTATACAGACTCCAAACAGTTTATTCAGTTGGATTTTTATTTATCAGTGTTGTCCGTGTGTCCGTCCATCCATCATGCTTCTATATTAGGCTGGATCACCTAAACCGTTCAATATTTCTCAACTAAATTTAATAAATGGATACATCTTATTGTGTAGAGGTGCTTTTAATATTTATGTCCATCCTCCTGTCTGTCTGTTTGTCCCTCCTCCATGTTTAATTTCCAGGTCATGTATCAGCCATCCCATGGTTTGGATCTACAACCCCAAATCTGAAATAGTTGGGACGAAGTGTAAATTGTGAATAAAATCAAAATGCAATGACTTTCAGATCACAAGCCAATATGTTATTTACAATAGAACATAGATAACATTTCAAATGTTGAAACAGACATTTTACATTTTTATCCACAAAATGAGCTTATTTCAAATTTTATGGCTGCAACAGGTCTCAAAAAAGTTGGGACACAGGCAAAAAAGGGCTGAAAAAGTAATTAATATATAAGAGAATCAGCTGAAAGAACATTTAGCAAATAATTAAGTTAACTGGCATCAGATGTGTAACATGATTGGCTATAAAAGGGATGTCTTAGAGAGGCTGAGTCTCTCAGAAGTAAAGATGGCCAGAGGCTCTCCAACCTGTGAAGGCTTGCATAAAGAAAACTGTGGAATACTTTAAAAACAATGTTCCTCAATGTCAAATTGCAAAAATTGCTTTTAAGGTCTCATCATCAACAGTGCATAACATCATCAAAAGATTCAGAGAAACTGGAAAAATCTCTGTGCATAAGGGACAAGGCCAAAGACCTTTACTGGATGCCCGTGATCTTCGGGCCCTCAGACGCCACTGCATCACTCACCTGCATGATTCTGTCATTGACGTTACTAAATGGGCCCAGGAATGCTTCAAGAAACAACTGTCTGTAAACACAGTCCGCTGTGCCATCCACAGATGCCACCTAAAACTCTATCAGGCAAAAAGGAAGCCATTGTTGAGCATGATCCAGAAGCACCGCCGTGTTCTGTGGGCCAAGGCTCATTTAAAATGGACTGTAGCAAAGTGGCAAAGTGCCCTGTGGTCAGACGAGTCCAAATTTGGCATTCTTGTTGGAAATCATGGGCGTTGTGTCCTCCAGGCCAAAGAGGAGAAAGACCACCCCTCCTGTTATCAGCGTTCAGTTCAAAAGCCAGCATCTCTGATGGTACGGGGATGCATTAGTGCATATGGTGTGGGGCACTTGCATGTTTTAAAAAGCACCATGAATGCTGAAAGGTATACAAAGGTTTTAGAGCAACATATGCTCCTCTCCAGATGACATCTATTCCAGGGAAGGCCTTGTGTATTTCAGCAGAACAATGCAAAACCACATACTGCAGCAATTACAACAGCATGGCTTTGTAGTAAAAGAGTCCGTGTGCTGAACTGGCCTACCAGCAGTCCTGATCTTTCACTGATTGAGAAAATTTGGCGCATAATTAAATGAAAAGTCCCTCAAAGGAGACCCAAAACTCTCCAGCAGCTGGAAGCCTGTATTAAACAAGAGTGGGATCAAATTCCAATGGCTAAACTCAAGAAACTTGTCTCCTCAATGCCCAGACACCTTCACTCTGTGTTAAAAAGAAGAGGGAATGCTACACCATGGTAACCAGGCCCCTGTCCCAACTTTTTTGAGACCTGTAGCAGCCATCAAATTTGGAACGAGCTCATTTTGTGGATAAAATTTTAAAATTCCTCAGTTTCAACATTTGCTATGTTATCTCTGTTCTACTGTGAAAAAAATACTGGCTGATGTGATTTGAAAGTCATTGCATTTTGATTTTATTCACAATTTACACTTTGTCCCAACTATTTTGGAATTGGGGTTGTAGTATTTTTATGCTTTTATACTTGATTTTCAAAATTTAGTTGGAAAATCTGAGAAACTTAACTGTGATTAAAACAAAAAACTAGAACAAATCAAGAAGGGTCAAATGCTTTATTATGCCATGATAGCTTAAACATTGACAAAAATATACAAAGTGTCAGCAACATTTACAATGTAAAAATCTATTGTGTTGAATATAACTGTCAAATATTGACTTCATTTCATGTTGGCATTGTTGATAAAATGCAATAAATAATTGCAATAAAATATATGAGGACACTGTCAGCCCCGATAGTAAGGCCACATCCCCAAATAATCCAATCCTCAACACCGCATTGATTTGAATGTAACAATGTAATGCACAGTTACCATGGGCGTCAGTTTGTTTTGAAAAGTGTGTGGGGGGACAATAACTATCAGACTGAGAATGTTTTGAGAAGTGGAGGGGACAATGACATTAATTAATGTTTTCACTTTTGGTGAAACGCTACCATAACATGCATCCGAGTATGTCATGTTTTAAGTCAATAGTCGAAGTTTCCATCTCATATCGCTTAATTTTAGGCAAATTTTAGTCAAGTAAGAAAATGCGAATGACTTGCGTTTCCATCAACCGGCTTGGAGCAAATTAACTCCGATGTATTAAGCCAGTTTTTTCGCAAGATAGCGATTAATCACTTATAACCCACGTATAAACAGTAGAAGAAGGAGGTCGCAATTTGATCCAAAAAAAAGAAAAAGAAAAACATTAAAATAGTGCGATGGAAACCCAACTACTGTCATGTACTGAATTAGAGGATAAACCTAGTATTTTTTTCGACCATGAGGAATTCGATCGCAGGATTAATACCTGGAAATTTCATTTCAAACCGTGCGCTGCAGGCATCAATTCCGATCTAATACCTCGTCGTGGTCGAAAAAAACTGTAGGTTTATCTCCTAATCCGATACATTGGTATTAATTGATTGGTCACAGGACTGCCGGGGCTTAATAGCCTCGTCCTTACTATAGTGATCAATTAATCACCCATCTTGTGTCCAACATGTCGAAAAGAAAACCTACCCACGACAACAGAGCTTTTTTCACAAAGCAGAAATACACCATAAGTGCCATTTTACACTAGCAATCAACTATAAATAATCTTGTTCTTGCACTAAGTTAGACATAACTGTATTTAAAATAGATCGTCTGACATGCGGATTAATTAGCAGTAGCCGCATTCAGACGAGACAAGCTGTCTAAAACTTTGGCTATTAAAGTGATTAATAAAACATTGGCTTCTGCTCTCTATATCGACTTTGAGTAGCTAGATGACGGAATTTATGCGCAATATAAACGATTTAAGGCGGTCTGAACAGATTTCAGTAATCACTCATGATCCCATTTTCATTAGAATTGGCAGTGATTTTTTTTTTTTTTAGCTCACAGACCACATGGAAGTGGCTAGATCAGTGGTTCTCAAACTCGGTCCTGGCGCCCCACTGTGCATGCTGGTTTTTGTTCCAACCATAATTGCAATTCTAGAATTTTAAAAAGCTGGTACTTTGTCTTAATTAGCAGCATTCCATGTTTAGAGTAGTTATTTACCATCTTAAGTCACATTTGGATGGACATATCCATTCTACCATGAAGAATAAAAACCCTTGAACATGTTGTGCTTAATTTTCAATATTGTTACGATTTTCAGGTGAAAACATTTTTAAACGATCAAATTAGACTCTGAGAAAATCAGTAAGCACCAAATTAGGTTTCTGAACACAGGTGTTTTGAGTTTTTCCCAAATAACCTGCCTGAACCAAATTAAATCAACACAAAACACAAACGGTGTGACTCCATTGTTTGCCAAGTAAATTGTTGGGTTTTACCTCCATGTGTCCAATGAGGAACCTTTTGATTATTTATGTTGATTAAATGTTTGATTAATTGTTTCCCTTTGCCGATATTTACAATATATCTCAATGTGGATATTAGCATAAATGCACCTAATTAAAACAAATCAACAGCTTGTTAAAATCCTGATTGCAGTTGTGGTTGGAACAAAAACCAGCATGCACAGTGGGGCGCCAGGACCGTGTTTGAGAACCACTGGGCTAGATGCAAACAAGGTCATCTGGGGTAATCTTAGACCGCCATATTGCTATTAAGTGACCCCACTATTCTTTATGTGCAAAGACATCATGCTTCCAAACCAGTAGTCCGCCAACCGCCATGATGAATAATAACCGCAGCTAAGATGGCCATCAGGCCACTACAGGTGCTTAGCTGGACGGACAGGTTAGCTAGCCAAATCAGTAGCGACATGACCTAGATCTGCTCCTGACGGCCAGGCACAATCTCCGGACGTAACTTATCATCAAATTTAGTCTGACGAAAAACCCACACGTCCCACAGTCATGCAGAATGCGTAGAATTAACATTTTCCAGGCTAACGGTACCTACTTTCCTAGTTAGCAACATACCCATCTTCAAGGTACAGCGGAGTAACTTTACGTTAATCATTTTCGACTTTGTCGAACTAGTGCTGAAAGCAATTTTCTTGTTTCTTCAATACAAATCCTTGAAAGTCAAAGCAAAGCTTCAATTTGGGAACTAGCCCTGCTTAACCCAGCCATACAATCACAATGAGCGAGTATAAGAGCACCACTCGCACACAAACCACAGCTTTTAGCGGTTTCTCCAGATTGTTGAATGATTCACACGAGCCTGAACAAGCATCCAGTCATCATTTGTTCTGTGTGAAGTCGACCGATCCCGCCAGATACAAATTACAGACATCTAAACTTTTAATATAACCTTTCAGTTGTGCGTTGTTAGCCCAGTTGAAGAACAAGTCAGACTTCCGCCTTTGTGAAAGCAGTAATTTTTTTCGGCTTACCTTGAGGTTTGGGTGCCCAGAGAAACAACTGGATTAGTAAAAACAGCAGGCGTATGGTTAACTGTTCAGTTTACGCGTCAACGCAGATTTCGTGCCAATTTAAATAATGCGTAATTGTCGCCGATTGGTACCGGCTCTCTTACGTTGTTTTCATTAGCAAGTGTTTTTCTAGCGTTTATGAAGGAATACAGCGTGAAAATTAAGTTAAAGCCAATAAAAACGCAAAACGTTTAATGTCAAATTCCGCTTGTGTAGCACCGCTTACGCTATTAATATGTGTTGTATGGCACACGAAGGAACGACTTGAGCAGGATACAAACAGGATTTCTTTTCACGTCAGTCAAAACATATCAAAAAAGCTTAAATATTGCTACCTTCTATAATTTCGTATCATTTCCGATGGATACTTTCTGAAATATTGCATTTTAAAGCTGTTATATTGTCAGGAGTGTAACGCAAATTTCGTGACAACATAAAATTTCATCATTACTCTGAAACACATAAATACAAAATGGACTATTTGTAATTTCAGGTGATACTGATTTGAAGGACATCATGTTGGGATCATTTAACTGTAATACCTATAACCATATGTTAAAACCTTGTACAATCCTGTGCAATTATATCAAGGCAATTTGAACTTTGCCTAAAAATAATTCTACACTCATAGAGTGTCATAGAGTGAATATCAAGTTGTTTTTGGTCTTAGATCTTATCCTTCTGTGGTTTTGAAATGCATGACTATTCTGTTCAATGACAGAGGTATTAGTTAAGGATCTGTATGGCAGTTTATTGTTGTAAATTGGTAAGTTAGGACTGATCCATCTGCTCGTAAGGAGTGTAACACACCCATTATTCTCTTCATGCTAAAAAATACAAAGCACACTTGACGTTATTGATTGTTACACGATTGATTGGTTTTGGCCATATAATCAATTACCAAAACGTATTAGATTTTGTTGTGAATAGGCAGTTGTAGATGGGAGAAAACAGCAGGTTAGGAGTGTAACAAAAAAAAAAAAAAAAATCGCATTATGGGTAACCTATAAAAACATGTTATAAAATGCATGGTGGTCAGCCAGACACATAATACTGTTACACTTTACAATATTATCAACAGATTATTTATTTATTTACTTATTATTTCAGTGAAAGAGCCTCTTCAAGTCCTTAAATTTATTGCGGCAGACACTGTCAAGTATAGTTAAAATGGTGAATTTTGGACTATTATGCTTGATATATCATATTCAATGAATATTTTGCACTCATACCATTGCCTCAATAATGACAATGCTGCATGCTCAGAGGTTCAAGAAAACAACCCATTTACAAAGCTGAAGTCATTTTGAAAGTTTGACCCTTATGTCGCAATTTGGAGCCATTTTTTTTACCCAGGCCATATTACATTTTGTTCTTCTTGTCTTGCTTGCCGTTTTCTCCACGAAGTTATGATTGAAAACGAACGCTAATCATAGGGCATTAATGGTATCAAGAAATGTTCGTTCTGATGAAGACGGAACTCAAATAGGCTTGCTGGCTAATTGACTAGTTTCCGAATCAGCAGGCTATTTCGGGAACTAGACCAAGATTTTGGGGGAAATTTTCCGGATCAAATAGCGCGCTATTCTTGTCTTCAAACAGCAAGAATAGCTGGCTAATTTGACATCGGGGTAATTTTAAAACCGCAAAATAGCGCGCTTGTTTCAAACTTCGGTCTGATGAGAACATGCCTATTACTTTTTTTTTTGGGGAATCCCTGCCTGCTAGCGACTCAGCTCTTTCTTGTCCTCATCCTCGCAGTTACTTTGTTGCTGAAATTCTAGTCCGAGCTCTTTACTCTTGTCTGTCCGGGTCTATGCAGCTGTGTTATTCTGGCTGAGGTTATTACGATGTTGCGATATGCACGTAGCCAGTCCTGCTTCTATGCAGGCACATTTAGTGGCCGTTTGCGGTCGCTCCTATAAAATAGAATGATATGTATGATAACTTTTTTTTTTATTGAAAAAAAAAAAAAACCACTGCGAGATAAAGTGGGGGGGGACAAAATGACTTCTGACAAAAAGTGGAGGGGACATGTCCCCACCGTACCCCCCTAAACTGACGCCTATGCTCAGAACTCACTCATTGGTCGCACATATTGTCAAATGCTGATGTTGCCCATTGAAAATGTTAAAGGCGCTTACAGCTGCTGCCTACTGCAATTAAACCTGCTGTCGTTGAGGCGTATTTCGCACGGTCAGGCCGAATTGAGGAGGTAACGTAAATACCGACTTTTCCGCGTCTGTGAAAAGATATCTTCTCCCTGAATTATATCCTTGGCTGCAACGTGTTCAATATGAGTAATGCTCTGAGAGATTACAGTTGGGCATACCAATATGGCGGCACGGTTAGTTAAAATGATGACGTCATCAGCTATCCAGTTATTCTACATAGATGAGTTATTCAAATGTGACAGCGACATAGTATTGTGACATCACAACTGGTCTTGGTCGTAAGATATTCTTGCTGCTGTTGTGATGTCAATAACTTTTACTACCATGATAAAACATAAACACTGTGCATTGCTGTGCATCAGAACTTATCAGTGCGGCACTTGAGATTTTACGAAGCGCGTTTACGATTTTACTGAATTGACGATAATATTTTAAAGATGGGGCTTTTCAAGCGATTGCTGGTGAGTAAATATGTTTTCATACAATAGGATTTAAGAGCATGAGAATATTTAGTGTGTTCAGGGTATTCATTTCACCACCCTGCATGTTGAACAGAAAATTTCTTCCGATTTCCCTAAATGGCCTCATATTTTCCAATGGAGGATGTTGAGTAAAAAATGTTAGTAAAAAGTCTCTATTACTTTCAGTTTTTTTCCCCACAAAAGAATGAGGATTTTCCTTATTATATCATGATTCATGTATAAAAGTGGCGGCTGGTGAACTGTCGATAGGGGAAGCTCAAACCATCCCTTAAAAATAATGATTGGTCATGACTTGTTTTCAATCATTCATTTAAATTACAATTACGGAAACTCTGTAAACTCTCAACGTTATCAGGTGTGGTCAGTTTTTATTAATAACGAATACCTGTCGACTCTAACGCATTCGGCATGAATTTAAATTGCATATTAACTTTCCCCGGCTATAGTGATCCAGGGACCGCGGCTCGCCTAGACGATTGCATAGGGAAAAATCCATCCCTTTATTGGCAACAATTAGTCCTGGCTTGTTCTTAATGGTTTTCCTTTATTAACACGTTTTCCAATTTAAGAATAATCAAGTGGCAATTGAAGACACGGCTTCTCTCCCCCTATGCGATCTAACAGCGACAAATGGGCTACATTCAGTTCAGATAAATAATTATAATTAGGTCTATGCACTGGCACTCAGCGACATAACTTTTTTTCCAGCGAGAGCAGCATTTCAGAACTCTTCAGAGAATGAAGGTAATCCTGGTGACAAGTATGTGGTTTCGTCCGTTTACATTTTCCAATCGGACAGCTGTCTATTTTTTTACAGCAAGTTGCGTGACCTTGCTGCAAAAACAGGTGTGCGTACTTGTCGCCGAAATTACCTTCATTCGCAAAAGAGTTCTGAAATGCCGCTCTCGCTGGAAAAAAAAAAAAATACCGTTGCTGAGTGCCAGTGCACAGACCTATTTATAATTAAAAATATTTTCTGTACTGAATGTAGCCCATTATTTTGTCGCTGTTAGATCGCATGAGGGGAGAAGCGTGTCTTCAATTGCCACTTGATTATTCTTGAATTGGAAAACGTGTTAATAAAGGAAAACCATCTAGAATTAGCCAGGATCAATTGTAGTCAATAAAGGGATGGATATTTTCCCCCAAATTTTCAGGTCTAGCGCCGGCCCTGTAGTGATCAATTATTCAATCAACGTATATGTAAGAGATTCTCGCACGGAATTGAGGTCCTTGTGCATGGAGGTTTATCATTAGTTTCGTGCGTTTTTCATTTTTTCATGAAGCGTCTCCGACAGAAAAATAACTCGTGCAAGATAGACGTCTTGTCTTCTACAGTCAACAACGTTCAACTTTAATTCCGTTGTACCACTGCCAAACTCAGGTGGAATGTAGAAAAATCCGAAAAGATTTCCTATGATCCTCAGAACTCACTCATTGGTCGCACATATTGTCAAATGCTGATGTTGCCCATTGAAAATGTTAAAGGCGCTTACAGCTGCTGCCTACTGCAATTAAACCTGCTGTCGTTGAGGCGTGTTTCGCACGGTCAGGCCGAATTGAGGAGGTAACGTAAATACCGACTTTTCCGTGTCTGTGAAGGGATATTTTCTCCCTGAATTATATCCTTGGCTGCAACGTGTTCAATATGAGTAATGCTCTGAGAGATTACAGTTGGGCATACCAATATGGCGGCACGGTTAGTTAAAAATGATGACGTCATCAGCTATCCAGTTATTCTACACAGATGAGTTATTCAAATATGACAGCGACATAGTATTGTGACATCACAACTGTTCTTGGTCGTACGATATTCTTGCTGCTGTTGTGTTGTCAATAACTTTTACTACCATGCTAAAACATAAACACTGTGCATTCCTGTGCATCAGAACTTATCAGTGCGGCACTTGAGATTTTACGAAGCGCGTTTACGATTTTACTGAATTTACGATAATATTTTAAAGATGGGGCTTTTCAAGCGATTGCTGGTGAGTAAATATGTTTACATACCATAGGATTTAAGAGCATGAGAATATTTAGTGTGTTCAGGGTATTCATTTCACCACCCTGCATGTTGAACAGAAAATTTCTTCTGATTTCCCTAAATGGCCTCATATTTTCCAATGTGAGGATGCTGAGTTAAAAATGTTATGTAAAAAGTCTCCATTACTTTCAGTTCCCCCCTCCCCCCCACAAAAGAATGAGGATTTTCCTTATTATATCATGATTCATGTATAAAAGTGGCGGCTGGTGAACTGTCGATAGGGGAAGCTCAAACCATCCCTTAAAAATAATGATTGGTCATGATTTGTTTTCAATCATTCATTTAAATTACAATTACGGAAACTCTGTAAACTCTCAACATTATCAGGTGTGGTCAGTTTTTATTAATAACGCATACCTGTCGACTCTAACGCATTCGGCGTGAGTTTAAATTGCATATTAACTTTCCCCGGCTATAGTGATCCAGGGACCGCGCTCGCCTAGACGATTGCATAGGGAAAAATCCATCCCTTTATTGGCAACAATTAGTCCTGGCTTGTTCTTAATGGTTTTCCTTTATTAACACGTTTTCCAATTTAAGAATAATCAAGTGGCAATTGAAGACACGGCTTCTCTCCCCCTATGCGATCTAACAGCGACAAATGGGCTACATTCAGTTCAGATAAATAATTATAATTAGGTCTATGCACTGGCGCTCAGCGACATAACTTTTTTCCAGCGAGAGCGGCATTTCAGAACTCTTCAGAGAATGAAGGTAATTCTGGTGACAAGTATGTGGTTTCGTCCGTTTACATTTTCCAATCGGACAGCTGTCTATTTTTTTACAGCAAGTTGCGTGACCTTGCTGCAAAAACAGGTGTGCGTACTTGTCGCCAAAATTACCTTCATTCGCAAAAGAGTTCAGGAATGCCGCTCTCGCTGGAAAAAAACATACCGTTGCTGAGTGCCAGTGCACAGACCTTTTATAATTAAAATATTTTTCTGTACTGAATGTAGCCCATTATTTTGTAGCTGTTAGATCGCATGGGGGAGAGAAGCCGTGTCTTCAATTGCCACTTGATTATTCTTGAATTGAAAACGTGTTAATAAAGGAAAACCATCTAGAATTAACCAGGACTAATTGTAGTCAATAAAGGGATGGATATTTTCCCCCAAATTTTCAGGTCTAGCGCCGGCCCTGTAGTGATCAATTATTCAATCAACGTATATGTAAGAGATTCTCGCACGGAATTGAGGTCCTTGTGCATGGGTTTATCAGTTTAACGTGTGTTTTTTCATTTTTTCATGAAGACTCTCCGACAGAAAAATAATACGTGCAAGATAGACATCTTGTCTTCAACAGTCAACAACGTTCAACTTCAATTCCGTTGTACCACTGCCAAACTCAGGTGGAATGTAGAAAAATCCGAAAAGATTTCCTATGATCCTCAGAACTCACTCATTGGTCGCACTTATTGTCAAATGCTGATGTTGCCCATTGAAAATGTTGAAGGCGCTTACAGCTGCTGCCTACTGCAATTAAACCTGCTGTCGTTGAGGCGTATTTCGCACGGTCAGGCCAAATTGAGGAGGTAACGTAAATACCGCCTTTTCCGTGTCTGTGAAAAGATATCTTCTCCCTGAATTATATCCTTGGCTGCAACGTGTTCAATATGAGTAATGCTCTGAGAGATTACAGTTGGGCATACCAATATGGCGGCACGGTTAGTTAAAAATGATGACGTCATCAGCTATCCAGTTATTCTATATAGATCAGTTATTCAAATATGACAGCGACATAGTATTGTGACATCACAACTGTTCTTGGTCGTAAGATATTCTTGCTGCTGTTGTGATGTCAATAACTTTTACTACCATGCTACAACATAAGCACTGTGCATTGCTGTGCATCAGAACTTATCAGTGCCGCACTTGAGATTTTACGAAGCGCGTTTACGATTTTACTGAATTTACGATAATATTTTAAAGATGGGGCTTTTCAAGCGATTGCTGGTGAGTAAATATATTTTCATACCATAGGATTTAAGAGCATGAGAATATTTAGTGTGTTCAGGGTATTCATTTCACCACCCTGCATGTTGAACAGAAAACTTCTTCTAATTTCCCTAAATGGCCTCATATTTTCCAATGTGAGGATGCTGAGTTAAAAATGTTAGTAAAAAGTCTCCATTACTTTCAGTCCCCCCCAATAAAGAATGAGGATTTTCCTTATTATATCATGATTCATGTATAAAAGCGGCGGCTGGTGAACTGTCGATAGGGGAAGCTCAAACCATCCCTTAAAAATAATGATTGGTCATGACTTGTTTTCAATCATTCATTTAAATTACAATTACGGAAACTCTCTAAACTCTCAACATTATCAGGTGTGGTTAGTTTTTATTAATAACGCATACCTGTCAACTCTAACGCATTCCGCGTGAGTTTAAATGGCATATTAACGTTCCCCGGCTATAGTGATCAATTATTCAATCAACGTATATGTAAGAGATTCTCGCACGGAATTGAAGTCCTTGTGCATGGAGGTTTATCAGTTTCACGTGCGTTACGGCGGATTTCACCCCTGGTAATTGGAAACCGATTATGACTGCGGACTTCTCAGGCTTTTCTTCACTCAGGGGTGGAAGCAATGCATGTGTTTCATTATCGTTTAAATTGCTTAAACATGGGTTTGAGCTTTTCCTATCGCCAGTTCACCAGCTGCCACTGATGTATTTCGTTTTTTATGCATTGGTGAAAACAGTGCAAAAAAAAAAAATCGTTCCCATGAATAAAAAAAGGTCGCAAGTGACATTCCTGATGAAACCTGCTGTAGTACTTCGTGGTGCAGAAAAACAGGTTTCATCAGCAATGTCACTGGCGACCTTTTGTTATTCATGGGACGAAATTTTGTTTGGGTGTAGCGAAACATCCACAGATGTAGCAGAAAACATCGGGATCATTTTTTCATTTTCTTCTGTCAGTGGCCATACTAATACATAAGCTTGAAATCAGGATTAGGCATAAAATAATGTCTTGGAATCATTGATACATGTGAACATTAGCCGAGAATTTTACGAATAATTTTCGTCTGAGCCAGGTGAAAATTATTCTTAGTCTACTTCTTAACCTTCCAAGTAGTAGCCAATTGGGACAATGCTATGAAATGCACATCATAAATGGTGATAAAATGTGACATGCAAGAGCAACACAGACGCCATTTTTGAAATCGGCACCCCAAAATTGGTCAGAATCAGATATTGGATTTTCTTCGGCAAAAATGATGCAGGGCAGTGTTATTTAAAGCATTGATCATTGGTAAGGTTCTCTCTCAAGTTGATTCATCAATTCCATTTTCTGAAAGGACTATTTACTCGGGCTACCAGTCTAAGTTTCGGCTCTGTTCTTCCTTTTTTTTTTTTTTTTTTTTTTCGGGATCGCGATTGTCCTGCTCATGCATGCGGCGGCGTTTTTTGCGATTGGCTCAGGCCTAGACCCGGCCTGAGTACAGGCTCTGAGGAGCCTCTTGTTATGTTATATTTCAAATGTTAATAAATGTATAGATTATAAAGTCAAAAACAGCCTTTTGTCTGGAATGACTAATCTTGAAGATTTAAGTGGCTTTCAAAAACAGCCTAATTTTAATTACCTCCACATGGATATTTTTTTCAGTTGTTTCTTTGTAGCTGGGGTGAAATTAAAACCCAAGGAATCACAGAGAATATAAGACCACATAAACAAGAAACTTTGTTCCTAAATATCTTCAAATTGTGACAAATGCTGATCAGACTTCATTAAAGGTGTATTTTTACTGTGTTTGCGGAAAAACAAAACCAAAACTATTTTCTTGGCTTTGATTATTGTAAATCCTGCGCAGCTGTGAACTAACACTCATTGACCTGTGGTGGTGCATGGCTGAATTGAGGAAAATGTAAAGATTTGTCTATGAATGTGAATCTCAATTAGCTCTGTTTATTTACCCTTGAAAAAGTATCACTAGGATTGTTATTATAACTTAGAGTAGATAATAAGTGGGATAGAAATTATTATGGTGTGTTAATAGACTTTAATAAATTTATTCTCCCTCATTTCAGTGGCAGAATTGAGATCTGTAGGTTAACACCATCTGAGTCAGCTAGCCAGAAGTGGCAATATTTTTGATTCTAATGTTTTATTCTTGCCCTCCTTTGTTAAGTGTTTTGGCTGTGGGCCAAGAAAGAAGTCTCGAAGAGCACGCGAAGAACATGTCAGGACCCCTGGTGAAAACCACCAGCAGACTGCACTTGAAGGAAGGAGCCAACATCACTTTGAAGGAACTGCAGCCAAGATCCAACCTGACCTGGAGAAACTACAACACAATATTCAGCATGTCATCAAAATTACTGCCGACAAGCTTCAGCAAAGCTTGCGAGAACTGTATTCCAAAGTCGAAGGAGAGCTGGATGAAATGGATCTCAAAATACAGTGTAGCCCCCCGGGAAGCCTGGAAACAATCCTGCTCAACAGCCTGCAGAGAGAGAATGGGAACATACTGGGTTGTCTCGCAGAACTGATCTCCCGAGTCCAGCATGATCTCGATCAGACAGCAGCCAAGATCCAGTCCAATCTTGACCATGTGGCTGCTTCGGTCCAGTGTGACCCAAAGAAAACAGCTGCTTGTTGCCAGCATGACCAGGAGAGAGAGAGTGCGGAGAAGAAGGTTCCAGAGTGCGGATCAGAGCGGGGAGAACAAGCAGCTCTAGGTCAAAGGGAGATGAAAATGGAGACCACTACACCATCCTGTGAACTGCAGGAGTGGTCCAGATCCCACATCTCTGAGGAGAGCTTCGAGTTTCACAGGGTGCTGGGCAGAGGCGGATTTGGGAAGGTAGGGTCCGATCATCTACTGATTCTATGTAATATCTCAGGTCAGTGATGATCTTAAAGCACCCATATAAACTTGTCTAACTAATATGTCCTTCCATCTTTGGTTTCCTGCTTTATTTCTTCTGCCTCTCCTCTCTCCTCGGTTTTCTCATTACTTAGGTCATGCTGGCGGAATTGAGAGCGAGTGGACAGTACTATGCCATTAAAACAATGCCAAAAGCCAATTTCCGGGAGAATCTCTACATGGAGTTTTTGAGAAATGAAACAAGAGTGCTGATGTTGGCTACAGAAAGCCCATTCCTCTCCCATTTGCACAGTACATTCCAAACGAAGGTAAAATCACCTCTAGTTCTACTCTACCTCACTCTACCTCTTCTCGAAAACAGATCAGCACATACATATGCAACACTGAGGCTACGGAAAATCCACCTACTTTTAAAACAACTATATTGGTTGTACAGACTGTGGCAGCTACTTGCCTGTTTACAGATTTATACCACTCATGATGCTTCACCTCAGATCCACCGACTGCACTGCGCATATCATCATTATACCCCAAGTGCAGGAAAGTCTTTCGGTTCTGTGAGTAACAATGCCATTTGTTTCTTTAGGACTACGTATTCTTGGTAATGGAGTACATTAGCGGAGGAAACCTGTATTTCCACTTAGTACAGCAGGGACGCTTTGATCTGGCCAGTGTTCAGTGAGTACTAACCAAGTTGCCTTTGCCCCTAAACCTGGGGACTGTTCATTGCCTTGAGTTAGATACAGATGTTTGGGTTATGGACAGCGCTGTCCTTGGTTGTAATGGTAACTTCTCATTTGTGCATTCAACTCCCAGATGATATTTAATGAGAAATCTGATTGGCTGCATGTGGTACTGAGCTTGGTGGAACAACTCCTCTCCTGGATTGTATTTTATTTATTCAATAGCCAGGCTTGTTTCAGGGAGCTTTTTGTTCAGAAGTGACCAGTCTGTCTGTACCTATTGTTTAGGTCACTATAATCAAATGGACAAAATTTCTCCACTTTCTTTTCTTTATATCATGTCAATCTCATTTTCCTTGCTCTCCCTCAGATTTTACGCTGCAGAGATCATTTGCGGGCTTCAGTTCCTCCACAGAAATGGAGTCATATACCAGTATGACACTTCTTTTCCTTCATCTACCGGAAGTTGTTGCTTCTAGTTTGCTCAGGATCGGGTCTGCTAAAGTGCTGACGAACAAGTCATGTTTCACTGTGCTGATGTCAGCAACTCAATTATCCCAATGGCAGTGTTAGAACTACATTTTAGTTATGGTTTTATTTAATTATCAGCTTTTTCCTTTGCAGTGACATTTTTACTCCCATCTTTACGAGCACCTCTGTCTGTACCAGGCCTTAAATTAAGTTGTTTTTAGGGCAAGGCCACTTGGCTTTTTAAAATTGGGGCATCTCGGCCAAAATGTAAGGCACCAAAGGCCAAAACCAAATGAATCAATTTTGCAAGAAAAATAAGTGATAAGTCCATTGTATGAAGATAAAACAGTATAAATCAATAATTAGGAGCCAGACAACCAATATTTTATTAACTTTTTAAAATTATTACATTTTTTGAAATCTTGAACAATCAAGACCAATACATGACCCATAATAAGCAGCGGCAGCACCAGAACTGGAAATCTGGGGCTACAGAACATCCTCTAAAAAAAAATTATTAGTCCTGACTTGTTCACAATCATTTTAATAATTAACTATAGATTCACTACGAGAGCACTCCACACTATTAGGTGCTGCTAATTCTCCCCCTTTAGGTGTGACGACAATCATTCATTTGGATGCATAATTTGGCACATTTTAATTGGTGTTATTCAAAACTGCATACCCGTCAACTCTCACGTTTATGGCATGAGTCTGATGCTTTTTAGTGGCATATCACTTTCTCACACCGTAGTCTGCAATCTTACACTTAATACAAAAGTGAAGATGGAAAAAAAAATGTTTGCCGAATTAATTTAATTGCCCAGTCACACTTTTTAATCAATCCACTCTGTACCGAGAGTGAAAGGCGACATTTCAATTGGAACGCGGATCAGTCATTATTCAATCAATGCCTACTTGAGAGATTCTCACACGGAATATAAGCCTTTATGCATGGAAGTTTTTTGGTTTTTAAACGATGAATTAAAACAATCATGGAGCGCAAGTTAAATCGCTTGATGTGCGGAAAAGGTCGCGCAGAAGTTTCAGAGCAGTTTGTCTTTCATAAAGCATAGGCCTATTTATAAATAAATTTTTTTTTCTGCACTGAATTTCGCCCATTATTTTCTTGCTGGTAGATGGCATGGGGAGAGAAGCCGTGCCTTCAATTGCCAATGGTTTATTACTATAATTGGAAAACATGTCAATACACGAAAATGATTGAGAACTAGCCAGGACTAACATGATAATAAAAAGTGAATGCCTACTGCCTACATTTACATAATTGATATGGCATTGTAAGGATGGCATGGCAATATAAATGCAAAAATCCAAAACTTTTGCTGAGTTCACATTTATTGTCGCCATCCTTACAATTGTCATTCAGTTGTGCACAGCGCCTAACAACGTCTTTTAGCCATGATTACATTTAGAATATAGAACAGATTCTCTTGGCTTATTGCTTTTACGCACATCTGTGCTGTTTCATTGGCTACATGAGAGCAGACATTATCAAAACATATTGATATTTTACGTTGTCATTTATGCACAGAAGAAAACGCCTCAATTTTGTGGTGCAATTTATAACAATGCTATCGAAAGTAAATTAGACTCTTGTCGGTTCTCCAATTAGTCTGAGCAAATGTTGCTAACCGGGAAAAGTAAACTGCGAGAGGTTTAGATTATTAAGCACTGAAAGGTGAGGTTTCCAAAGGCCTTTGTGACTGCCGACGGACTGCTACTGCTGAGCATTTACTGGCCCCGCACGGGACACACTGCACCGGCCAACGTTGTTAGCAAATGATCTCTCCAGCTTACTCTCAAAGTTTATGGCCTGTTGACACCGAACCGCGACCCTGTTACAACCCCGATACGACCAGCGCGATCGTGAACTTTTGGTCACTCGCACAAGTCGTGGCCATTCCCTACTTTGATCGCTTATTTGCGGTTACACCAAACCTCACTTGCGACCAAATCGTGACTTTCTTTACACCTCGAACCATGATATGGTCGCAATACTCGTACTTGTCGCGTGTACTCGTAGAAAGCGTGTCGGCGAGTAATGGAGAGAGCGGTGGCCTGTGTTTATATAGACAACATGTGGTCGTAAGGTGCGTCGCCACCAGTCGCTGGAAGCCTCGCCATTGGTCGGATTTCGATCCCTTTAATCGAATATGCGTTCTCAGCACGGTTGCAAATTCGGTCGCATTTAAAACATGTATATTTGTCGGTCGTTATGGGGTTGCAATAGGCTCGCATTAAGCACGCCATAATGCTCGCAATTTTCTGCGAGTGAAAAATTCCTAAAAATTTGCGATCATTGATGCAACCGCATGCCGAGCCGCTTGCGAGTCTATTGCGACTTGTGATACCGAGTTGAGAGTGAGTTGAGACTTGTGCAAGCTTATTACGGCCAATTATGATACCCGCTTGTGGTTTGCACTGTTCGCACAACTTTTGCGAGTGTTTTGAGCAGTTCCATACAGTCGCAAACCTCTATGAGCCCGATGGAGAGTGTTGGAGACCAAGAGAGATGGTTTTGGAGACCGCATAGAGACCAGCTTGCAACCCCAGTGCGAGTCAGTCCAAGTGAGGGCGAGCAGAGGCCATTTTTCGGTCGCAACTCGGTCGTAAGCCCTGTGTAAACCAAGTGTTAGTTTCTATCGAAGAAAGTTATACGACCTTCGTTTTCACCCAGCCCTAAAACACATCTATTCTTACTCCTATCGTATGTAACTGCTTGTGCTTAAATCCTAATGTAAGCTGATGCTTCTCAAGCCGGAAGGATGTATGGTTGTAGGGTACGAACCTCACACAATGTTGTCATATTCTTGAATGAGTGGGAGTGTCGTTGGTCGCACAAAGTGCAGAAAAGTCCAGCGCAGCGGGATGACAGAAACTGCACAGCTCAATGGCTGCGTTGCCGTGTTGAAAATCTCCACTTTGGGTAATTTTGGGCATCACGACCACTTAAAAAAGGGGCAAGCCAAACTGGCCGTTTGAGAAGCAGGGCATTACGGCCACACAGTAGGGCAACCACGGGTATTGCTGCTAGGCCGTGGTATAATTCATGTGCTGCTGTACTCTTCTGCGATTGAGAATGTTTTTGTGGTTACCCAAAAAACCCAAAATTTTAACTGTTCCTTTTTCTCATCCTTTCCTCCCTCAGAGATCTCAAACTCGAAAATGTTATGCTCGATCAAGATGGGCACATCAAAATTGTGGACTTCGGCCTTAGCAAGGGCAACATGCTCGGAGATAACCGTACAGAAACCTTCTGTGGCACAGTGTTTTATGTGGCACCCGAGGTACGGGACCTGCTCCTTTCAATCAAGTGTAATCATACCAATCAATCAATGTTCATCTGAGCTTTTGAGCACCCTGTTTCTCAGAGCACCGATATTTCAAATTAATCAAACAATTATGAGGATTTATATTTCATTTTTTGACAGGACAAGAAACTGTATTAGCTCTATTTCTGTTTCGTGCATGTCCCTAAACTGTGTGAGTGCAACATGTCTGACCATGTGTGTATTTCCAATACAGTAAGCAATGGTAGATGAAATGCTTTATTTTAGACTATTTGTCATACAATTGGTCTCTGGGCTTTTATGAGCCAATGGGTCGACCATAATGTGACACAGTGAATGTCATTGTCCGAGTCATTATCTTTGCGATCATGTCAATGGCACTTATTGTTTCCATTTCTTACACAGATGTACCAGGAACAGGCATATTCTACCCCTGTGGATTGGTGGGCATTTGGGGTCCTTTTATTTCTGCTGCTAACTGGCACCAATCCCTTCTCTGGGGAAGATGAAGTTGAGCTCCACAAGTCTGTGTGTTCGGATACTCCCGAATATCCGTTCTGGGTCGACCGGTGCTCAAGGGACCTGCTGGAAAAGGTCAGTATGAGCGAGAACCCATCTTTCCAGCAGCGTCAATGTGGGGCGCATCTCCCAGTGAGAGCTCAGAATTCAGCTGCATCTCCCAACGAGAGCTCAGAATTCAGCTGCATCTCCCAATGAGAGCTCAGAATTCAGCAATCAGTTGAGGCCAGGATGGCCATGCAAACATTACCCCACCCAAAGCATCAGCAGTATTGTTTTCAGTGGTTCAATCTGTTTGCACATTTATCTGTCAACAGAATTGCACAAAAATGGCTCAAAATTTCACAAAATTTTAAGGAAAGGTGTGCAATGGCCCAAAGATCAAATTTTAGTTGTATCAGCAATTTAATGTCACTTGTCTCTGCTTTACTGAACAGCTGTTGCAAAAGGACCCGGACTGCAGGCTGGGGACACGTGGCGATATCAGGGCGCACCCATTCTTCGAACCCATGGATTGGGCTCGAATTGAAAGGAGAGAGGTCGAGCCTCCATTCAAACCTAAACTGGTACTTCCTGTTTGCTCATTGGTTTATGTGCTGATCATGGAGCTACGGATATGCTTACCAGTATCAGATAAATTGAATTTTTTTATGGCAACACCTTCAGTTTTGCTCAAGAGTAACAATGCTTTGTACGGTAGATCCTTTGAAACATTGCACTAATTTCAAAGATTTTCAGATTATAGAATAGATGATGTATGAGAAGAAATGAAATTCTTGTGTCAGTCCAGTATGTGGATGTAGATTTTAATGAAAATTGTAGAAAAAACGTCCTGCACTTTGAATGTACAATTACTGAAAATGGAAAATGAATCTATGAATCAGCTGATGAGTTTGCCATTTGCAAACCTAAACTAGAGGCACTCGTAGAGCGCAAACCTCCGCCAGGGCAGCACAATCCAAATGTGCATGAGTGGGAGCAAAGTTGAGTTATCGCGTGTGATAGGATTTCAACATGATGGCCATATTGTTTCAGTGATCGCGGTGAAAATCAATAGGGTCCATCCTTGATGTAATAGCAAACCACCCACAAAATTTCAGACAAATCCATGCATTACTTTTTGAGTTATGTTGTTCACAAACAGACAAACAGACAAACAAACATGGCTTAAAAAACATAACCTCCACCCCCAACTTTGTTGGCGGAGGTAAAAAATTTGAAAGGGATAAAACTCTAGCAGATAGGGCATCCTGACTTTCTTCATACCCACACAGCTTCATTAATATGTCTCCAACACTGCTTCTGAACTCTGACTGATTCCTCTTTTCTTTCCATCACAGAATAACCCCCTTGACTGCAGCAATTTTGAGGAGGAGTACCTAAATGAGACTCCAGAGCTGTCCCAAGCTGGCAGCATCGGTGGTGGCTCCATGGCTCAATCAGCATTTTTTGGTTTCTCGTTCATGAATTCAAAGTTTGCAGCTCACATTGGACATTAAAGGGGACATATTATGAAAAATGAACTTTTCAGTGCTTTTTCTTGTATATAATAACTCTCTGGTGTGCCTACTGACACATAAAGTGTGCAATATGACAACCAGGTCAATCTGGAGTTAGCTGGCCTTTCCTTTACTGCTGTGCTGGAGCTAGCCAGTCAGATTTTTGTCCTTTCTTCTACATAGAAAGTAGGGCATGGCAACGCCCCTGTGCATTTTTTTCTTATCGTGAGCGGGGTCTACCGCAGCGTCCTAGGAAAAAAAGAAAGGACCGAAAGCCATTTTCCCCCGCAAGCGACAGGTCGAGAAAGGAAGTGATGGCAACGAAAAGCAAAAGCGGAGGCTGTTCTATAGTGGGCAGCCAAAATCAGCATCAGTGCTTGCACAAACTCCCAGCTTCAGAAGAAAAAAGGGAGGAGTGGTCACGCTTTATTTTTGATGGTAACGTCCCAATCCACGTCCGCAAGAGGGACTTTCTAAAACGCTTCACAGAAAAAGCTTAACATGGCTTAATGCTCCAAAACGGCGACCAATAATCACCAAATTCCTCTCGGACATTTTTTGTCCAGAGCACCTTCTCCAATCAAAAAAATAAAACCAAAGAGTAAGGGATACGGTAGTTATATCAAGTTAAGCATTTTCCCCTCTATTTACATACATTGAGGAAAAAGCTTAAAGGGATAGTTCGCTTTTTTATGTGGAGTTGTATGAGCTACAAATTGCCTCTACATACATTAGATGCAGTAGAAAGCTGCCTGCTCTCCCCCAGTTAGCCGCACCAGTGCATAGTCAGGGCTCTCAAGTCTCACGCATTTCATTAAGTTCACACGCTCACACGCCACACATGACATTTCTCACGCTGAGAAGTGATAAAACTCGCCGCACATTAGTAACATAGACTGTATATAAAAGAGATTAGTAATCTATGCATGGATGAGGCGAAGGCAGACTACTCTGCTTGAATCGTCAACCCATCAGCCAATCAGAAAATAGTATTTCTTGTTGCCAGGTGAAATAGCAGCGCCGTAATCACGTCTTCCACACGCGCGCGAATACTGCTATTGTGTGCACGCGACAAAGAAGAGCTGGAAGTAGAAGCCCGAAATCAGGTAATCACTTCATCACTTAATTTTTTTTTTTTTTTTTTTTTTTTTACAATAGCTGCTTATTAAAGTCGAGGAACTATACAGGATATTTGCTTTTTGGATCATTTTTTACCTCAATTTAACTGCTTTGGACGGTTATGGTTAGATTAATTGACTTATAACTTGTGGGGGGAGTCACTACTTTGAGTTTACTGGCAGTTTGGCAGTTGGGAATATTCAATAACTGATCCTGGTGTGCCATCTAGAGATATAATATTGTAACTGCGTGCATAAATTTGCAGCTCCACGTCCACTAGCGGACGCATCTGCACAAAGATACACCGTTGTTCTCGAACACGCCAAATCCAGATAATCTGTAAATGATGAATTAAATTAATATTTTAATTTGAAACGAGTAACTAAGTTGCCAGTGTCAAAGTAAGGAAGTGAAAGTATACTTTTTATCTTTTAAATGTAGTAGAGTAAAAGTCCCGGTTTAAAAAAAAAAATCTAAAGGAGTTTTTTTTGAGGATTTGCACTTTACTTAAGTACTGTAACGAAGTGCATGTACTTCGTTACTATGCACCTTTTGAAAACGGGAGTATGCATCCCCTCCCCCCCAAAGAAAATCTCACTATATTCAAGGTTTTCATCCGACACCGATGATATGCCTCTCTCTCTCTCTCTCTCTCTCTCTTGCGCACTCACTCTATCCCCACTCTCTTGCGCTGCTGTGAGAGTCTGACTGAGCAGGGAGAATGGTGGTGATTACTCTTGGCTCGTAGACTAGTTGCAGTTTTTGCTCTTTTACCCGTTTCATCTCTGACTCCCTGCAGCCCATTTGGCACAATGACGAACAGCAGCAACGCCGTTAAGTACTCAAGAGCAAGAATACAAACATGCTGCAGTTCAAAGAGGCAGATCCATTCAATAACAAAACAACTATTTATGAATATCTATAAGACAATATATATTTCTGCTGAATGTCTGACACACCTATAAATCTCCCATATTAAAAAAATATCAACCAATACATTTACTCTTACTGGCCGCAAAATTAATATTCATTGATATCATAAAATATTCATAATGTGTACAGGTCCATTTTGCACGACAGGATACTGGATTCAGGAGTGGGATCTTTCCATTTGTGTTGGTGTAAGGGACAATACACCTATTCAATATTATGTGTAGGGGGTTCTCAGCTAATTCAGTGCCAGGATTTTAATTGACAAAGGGAAGAGTTATAGCAGTGGGGGCAAAATGTTAAAAAAAATATATATTTTTGGAGTCACACATACTGCAGTTTACTATAGAAAAAGTGGTTTTTCAGCATCAGCGGAGAACAAACTCCGCCCATAACTACGTGCGAGTTCCACCCCTTTTATCAGAACGAGAAGATAGACGCTCGACGGCAGTAAAGTGAACAATACTGCACAATAACTTGAGAAACTTCATTGACAGTGAGGGCCACCTGTAATTGTACCCTGAGTTTTGCTTCATTTAATGTGCAGATGAAGCCGTCACTGTGAAGTTTAAACTCAGGGATGAAGAAGACACAGTATATAAGCTGGTTTATTATACAATATGGAACAACTGACACCGAAAAGGGCAGGGGGGTGCACCTGAAAATAAAAAGTTGATTAAACTTAAGAAAGTAAGGCAACAAGCTGCAAATCATTATTGAGTTTGTTCACCTTCAAATCCCACTCGTTGGACGATCTCATTTTTGAAAAACCTTGGAACTTGAAGTTACGCAAACTCAAAAAATGTTTTGCAGCTGGTTGCCTTCCTTTTTTTAAGTTTCGTCAACTCTTTATTTTTTTAGTGTGGTGCAATGTTCGCCCACAGTTTGAAGGCTGTGGATTGGAGTTTGGTTTTGGGCCGTGCTGTGTGGAGTTTGCATTTTATCCCCGTGTTCGCATTAGGTTTTATTCAGACACTCCGGTGTCCTCCTCCCAGGGTCCACTGACCTGCCTGTTGGGCTAATCTGAGACTCTAGCCTGCCCATAAATATGAGTGTGAGGAGTGAGACTGAATGGTGTTGCTGCCCTGCAGTGGATTGGAGAACTGTTCAGAGACTATTCAAACCTTTCGCCCATTGATTATGGGACGGGTTCAGCCGCCTGCTCCTCCCCTGCTCCCGTCAACCGTAATCTGGAATTAGTGGGTTATATCCCATATTGACTCTCATGGTCACTGAAGGAGCAACAACTCCGAACAGCGACTGCACGCAATACAGGCAATACAGGAAAACAACAGAGTCAGGAGAAAAGTTGAGTGATAAACTTTCTCACAAACTCTGTAATAGAGCCCTTTTTTCTGAACTAAGAAAATGGGTAAACCGGGAAGAAGCGACAAACCAAGCCCGCCGGATCTTACATCAATTATGGAGACCCTCGAAGAAATGAGAAATGAAATGAGGGAGAGGTGGGACAGTATGAAGGAGCAGCTGGACCAGCTTTTGAAGGAAAACGGTGATCTCAAAAAAGAGATTGCCAAGAAAGACACACAGATTAAATCTTTATCAAACAAACTGGAGGAGCTGGAGCAACAAGAGAAACGTAATGATGTAATCCTGACAGGGCTCAAAATCAAACCGAGGAGTTATGCCAGGGCAGCAGCGAATGACGACGATGGAGACGAGGAGGACAATAAATCTGTGGAAATGCAGGTGATGGAATTCCTTCGGTCCAAATGTATTTCTCTGGACCCCAGCAAAGTGGATTCATGTTATCTGCTACAGAAAAGGAATGTAAGCAGAGACCGGAGTATAGCACGGGCCGTGTTGTTACGACTTACAAGCAACCAGCACAAAATCTCTCTGTTGAAGCAAGGGAAAAATCTCAAAGGATCCAGTGTTTTCATTAATGAAAACCTCACCAAGCACAATGCAACCATCGCATGGAAAGCTCGTCAACTAAAGAAAGCGGGGAAGATACACAGCACTTGGTCGGCTAACTGCAGAATTTTCATCAAACCAAATGGGTCTTCCCCGGAAACTACCAGACCGGTGCTGATCAAGATGATGCGGGATCTGGAGAATTTTGACCACTGAGGCAGGTTAAAATCCCTGACGAATCTCTATGAGCAGTTATCTGATGAACCAAACTGTAGATCAGGAAACTGGCTTTTTAACAACAAGTCACCATAATTCAGGAATAGACCCTAATGAAGAAATTGATCCGCATAACCATTTTTTCTACAACGAAACAAACGCATGCGGATACTTTACTGTAGACAAATTTAACAAGAACATTAAAATGGAAGGGAGTTTGTCCATTATCCACTTCAATAGTAGGAGTCTATATGCAAACTTTGACCAAATAAAGGAATACCCTCTGTCATTTGCTAATCCGTTCAACATCATCGCATTATCGGAAACTTGGATTAAAGAAGAAAAGGACAAGGACTTCTACATGGAGGGTTACAACTTCGTGTGTAAGAGCAGACTGAATAAAGCTGGTGGGGGTGTTGGACTATTTATTGATGAGGCCATAAACTTCCAGGTACTAGAATGCAAATAAAATGTTGTGGAAAATGTAATGGAATGCCTTACAATTGAGATTCTTAGGTTGAAAGGTAAAAATACGGTTATTTGTTGTGTGTACAGAGCACCGGATTCGCAAATTGATGTTTTTAGTAAATGTATGGGTGAATTACTTGCCAATTTGAACCAGAAAAATGTTTTTATGTGTGGGGACTTTAATATTGACTTGATAAATCCAAATAATAGCTCTATAATAGAGGATTATATTAACACCATGTATGCCATGGGTATGCAACCATTAATCACAAAACCAAGCAGGATTACTAGACACAGTGCCACCTTGATAGATAATGTGTATACGAATGTATTAGATTCTGAAATATTTAGTGGCATCATGATAAATGATATTACTGATCATCTACCAGTTTTTGCTATTTGTAACTGCAAATTAGATATAAGGGACCAGGCTAGATCGAAAACCCTGGAACACACAGAAATCAGAATTAAAAGCGAAAAAAGGCTAAAGAAACTAGAATTAGATATGTTGAACCAAAAATGGGATCATGTATTAGCAGAAAACGATCCAGATAGAGCCTATGAGGCTTTTCTATGGACAGTAAACTCCCTGTGTGATAAACACTGTCTAGTCAAAACAACGAACAAACTGAAGCAAAACAAAGAGAGAAGACCTTGGGTTTCAAAAGTACTGGCAAATGCCTGTAAGAAGAAAAATACACTGTATAAACAGTTTCTGAGAGAAAGAACTGAGAAAGCAGAAATTAGGTACAAAAATTACAGAAACAAAATGACACATTTACTAAGGAAACATAAAAAAGAGTATTATGAAAAGCTTTTATTAGAAAATAAACACTATACCAGAAATCTCTGGAATATAATAAAGAACGTCTCTGGGAGGACACCGAGGAGGGAGTACCCTGCATTCTTTGATATAAATGGCAAAAAGGTAGAGAACATGGAATTGGTCGTGGAGAATTTTAACAGTTATTTTGTGAATGTTGGGCCAGATCTAGCAAAGGGTATTAAATCCTCACACCTAAGATGGGACTACCTTGACAAGGATGAGGAAATCCAAGACACAATGACATTAACGTCTGTTACCGAATCTGAAATCAGATCAATTCTGAAAAATTGTACAGCTAAGACATCTGTTGATGTAAACCAATTAGATATGAAATTACTGAAAACACTAACTAACGCAATTGTAACTCCACTTACGCATATATGCAATCTATCCTTCTCCTATGGAGTGTTTCCAGATAAAATGAAGATAGCGAAAGTTATCCCTCTCTACAAAAGTGGGGATAAATATGATTTCTCAAACTATCGTCCTGTCTCGATTTTACCTCAATGCTCAAAGGTCCTAGAAAAGCTCTTCAATGACAGATTGGACAAGTACATTGATAAACACAAACTACTGTGTGACAGTCAGTATGGGTTCAGGAAAAAGCATTCGACAGCACTAGCCCTAACAGAATTTATTGAAATGATTAAAGATTCACTAGATTCAAACTTATATTCTATAGGCATATTTATTGATCTGAAGAAAGCATTCGACACTATAAATCACGATATATTGATTGAAAAACTTTATAAATATGGATTAAGAGGGACCGCATTAAAATGGATCAAAAATTACTTAACAGGTAGGACGCAATTTGTGCAGATGGGCAATAGCAAATCGAATTGCTTGGACATTACCTGTGGAATTCCTCAGGGCTCGGTCATAGGTCCCAAGTTGTTCATAATTTACATAAATGACATTGTTAAGGTGTCCGATATCCTAAAACTAATTTTTTATGAGCAGACGACATGACTATTTTTTGCTCAGGTGTCGATCTCAAACAATTGGTAAAATTGGTTAATAAAGAAATGTCTAAACTTCACACGTGGTTTAATGTAAACAAATTATCACTAAATCTTACAAAGACCAAATTTATGATATTTGGGAAAAAAGGCCTAAAGGACGACATAGACTTAAAGGTAAATGGTACCAGCATTGAAAGGGTAAACAAATATAAAGTCATGGGAGTTATGTTAGATAATCTCTTAAGCTGGAAACCACATGTAAACTTGGTTCAAAGAAAGTTAGCTAAAAGCATGTCTATTCTTTGGAAAATGCAGAAATTATTAAAACACAAGTCTCTTAAAATAATCTATTCAGCACTCATAGCACCCCACTTACATTACTGCGCTGAAGTATGGGGACACACTTATAATAATACAATAGAATCATTGTTTAAACTCCAAAAAAAGGCCCTTAGAATTATTCATAACGTTCCTTATGGAACTCATACAAACGATTTGTTTATTAAGGCAAAGTTTCTTAAATTGCAGGATATAATAAAATTCAACTCCTTGCAAATTGTATATTTAGGATACCACAAAGAATTGCCTAGAAATATACAATGCCTATTTCTTCAGCGTGAATGTATTCATGACCTAAGAGGCAGAATGTTGTTGCAAACGAGAAGGGTCAAATCAACTCGGAGTGAGCACTCCTTATCTGTGGCTGGAGTCAGTGCATGGAACATACTTGAAGACAATATTAGAATGGCAGACAATCTGAAGGACTTTAAGTATCTTTTGAAATGTGCATGTTTGAATAACTATAAACTTATCTAACAAAATGGCATTGGATAAATTAAACGGAACCATAACGGGCATAAACAATAGGGGTTGTTTATAGACACTCAGCTATATTGTGATTAAAATTCTTCATGATGTTCATAAATCTCTATGATCTTATGTTGTGACGCTTAAATCGTAGTGTAAATGGACACTCAGCTCTGTTGTGATTTATAAATCTTTATGATATCTTAACCATAATCAAACTGTTTTTCTGGGAGTTGGGGGCGGGACTTTGAGAAGCGATCTCGCTTCTCCCGCGACCCTTTCGGTCATGATACATGTTGTGTTGAAATTGTCATGAAACGACTGTACAATCATGCCGAAATGAAAACAAACAAATAAATAAATAAATAAATATCATAGACGAAAGAATGAATTTCAGTGAGAACGAAAACAGGAACAGGAAGGAGGGAATGGATGCACCGCGTCTCCTCGATGTAGACCGACTCGAGCACTGAGGCTGCATACTCCAAGTTCTTCTTCAGGTCAACGACAGACGCTTCGCCACGTTCGAGCTGCTTCACCAAACACCTCAACCTGAACACAAGGAAAGAAGAGAAAGACAATATTAGTCAACCATCATAAGCTGGACACACTGGTTCAGGCGCACAGCAGCTTGTAAATAATAATAATAAAGACAACTAGAGCTGCGCTCAGGAAGCGCAAGCACCTCTGCCAGCGTACACAGTGTTATTTTAGCCAGTATTAGCAAGCAACCCCTGTGTTTATGCAGTCCTGTAGTTTTCGCACAAATATGTTTTTAATGTGTTTTTGACCTTTTGCATGCCCTTGACCTTGACCTATGACCTTGACCTCCCAAAATCGAATCACCTCTTCCTTGAACAATGCTTAATCATCCCACCAAATTAGATGAAAATCCATTCATAACTTTTTGCGTAATCCTGCCTACAAACAAACCAACAAACCAACCAACAGACAAACTTTAATGATCACATACTACTACTACTACTACTACTAATTCGTTCCCTGGACAGACATGACTAGATGTCGCCACATCTTTCTATCATCCATAATGTGTTTTAACTCAACCTTTGTAAGGCCAGTTTCCCTTTCAAGCTGATCCAAATAGGTGAGCGCTGGTCTACCAGGTTATGATCACATAACTTCCTCCAACTTCCCTGGGCGCAGGTAATAATAAAGTAACGCATGCAATAACTGGGCCGCAGTCATCCCAGATGCTTCCCATAATTCATCTTGTGAACAAGCCCTCCTCTCCATTGCAGTGAGCGGTGACTTAAAAGATTGCAATTCTGTTTCATATTGGAAAGTCCATTGATCATTTGCAATCAAGGCAGATTAAAAGGTGTCAGTGCAAATGAGCTTTGTTCTGCTTAAAAATAATTCAGGATCTCAGCCACAAACTGAGTGTGAATTTCTCGCTCATGTTTAATCAGCACTTTATCTCTTATTTTTTGAGATTTCTGTAACAGTTATGGATTTCAAATTATGTCAGCTGAGCAGTGCAATTGGAAGTTAGAACTTTGCATACACTTAAATTGGAATCATTAAAACTCATTTTTTAACCATTCCAGAGATTTCATGATAACAAACTATCACTTTTGCAAGGCAGTTAGGACATCTGTTTTGTGCATGAAACAAGTAATTTTCCCAACAATTGTTCACAGACGGATTATTTCACCTATAATTCACTATATCATAATTCCAGTGGGACAGAAATTTACGCACACTCAGTTAACTGCCTTCAAACAGCTTTTACAACTCTGAAAAGTTATGCCATGGCTTTAGAAGCTTCTGATGGGTAAGTTGACAACATTTGAGTCAATTCAAGGTGCACCTGTGGATGTATTTGGAGGCATACCTGCAAACTCATTGGGTCTTGGAATGACGTCATGGAAAAATCAAAATAAATCAGCCAAGACCGCAGACCTCCACCAGTCTGGTTAATCCTTGTGAGCAATTATCGTGCATGTGAAGGTACCAGATTCATCTGTCTGAACAACAGTTTGTAAATATGAACACCATAGGACCACACAGTCATCATACCGCTCATACCGTCTCTTTGAGATGAACGTACTTTGGCATAAAAAGTGCAGAGCAATCCTAGAACAACAGCAGAGGACCTAATGAAGATGCTGGAACAAACAGGAACAAAAGTGTCTAGAGTAAATCCACCAAAAAACAAGTCTGATATCGAATTAACCTGGAAGGCTGCCCTTGCAGGAAGAGGCCAGAGCTCCAAAACCGTCATAAAACAGCCAAACTACGATTTACAACCGAACGTGGGGACAATGATCTTACTTTTTTGGAGAAACGTCCCTTGGTCTTAGGAAACAAAAACTGTCTGGCCATGATGACCATCGTTATGTTTGGAGGAAAAAGGGGGAGGCTTACTAGCCGAATTAACACCATCCCAACCGTGAAGCATGAGGGGTGGCAGTTTCATGTTGTGTTGCTTTCGTGCGGGAGGGACTGACGCACTTCACAAAATAGGTGGCATCACGATGACATAAAATTATGTGGATAATTTGAAGCAACATCTCAAGTCACCAGCCAGGACATGACAGCTTGGGCGCAAACAGGTCCTCAAAAGGAACAAAGGCCCCAACATCCAAAGTTGTAGCAAAATGGTTTAAGGACAAAAAACTGAAAGGTGTTAGAGTGGCCATTACAAAGTCCCAACCTCAATCAAAAATTTTTAATTCAATTTCATTTAATTTTTAATTGAAAAAGCTTGTGCGAGCAAAGAGGCCTATAAACCTAATTCAGTAACACCAGTTCTTTGAAAAGCAATGGACCAAAATTCAAGCAACTTATTGCGAATAGCTTGTGGAAGGTCACTCATAATATTTGGCCCTTACAGTTGAAAGCCAACGTTATCAAATACTACGTGCATGTAATCCTCTGACCCACTGGAAATGTGATGAAAGAAATAAAAGCTGAAATAAATCATTCTCTCTCGTATTATTCTGACATTTCGCATTCATGAAATAGTGCAGTGAGCCTGACGGATCTTAGACAGGGAATATTTAATAGGATTAAATGTCAGGATCGTGAAAAACTGAGTTTTATAAATGTATTTAGCTAAAGTGAATGTAAACTTCTATGTATTTAGCTAAAGTGAATGTCAACTTCCATGTATTTAGCTAAAGTGAATGTAAACTTCCAACGTTACAGTATTTTAAACAAAAAATGAATGAATGAATAAATAAATAAATAAACAACAGCACGGTGAGATGGGTGCCATAGCACTCTGCCCAAATATTAAACAGAGGCCATGACACATAGATAGGAAAGAAACAGATGCCAAAAACTGGATGAGCCAATAAATGAAATACCAAAGCAAGATCAAGCCTTGTCCTCTATTTTTCTAAGCCCAGAATCTACCTGGGAGTGCGGGGAATAGGGTATTACTGATTAAATGGGCCCAGGCACTATGCAATGAAAAAGCATTTGCCGCCTTCTTTCCTAATGTCTACTATTGTTGCAAATTAAGATCTTCAGACAAAATTTTATCTACTGTATGCTAGATGTAAACAACACGAGTAAACAAAAAATGCATTTTGAAATGGTCATTTAATTCACTGATGAAAAAAAAATCATCCAAAACAAATTATGAAAAAAAGTAATTGCTCCAATGGTTACACAGTCAGTAAATAAAGCTTGGATTTATCTTTCAGGTTGTCTTACAGTGACATAAAGTTAATTCCATTCAGTCAATATTAAAATCACCAGTGATTACAAACTCTTGAGCAGTGGTGGGTGTATATACTGCATGTATATTCAGCATACAAAAAAGCCACGAAAACCTGTACACTACTTATTAAACATGATGTTCTTCTGTGCTTCGAAGGACATTGTTTGGTCCAGAGTTCAGCAATCGTCTGGTGCTTCAGATGGGAGAATTAGAGCAGACGCCCACACTTAAAGACAAGCACGTCCAGTGGGAACCCCTACAGACAACAATGTTATCAGGCAATAAGGAAATGGTGAATCTTGTCACGTCCGGAGTGTTTCCTCAGACGTTTTTGCCCTGCAATTCCACCTGCCCTGAAGAGCTTCCGTTTGTTTTGTTTAACGATTCTCATTATTTAATTACCATCTCGTTCTATTCCCCTCCCACCTTGTTTCATTCCCCTTGCATACACAAGCATTTTCCATTTCATTGATTGTCGTCCCGTGCATTTGAGTTCCTGGTTTCCATCTTCCCTTTGTCGGATTGTTGTCTTGTATACTCCGTCTTCGGAGTATTATCTGCTAAAAACCAAAAATCTATCTATTAGGGAAACTCTTCCCAAACTCTGCAGTGTTAGAAATTAGGATTTTGTCTGCCTGTTTTATTTTTAGTTTTCATTATTGTTAGTTTTTATTTTCATTTATGTACCTTTTGTTATTTTTCTGAGTGATTGTGTTTTGTTCTGATTGATTGTCATTGTCAGTGTAAATCCTTGTGTTCTTCCCTCCTGTCAGTCCTTGTTAACACACTAATTCCCCTGTTAATTCGGTGAGGTGATTCTAACTTCCTTCATTCTGTTCTTGCTGCCTGTCTGCACCTGAGAGTAGTTTAGAATCAGGGCCTGGGTGTGTAGAGCAGATTAGCATAGGTTTCCACGCCCTTTCCATTCTACTCACCTATCCCTGTCCTGCTCTTCCTGGTTCCGCCCCTCTCTGGCTTCTTGCCACAGCTGTGCTCTATCTAGTCGGGTAATCACAGTAATTGTCTGAGTGCTTAAATATCCCATTTCCCCTTCACTCTAAGTCGATTCGTTTTCTGACTCAGTCTGATCTCGTCTCTGCGCTTCTGGTTTGTAAGATTTCTCAATTGTGATTGCTAGTTTTGTCAGTATTCTTGTTATTGTATTATTGTATTGTATTCTTGTTGTTTGATTTGAGTGCTTGCTAGTCCTGTTTTCCCTTTTATTCCCCGTGTATCCTTTGTTAGATTTTCTGTTTTCCCTTTCCCCTTTTTCCCTTTTCCCTTTACCCCTCCATTAGTTAGATTCCCATTGTTCATTGTCATTGTGCGGATTGATATCCTGGCTTCTGACCCTTGGCTTGTTTCTTGACTTTGTTTCCGATTCCCTGTACATACCTGTTTGCTGGCTTTGACCCTGTTCTGTTTACCATGAGTCTAGAAACGAATCCTAATGTTAATAAACGCCATGCTGACTCTGATCTGCGCTTGGAGCATTCGTCTGTTCCTAACATGCAGTCCGGGCAAGTGACTTATTCGAGTTTCCGCTTCACTCCAGTTTGAAAGTGCGCACGTGCCCAGCATGGCCAGGCTCATTCAGCTTGCCATGGTCCCGGAAACCTCGCCTGGCCTACTCTTCATGCTGCTGGTTGCTCCTGTCTGACCTATGGCTCATCTATGAAGTACATTCCAGCTCTGAAAGCCCTTTGAGTTCTCATAATACTGCTTATAATGGCCAATTACAGCATTAAGCAGTGATCTACACTTGGACCTGTTCTGAATATGTGACAAAATGTTATACCTCCAACCCCCACACAAGGCAGACAAGCTCCCCCAAGATGTTATGGACATAAAACAAACCATAACCCGAGCTCTGAAAAGTAGCTGCGCTACAACAGTGATGTAGTTTTTGTGATGGTACCGTAAATGCTGTTTGCCTGCATAGTTCAGAGTCGTCCAGGGTTGGCAAACCCTGGTCCTGGAGAGCCGCAGTGTTTGCTGGTTTTTGGTGTTACTCAGCCCTTGATTGATGAATTAAAACACTTAACTTGATTACACACTTATCTCACCTGATATCTTAGGTTTAAGTTTGGTGTAGAGAATCAAAGGCTGCACGCCCTGTGGCTCTTCAGGACCAGGGTTGGCCACCCCTGTAGTAGTCTAATGCTATTTAACAGTGCATTCAAATCTGTATTTAGCACAATACAACTTTTTGCACCGACACTGCCAAAACTGTCTCACTGTTTGGCTGTGTACAAGCTCCGAATCAGTGAGTGAAGTTTATTCACCCTTTGATGCATAGAGTAGCCTACATACAAATGCCTTGGACCATTTGTTGGGATTTGGTGCAATATTTTGTGTGTGGGGGTGGTGCAAGTGGGTGGTCTGTCTGTCCATTATTTTGGACATTATGCCCGTGGGATGCACACTGCCGTCCAGTATTTTGGACATTATGTATGTGGAGTGACAGAAATAATGTGAAGTTGAAGAAACCTGGTCATTGATATGCATGAGGTTCTATCTGTATTCTGGACATTGCTTAGTTGAGCTATGTATTTACTCGGCATGCATAATGTCCAATATTTTCGATAGAGCATAGGCTCAGATGTATTCCAACAAATAGACATGCATTACATAGGTTTGTGTTTTCAGTTTGAGCTATATAATGTATTTCCATCCCCCAATAGAAAAAAGTCTGATCAAAACTTGAACAACATAAGACTATTTCTGACTTGTCAACTTACCTCTTCTTGTGGATGCAGCCATTGTGATTGTGGTAAATCATGTGACAATCAGAGAGGCACCTATTGAGGAAATTATTATCTGGAAATGTCCAGTAAAATGTACACTTTGTGTTTTCAGGGTACCTATGAGCCTAGGGAAAATAAACCCCACTTAACTTATGTCCAAAATATTGGACAACATGCAACAAAGGGTTAACTTTCCCACGCTCTGAAAGTAGTATCTTTTTTTTTTTTTTTTGGTTACAGTTTGCAAAATAATCACAAGGATTGGCATCTACTAATGTGTAAATATCCACAAACGCCTGAGAGGTTTATTTTTACAGCCATGAATTTGAGCTTCTTCAGTCGACGCCCATTCATGTGACACCATCGAAAAGTGTCACCATTTTTTCCCGGTCAGGACTGAAGGAACCTGTATATATGCCCATCACTGCCAAGCAAAAATGTCAGTGCCTACCAACATTTCCCTGTGGACAGATTTAAAAAACCCAGCCCTCATTTCTTGACATGTTGCACCTCAAAGCAATCATCCATGCCAGGGCAAAGCGTGTTTGTGAAGCCTCAGATCACCATGTGATTAGACCTATTAAACACAGCCAAAAGAGAGGATTACAGGCCAATCACAAGACAGACATGGAAGGCCTCTCCAGCCCGAAAGATCAGCAAGGTCAAGGGTGGTCAGGAAACCAATGCTTCTCAATTAAGAGGCAATAGAATCCAAGCCTTAAACGTCCAGCTGTCCTGAGACAATAGCACTGAACTAATATCAACGCTAACAGAAAACATACTCTCAATTTTGCTGCAAAGTAGAGGCAATAACACTGACAAAACATTACGGAAACATTGTAAGCAAATTTTGTGTCTTTGCAGCAAGGATATTCTTTGTTTTGTTGATTTACTTTCTGAATATCTGTGATTTGATTTTTTTTTCATCCATGTTGTGCTAACTGTATGCAAACAAGGGCTTCTTAAAATCTTCACAAAGGTCAAGTGCTCCAAAAGGCTAATAAAATGTTGAATTCTCTAAAACAGAGTGAGCAGGCTCGCCCTCTTTTTGATCAGAAAATGCGAGCGGAGCTGGTTTGTTGTGGTACGAGCCCATTTTGGACTGTAGGGAGTGTTTAGTCTAAATGGTCACCAGTAGCGTTTCGCACAAGCATTGCGGGAACAAATTGATTCATTTGTATGATGCGCACAACGGCTCAAAGGTGGGCCAACTTCACAGCTTGCGAAACAGATGGACTGGGGCTTTTGGGAATGTCTCTTCAGTGAGGGAAGGGCAAATGGTTTCCACCTAATTTGGACTACATGTGACTGGCCAGGCAAGCATTGCATCAAAAGTCATGAACAGTGCCTGATTACACAGTGATCAGTACATGAAATTCTGTTTCAGAATTGAGATGAAATTTTAGCATTTCAGATTAGCCTCATGTTAACACACTTTCTTGTTTTCAGTGTTAGGCGTCTCTAACTTAAAACGGTTGCACAGTTGGCCAGCCGTTAAAATGAGCAGGATAAATACTCTGTCCTCTCTGACAAGTCTCGCAAGGCTGTTAATAGAAAAATATTAGCAAAATGACAACAGCTGCTGTGTGATGTGAATTCCAGTTATGTAATGTAATTTAGGTTGGCACGGTGAGTAAACAGGCGGCACTGCTGCCTCGAAGAAAGACGGTTTTGGGTTTAATTTCGGCTTGTGGCCTCTCTGTGGGAAGTTTACATGTTCTCCTTGTGTTCAAAAGGACATTAAAAACATGCATGTCTGGCTAACTGGAGACTCCATATCTCCCATTGGTATGACTGATTTGTGCACAAACCCGGCAATGGATTGGCAAAGTGTTGATGGTGCGCTCCTGCCTCTCGCCGATTCTATGCTGGAATAGGCCCAATCCCTGACCGTAACAACGAATAAGAGGCTTAGATAATGGATGATGTCATTTTCTGGAGCGCCAATTTTTTTTTTTCTTTTTGACTGTCTCCAGTTGGCTAAGAGCATAAAACAGAGAATTCAGCACATACACAGTGTTCATATGCAGACAGATGGATATGCTTTTTAGTTGCTTCAATACACCGCGGGAAAATTAACGCAAATGTGTATGAGCATGTTCAGCAAAAAGTAGCCAGAGATCACCAAGCTGTGCTCTCTAAGAGTTTATAAATTACACATTTTTAAAACTCCATCACATCTCTGCTGCATACTATTGAGTCCATTTGACCCTACACTGCCTGATGGAAAGGGTGATTATTCCTGTTCTCATCGATTCGGAAAAGGTAAAGACCCTGTACATCAGGGAGGTTATTGTGTTAAACACTGAGAGCCTCTCCGACAGTCGATGAGCAAGAGAATCGCACAGCAACAGAAAAACATGAAAAAAGGTGAAGACAAGGTCATCTCTTTATTTCATTCAAAAAACTCGGAAGCATACGCATTAGCTCTCTCTTTAACACACACACACACACACACACACAAAGCCAGCTGGCAACAGATAGACAGCCTCTGAAGAACACCCTGGAGCACTTGCAGTGAATTAGCCGGCGAAGGACATAAACTAGATAACTCTGCAGACGGCCAAAGCCGCAGAATATCCCTCTGAGACAGTCTCATTTATCAGTCTCCACACATCCGATGGTCTGTATTCATCTCACATTCATGCTTCTCTGGCTGCAGAGTCCGTGAGCTTCCTGTGGTGTGGGTATGAGTGAGAGAGCTGATGGTGGGGACCCATCTTGGGTTACTCACAGTGCTGCGGCCGTGCTAGATCACTGCATGGTGAGAATGAGTGTGTTATGTTACTGAGAGACATGAAGTCCAAGCCAGCCAAAGATCATGGCCCAGAATATATTCTCTCCATTTGCAGATAATTGCTTCTCACCCCGGTTTGCTGGATTAATCTTTCCAAAGTTTGCTGTAACCTTTCCAAACCGATAGGTGTCAAGGATTTTGCTTCTCGTCTGGTCTTGAATTTCTTTTGATCGTGGCATCATGTGCTGCTTTTTGCTGACTTCACACTGCCAGGCAGGTTCTACTTAAGGCCCAAAGGCATCATGAGACAATACAATGGGCAGGAAAAATAAAATTATGATGGCTGGCCAGAAAAAAATGGAAGCGGCTGGACCACAATTTTAAGGGAAGGAGTTATTCAGGATTAAGGAAAGGAAGTAACCCGGGGGGGGGGAGAGTGAGACAGAGAGACAGGAGGAGAGATGGGGAGACTGGGAGCCAAGAAGAGACAAGGACTGAGACATTCTGTGCTGCTAAAAAGTATAATCTGCACCGAAGCCCAACTTAATCCAAACAAGTGCAACAGTGTTCGGTCAAACAGTCCAAAAGGTCCCCGAGGAGAGAGCAGGGGTGGATTCTCACAGTCTCTCCATCCCTTTCGGCTTTACAATAACACACAGAACAGCAGTGTTATTTCGAGGACGGTCCCACAGAGATTTGCTCTATACTTTACCAGCCATTGGCTGTCTCATCAGCAGCCGTGAGATTTATAGATAAAAATACAAGACTGTGACGATAATGGAAAAAAAAAAAAAAAAAACTTTAGCTCGACATTAAGGGAACATGTTATGTGAATGAACATCTGTGTCTCGGTTTGTATCGTGAACGGAAGCACCCGTGGGGAACAGGTTTGACCCAAATTTTTCCCCCAGCTGCGAGGATGTCAGAGGGTACAGAACATGCGGGGTGGGGGGTGTTAGCGGGAATCCTGCTTGTTGTGTTTGTATCTGCTTGCTTCACAGATGGAGGGCAGGGGGAAAGAAGATTAAACCGAATAACTGTCTTCATTCATCTCTCGGTCGTCAGGACCGGCGTTATCTGCTGACCTGACTGTCCTCTGTTAGATTTAGCTGCTCCGAGAGAGTAAATTTGTTAGGACACAGACAAAGACACACACGCCAATTTAAAAAAGTACACATCACATACACACACATGCACACACACGCACACACACACACATACTTATACATACATATAAACATACATACATACATATATTGCCCCCCAAAATGCCACGCTTAGCGGCAACAACTGCAATCAAGCTTTGGCGATAAAAGGCAATGCATCTTATATGCACAAAGCCAGACACTGTCTCGTTCCGTTCCTTGAGTCAATAGTTTTCCCCGCAATCCAGCTGTCAGCGTCAGTTTTGGTTTTATTTGGTTAACGGAGTCTGATTTTTCAATTAATGTCTTGTTTGTGTCCCCTCCTTTTGTTTTCCATAAAGCTACTTTCACACCAGACGCAAAACGAATTTTTTAGCATTGACTTTGAATGTAATCGTGGAAAAAATTGTATTCTATGCATTTCATCCATTGATGTTTGACTGGTCTTTGAATGTAATCTGTCCTTCTTTTAATAAAATTTGTTTTAGTTGTCCGTCAACCCTGAAAAGTTTGTGAAAGATACAGGGGTTTTACTATGCATTTCACATCCATTGACTGTTTATTCTGGTCTTGTGTATTTAAATGTTGTATGGGACCATTGTGTTTATTATGCTGATCCTTTTTTTGAATACATATTAGCTCCTTTTTTTGTTATAATGTTCTTGTCTTGTCCATTATCTTTTTTCCTCAACCTCTGAAAAGTTTTCGGGTGATTTAGAAAACATTAAGATACAGGGTTTTGTCCTATCACCATCCTTTGCTGTTCTAATCCAAGAACGATTAGTTTGATTTCGTGAATGGGATTTCATCTCTTTGAACAGTCTCCTCCGAGATCTTCGCGAGATCTGGGCAAAACCTGACGCCAGGTTGTGCATTCCCTTGTTTAGTTAATTTTTTGTCTCCCTTTCCCTATCCAATTACCCTTTCCCCTTTTCCCCCAAGTTTAGCTGACGGATTTTCTGGTTATAGATCCCTGCCTGTCCCTGGGATTCTGCCAATCATTCTGGTGCTGGACCATGAGCATTGAACACACCGGAAACTATTCTAGCAGGCACTAACAACAGCAGATCATACTATGCCTTAGTAGCGTCGACACTTTTGGAAATACAAAAGAAGAACCGCAGATCATATGAGGTGCAGTTTTGTCAGTATCTCTCCCAAAGCTGCTTGTCCGTTTACTTTTGGACACGAAGAAAAACATTTATTTCTCTTCCAAAAGAGGATGCCACCAGAAATCAGTGGGTAGCTTTTTTTGTTTGCTGGCAGCAAACAGCCACGGCCAAAGGGAATGTTAGCTGCTTGTGCTCAGCATTTCACCAAAGACAGCTTTATAAATAAAGGATAATTGGACACAGGATAAGCGTTTCAGCTGCTTCTCAAACCAGAAGCGGCTGCATCGATCAAGCGCTCGGAGCCACAAGCTGTAAGTAACGATATAACAGCAAATAATGTAAGTGAAGCTAACGTGTTACGGGTGGCTAGCAGGACCGCTAGCGATAGTTAGCACTAACAACTGGCCTCCACAGGCTTTGTAAAATATCTGAAGATAAAGCCTGTATCGGTCGCGACTGTCCGTGACTCACAGACACAGAAGCTGTAAGTTGCTTTTACTGCATAAGCCAACCTGACGTGATAGCCAGTTGATTGTGGCTGTAGCACAGCGGCTAACGTAGCCAAGTTACTGTTGCTAATGTTTGTGTCCTAAATATGCAAGAGTAATATAAGGGGAAATTCTACAGAAGGTGTGTGAACATAAACCTCATTTGAAGCTAACTTTTAATACTTGTTTGTAATTTGGATGCTTGGTACAACTGTTCACAGTAACAGAACTTGCTGTCTGTAAAACCTGTATTGCAAGGGTTTGTCTCTGTGGTTATGACCGCTTGGTTACCAGCTACTGCATATTAGTTTGCGTGCCGTGCTAATTAAAAATGCTCCTGGTTAACTTATATGCAGTAATTCTGATCGGTATGCTTGTGTTACTTCGGTAAGCATCAATGTGGCAGTTTCATCATAACGTTGCCCGATTGTAGCCACTACATTTAGTGATCGCTTCACTTATCTATGACCGGGATCAGCCGGATACTTTACAAATGTCTGAGCAAGCTCTCTGGTGCTACCATGAAAGCAATGCGAAACGCAGAAGCTCTACCGGTATAACAAATGATTTCTCTGCACCATGGGCGTCAGTTTGTTTTGAAAAGTGGGGGGGGACAATAACTATCAGAATGAGAATGTTTTGAGAAGTGGAGGGGACAATGACATTAATTAGTGTTTTCACTTTTGGTGAAACGCTACCATAACATGCATCTGAGTATGTCATATTTTGAGTCAATAGTCGAGTTTCCATCTCATATCAAGCGAATTTTAGGCAAATTTTAGACAATTAAGAAAATGCGAATGACTTGCCTTTCCATCAACCGGCTTGGAGCAAATTAACTCCGATGTATTAAACCAGTTTTTCCACAAGATAGCGATTAATCACTTATAACCCACGTATAAACAGTAGAAGAAGCAGATGCATGGTCCAAACTGAGCAAATCAAAAGTACACAGGAACAGGTAATTTCCTCAGAATACTGAGAAAAATCATCAAACAGAACAGGAGAGCAGCGGCACAAGACGGTGCCAAAGTAACAACCATGGAGGTAATATAATAGAACTGGAGAGAGCGAGGAAGTACCACCCCTATTACTTTCAATGGGAGATGCTAGGCTAGCTACTTCAGCCCAGGAAGTACGGAATTGACCGACGCCATCTATAAAAATGGCGTTCCATGGGTGCTTATTTCCGGCACCATTTCATTAGATTGCCAATCTGAATACACAGCACAAATGGCCAAGAAAATGTGTCGTCTGTGCGGATTGGCGAATGTGTTCGAGGGGAAATGACCAGCAATGCTGTTGATCCGGGACGCGCACGCACTATACACTCATTGGCTGAACTGCTTCAGTCAGAGCAACAGCTGGACAACCAAACTCGTGCACGAGCTGTCATCAAGCTCCAAGTAGCAGTTCTTATTTTACAGGCCCTCTTGAAAACGTCGAACAGTTGCGTCAGACAAAGAGCAAAATAATGAAGGATTACCGAATACATTTTCTTTTGTTTTCGCTTTATTTGGCAAGAAAAAAAGGCGCTCTTTTCATTTGGTGTCTATGGAGCGTCAGCATCTTTGGCCACAAAATTGCATCCTGGGAAACGCAGAAGCATGAAGCTAACATGCTAACCGGATGAAGCAAAGGTACTTTCTCGTTCTCTCTGGTTTTATTATATATCTCTATGGTTACAACAACCAAGAACAGACTACAAAAAGCAGGGAAAATATAAACAGGCAGACCAAACGAAAAGACACTAAACAAGCATGGAAAGGCACAGCAACGAGACAACACAAGGAAACATGACTGGAATAAAGATGCAATTAAGCATCATGGGGCGAGATGCAGAAAGAGGAGGGAAAACAAACGCACGTGAGCCTGGAAACAAGCGGATATCACAACCAAACAGAGACAGGGAAAATAAAACCTGGAACAGACAGACTATACAGAATCCAAACAGTTTATTCAGTTGGATTTTTATTAATCAGTGTTGTCCGTGTGTCCGTCCATCCATCATGCTTCTATTTCAGGCTGGATCACCTAAACCGTTCAATATTTCTCAACTAAATTTAATAAATGGATACATCTTATTGTGTAGAGGTGCTTTTAATATTTATGTGTATCCTCCTGTCTGTCTGTTTGTCCCTCCTCCATGTTTAATTTCCAGGCCATGTATCAGCCATCCCATGGTTTGGATCTACAACCCCAATACTGAAATAGTTGGGACGAAGTGTAAATTGTGAATAAAATCAAAATGCAATGACTTTCAGATCACAAGCCAATATGTTATTTACAATAGAACATAGATAACATTTCAAATGTTGAAACTGAGACATTTTACATTTTTATCCGCAAAATGAGCCTATTTCAAATTTTATGGCTGCAACAGGTATCAAAAAAGTTGGGACACAGGCAAAAAAGGGCTGAAAAAGTAATTAATATATAAGAGAATCAGCTGAAAGAACATTTAGCAAATAATTAAGTTAACTGGCATCAGATGTGTAATATGATTGGCTATAAAAGGGATGTCTTAGAGAGGCTGAGTCTCTCAGAAGTAAAGATGGCCGGAGGCTCTCCAACCTGTGAGGGCTTGCGTAAAGAAAACTGTGGAATACTTTAAAAACAATGTTCCTCGATGTCAAATTGCAAAAATTGCTTTTAAGGTCTCATCATCGACAGAGCATAACATCATCAAAAGATTCAGAGAAACTGGAAAAATCTCTGTGCATAAGGGACAAGAATGAAGACCTTTACTGGATGCCTGTGATCTTCAGGCCCTCAGACGCCACTGCATCACTCACCGGCATGATTCTGTCATTGACGTTACTAAATGGGCCCAGGAATACTTCAAGAAACCACTGTCTGTAAACACAGTCCGCCGTGCCATCCACAGATGCCACCTAAAACTCTATCATGCAAAAGGAAGCCATTGTTGACCATGATCCAGAAGCACCGCCGTGTTCTGTGGGCCAAGGCTCATTTAAAATGGACTGTAACAAAGTGGCAAAGTGCCCTGTGGTCAGACGAGTCCAAATTTGGCATTCTTGTTGGAAATCATGGGCGTTGTGTCCTCCAGGCTAAAGAGGAGAAAGACCACCCCTCCTGTTATCAGCGTTCAGTTCAAAAGCCAGCATCTCTGATGGTATGGGGATGCATTAGTGCATATGGTGTGGGGCACTTGCATGTTTTAAAAAGCACCATGAATGCTGAAAGGTATACAAAGGTTTTAGAGCAACATATGCTCCCCTCCAGATGACATCTATTCCAGGGAAGGCCTTGTGTATTTCAGCAGGACAATGCAAAACCGCATACTGCAGCTATTACAACAGCATGGCTTTGTAGTAAAAGAGTCCGTGTGCTGAACTGGCCTACCAGCAGTCCTGATCTTTCACCGATTGAGAAAATTTGGCGCATAATTAAATGAAAAGTCCCTCAAAGGAGACCCAAAACTCTCCAGCAGCTGGAAGCCTGAATTAAATAAGAGTGGGATCAAATTCCAATGGCCAAACTCATGAAACTTGTCTCCTCAATGCCCAGACACCTCCACTCTGTGTTAAAAAGAAGAGGGAATGCTATACCATAGTAAACAGGCCCCTGTCCCAACTTTTTTGAGACCTGTAGCAGCCATCAAATTTGGAACGAGCTCATTTTGTGGATAAAATAAAAAATTCCTCAGTTTCAACATTTGCTATGTTATCTCAGTTCTATTGTGAATAAAATACTGGCTGATGTGATTTGAAAGTCATTGCATTTTGATTTTATTCACAATTTACACTTTGTCCCAACTATTTTGGAATTGGGGTTGTAGTATTTTTATGCTTTCATGCTTGATTTTCAAAATTTAGTTTGAAAATCTGAGAAACTTAACTGTGATTAAAACAAAAAAACTAGAACAAATCAAGAAGGGTCAAATGCTTTATTATGCCATGATAGCTTAAACATTGACAAAAATATACAAAAATATACAAAGTGTCAGCAACATTTACAATGTAAAAATCTATTGTTTTGAATATAACTGTCAAATATTGACTTCATTTCATGTTGGCATTGTTGATAAAATGCAATAAATAATTGCAATAAAATATATGAGGAGACTGTCAGCCCCGATAGTAAGGCCACATCCCCAAATAATCCAATCCTCAACACCGCATTGATTTGAATGTAACAATGTAATGCACAGTTACCATGGGCGTCAGTTTGTTTTGAAAAGTGGGGGGGGGGGGGGGCACAATAACTATCAGAATGAGAGCGTTTTGAGAAGTGGAGGGGACAATGACATTAATTAATGATTTCACTTTTGGAGAAACGCTACCATAACATGCATCTGAGTATGTCATGTTTTGAGTCAATAGTCGAGTTTCCATCTCATATCAAGCAAATTTTAGGCAAATTTTAGACAATTAAGGAAATGTGAATGACTTGCGTTTCCATCAACCGGCTTGGAGCAAATTAACTCCGATGTATTAAGCCAGTTTTTCCACAAGATAGCGATTAATCACTTATAACCCACGTATAAACAGTAGAAGAAGGAGGTCGCAATTTGATCCAAAAAAAAAAAAAAAAGAAAAACATTAAAATAGTGCGATGGAAACCCAACTACTGTCATGTACTGAATTAGAGGATAAACCTAGTATTTTTTTTCGACCACGAGGAATACGATCGCAGGATTAATACCTGGAAATTTCATTTCAAACCGTGCGCTGCAGGCATCAATTCCGATCTAATACCTCGTCGTGGTCGAAAAAAAACTGTAGGTTTATCTCCTAATCCGATACATTGGTATTAATTGATTGGTCACAGGACTGCCGCGGGGCGAATAGCCTCGTCCTTACTATAGTGATCAATTAATCACCCATCTTGTGTCCAACATGTCGAAAAGAAAACCTACCCACGACATCAGAGCTTTTTTCACAAAGCAGAAATGCACCGTAAGTGCCATTTTACACTAGTAATCAACTATAAATAATCTTGTTGTTGCACTAAGTTAGACATAACTGTATTTAAAATAGATCGTCTGACATGCGGATTAATTAGCAGTAGCCGCATTCAGACGAGACAAGCTGTCTAAAACTTTGGCTATTAAAGTGATTAATAAAACATTGGCTTCTGCTCTCTATATCGACTTTGAGTAGCTAGATGACGGAATTTATGCTCAATATAAACGATTTAAGGCGGTCTGAACAGATTTCAGTAATCACTCATGATCCCATTTTCATTAGAATTGGCAGTGATTTTTTTTTTTTTTTTTGTTTAGCTCACAGACCACATGGAAGTGGCTAGATCAGTGGTTCTCAAACTCGGTCTTGGCGCCCCACTGTGCATGCTGGTTTTTGTTCCAACCATAATTGCAATTCTAGAATTTTAAAAAGCTGGTACTTTGTCTCAATTAGCAGCATTCCATGTTTAGAGTAGTTATTCACCATCTTAAGTCACATTTGGATGGACATATCCATTCTACCATGTCACACTCTGCGACTTTTTCGTCATCTGCATGATAAATACTTTCCTCAAAAACCAGTTGTATTCAATGTGATATAGCGTGTCATCTGCCCCCTGATGGAATATCCATGGATAGCAGGCAGTAGAGGTTCGTAGAATACAAAATCAAAGATGGCTACCCCCATTCACCAACCTGTATTCCCCCACCCCACCCCCCTTCACAGAAATCTTTCCTAATTTTGACAAACTTACAGTAGGAATAACATAAATATTGTTTCCAATCCTGCAATATGAATATTCACTGGATGAAACAACTTATAAATACACAACGTTTTGTTGCTCATTTTATGTAAAATCGAGTTGAAAATGTATGTATCAAATGTGATACTACAGGTATTTAACCATAAGAGATCCACAGGAGCTAATTTTTTTTTAAGGTAGCGCTAAGGTAGTGGTACCCCGTGAAACTAGAAGACCTAAAGCACTGACTGGTAGCACCCATGTCATGCTCGCTTGAAGGGAAAGAGGCTAAGTAATGCTCCAAAGTTGGGCTAAATTTTGACGAAGGAAAAACTGTCATAGCCATTTTCCCGGGGGTCCTTTGACCTTTGACCTCAAGATATCTGAATAAAAATGGGTTACCTATAACTATGAGTCTCCTCCAAACAGACACGCACTTTTTACGATAATACTATGCACTTTTGAGTAAAAAACACGCCGTTTTTTGCATGCAGTATCAATGTGTCATTGTCACCAATTGCATTTGAATATTTCTGCACAATGGGATCCAGTATTCAACCACATCAAAGGTAAAAAAAAAAAAATCCAGGTTCAGATGCTGAATATCCTCTCAAGTTTTTGGTTCCAACTACCTGGATTTACTGCTCAGCTCAATTTAGTGCTGATAAAACAACTGCAAATACACAGGTGTGTGCAGCTGTGCCACTGCAGTGTTATAAGTATACTGCTGCTTGCCTGTAAGTGAAGCTTTGGCAGGTTGTTTTTTTTCTCAGTTTACTGGTGTTATGATACTGCTATACTGGCCTTGGATTGGCCTCACAGTAAAAAAAAAAAAAAAAAAAATTCCATCTTTTGATGTTAGTTTACAGTCAAATAATGGTTGAATAAAAAGTAATGCCATAGTGCTGCATCGGAGGTGGACACAAAACATGTTTGCATAGCTTGTTATAATTTGGTGATTTTGATAATTCGTATGGAATTGATCTCGCTGTATTTGTCTCTTAAATAGTCCTGAAGAACAAGGGTGAGCTGTGGAGGTAAAATGAAATCAATGAGTTGAACCAGGAAAATTAACAAACATACTGCAATAAAATCAATTAAAAAATTCACAATTGAAAAAAAAAACACTTGCAGTGCTAGTTGTTTTTGTAATTTAATTATAGCACATCGATAAACGGGCTTGAAATTTTAAAAATATTAATCCCTTCGGCCTACCCACTGAAGTAGTGTAAGACTTGGCTGTAGCTGTCATAATTATGCAACCATGGCAGTTGTTTGGGGAACACGTCTATGGCTCTACTTATTGCTGTAATTTGTAAAATGTGTCTTACATTGTGGAGAGCTTCCATGACAGCAGCGTCTTCCGTACCCACTGGAGCCTGAATGGATACCTTGAGTTGCCCAGTTACTGTGTGCAGATCTGCAGACAAAACAAGAATAAATGTATTGTCCACAAAGTCTGTACATAGTATTCAACTCTATATTTCATTTTATGGATCGCAGAGGGTTCGTGCCCTAAGAGACTAAACCCTTGTTCTCTGCTTGGGTTCCCATAGACCCCAGATCCTCTGACAGTTATGAAAGCAGATTCCATTGGAGCACAAGGGTTATTTTTTTCATAATGACATTCTGCCCATCTACCGACTAGACGCATCTGTGGAAAATGACCTTACCGACTGGTAAAACAAGCACCAAAATATGCTGATATGATGTCCACAATCATCATAGCCATGTCTAGACATAGTAGTAGATTTGAGTGGCAGGCCAATGGAGGGCCTGGGCGGGGGATTGAACCCCAGACTCCAGGGTGAGAGTCACACGCACTGACCATATCGCCAAAGAGCCAGGCTCGTTGGCAAGGTGGCCAAGGCGCGTAATTATTGGGGGGCATTTCTAGTGACAGGACCCATCAACTGTCACACCTCTCCCCCTCTTTCGGGAGCATGTCCCTATGCTCCATGCTTGACACATGCTGCCATCCATTGGGATTCCCTGAATCCTGCCGATTACGCCAGAATGTGGCAGGCCATAGGAGGGCCCGGGCGGGGGATCGGACCCCAGTTTCCCGGGTAAGAGTCACACGTGCTGACCGCATCGCCAAAGAGCCAGGCTCGTTGGCAAGGTGGCCAGGCGCGTACTTATTAGGAGGCATTTCCAGTGACAGGACCCATCAACTGTCACATCTGCACACAGTCTCGAAGGTTGGGTTGGTAAAAAATATGTAAGATGAAGTCATTGCCCTAAACAGCTTCACCAACATGAAGTCAGAAGAACAACAAACCTTTGGGTGGGGGACGTGTTGGTCCCTCTCCGGTGGTGGCTTCATTGGACACAGTGGCCTCAGAGATATCCTGGATGGATTGTGTTTTGGTCCAGAAGTGATGGTCCGCCTTATCTGTAGTGCTGACTTGAGTACCGATGGCGAACGAATGTTCAGTTGGAAATGGTGGAGTTGTAGTTTTGTTGGTGGTTAGTACTTGGGGGGGACTGCTGGTGGACGTGACTGGTGATGGTGATGGAACAGTGATGTTTGTGAGGGCAGTTGTTGATGGAGTACCAAAGAATGTGACTTCAGGCTTTGACAAACTAGTGGTTGACTTGAAAGCAGTCATGAATGGAGCGCTACTGGAAGTGACAGCAGACGTTGATGAAGTACTAGTGGATGACATGGCCGGTGTGGATGAAGCAGAAATGGATGTGTCAGTGGATGTTGACTGGTCATGATTGGATGTGACCCTTGATGTTAATATGGTACTAGTGGATGAAACAGCAGGTATGACTGGGGCAATACTGGCCATGATTTTAGATGTCGATGTACTAGCAGGAGATGTGACTGCGAGCATCGGTAGTGCACTCGTCAATGTGCTTGCTGATGGTGATATTGTGCCACTAGATATGACGGCATGTGATGAAGATTTAATATTGGTAGTTATTCTAGTTATTAATCGGTTATTGGTGGATGTCACTCCAGGTAGCAATGGAGTATTATCCGATGTGACTACTCTGGATATGGGAAATGTAGATGCTGACAAGGTACTTGTGACCGTGACAGGAGGTGCTGGTGAAATACTGGTGGATGTGACAGCCGGAATTGGCTGTATACCAGCTGATGTAACAGCTGTTGTTGGTAAAGACGCAGTGACCATGACTGGAGGTTTTGAGGGGGCATTTGTAGGTATGACTGTAGGTGTTGATAAATCTCTCATAGATGTGAGATCATGTGTGGCTGTGGGTATTAATGGAATTCCAGTGGGTCGAAGCGTAGATGCTGTGAGGGCAAGAGTGGATGTGACAGCATGTGTTGATGGATTTCTACTAGGTGTGAATGCAGTGGTCGATTGATCACTAGGTGGTGTAATTACAGTGGTCGAATGATCACTAGGTGGTGTGATTACAGTGGTCGAATGATCACTTGGTGGTGTGACAACAGTGGTCGATTGATCTCTAGGTGGTGTAATTACAGTAGTTGATTGATCACTAGGTGATGTGACTATAGTGGTTGATTGATCACTAGGTGATGTGATTACAGTGGTCGATTGATCACTAGGTGATGTGATTACAGTGGTCGAATGATCACTAGGTGGTGTGACAACAGTGGTCGATTGATCTCTAGGTGGTGTAATTACAGTAGTTGATTGATCACGAGGTGATGTGATTACAGTAGTTGATTGATCACTAGGTGATATAATTGCAGTGGTCGAATGATCACTAAGTGATGTGATGACAGTGGTCGATTGATCACTAGGTGATGTGACTACAGTGGTTGATTGATCACTAGGTGGTGTGATTACAGTGGTCGATTGATCACTAGGTGGTGGAATTACAGTAGTTGATTGATCACTAGGTGATGTAATTACAGTGGTGGAATGATCACGAGGTGATGTGACTACAGTGGTTGATTGATCACTAGGTGGTGTGATTACAGTGGTCGATTGATCACTAGGTGGTGTAATTACAGTGGTTGATTGATCACTAGGTGGTGTGATTACAGTGGTCGATTGATCACTAGGTGGTGTAATTACAGTGGTTGATTGATCACTAGGTGATGTGATTACAGTGGTCGATTGATCACTAGGTGATGTGACAACAGTGGTCGATTGATCACTAGGTGGTCTGATTACAGTGGTCGATTGATCACTAGGTGATGTAATTACAGTGGTCGAATGATCACTAGGTGATGTGACTACAGTGGTTGATTGATCACTAGGTGGTGTGATTACAGTGGTTGATTGATCACTAGGTGATGTGACTACAGTGGTTGATTGATCACTAGGTGATGTGATTACAGTGGTTGATTGATCACTAGGTGATGTGATTACAGTGGTTGATTGATCACTAGGTGATGTGATTACAGTGGTTGATTGATCACTAGGTGGTGTGATTACAGTGGTTGATTGATCACTAGGTGGTGTGATTACAGTGGTCGATTGATCACTAGGTGGTGTGATTACAGTGGTCGATTGATTGATCACTGGGTGGTGTGATTACAGTGGTTGATTGATCACTAGGTGGTGTGACTACAGTGGTGGTTGATTGATCACTAGGTGGTGTGATTGAGTGGTTGATTGATCACTAGGTGGTGTGACTACAGTGGTTGATTGATCACTAGGTGATTACAGTGGTGATTACAGTGGTCAGTGATCACTGATCATTGATCACTAGTGGTTGATTGATCACTAGGTGGTGTGATTACAGTGGTTGATTGATCACTAGGTGATGTGATTACAGTGGTTGATTGATCACTAGGTGATGTGATTACAGTGGTCGATTGATCACTAGGTGATGTGATTACAGTGGTTGATTGATCACAGTGGTGATTGATCACTAGGTGATGATTACAGTGGTTGATTGATCACTAGGTGATGTGATTACAGTGGTTGATTGATCACTAGGTGATGTGATTACAGTGGTTGATTGATCACTAGGTGATGTGATTACAGTGGTCGATTGATCACTAGGTGATGTGATTACAGTGGTTGATTGATCACTAGGTGATGTGATTACAGTAGTTGATTGATCACTAGGTGATGTGATTACAGTGGTCGATTGATCACTAGGTGATGTGTGATTGATCACTAGGTGGTGTGATTACAGTGGTCGATTGATCACTAGGTGGTGTGATTACAGTGGTCGATTGATCACTAGGTGATGTGATTACAGTGGTTGATTGATCACTAGGTGATGTGATTACAGTGGTTGATTGATCACTAGGTGGTGTGATTACAGTGGTAGATTGATCACTAGGTGGTGTGATTACAGTGGTCAATTGATCACTTGGTGATGTGATTACAGTGGTTGATTGATCACTAGGTGGATGTGATTACAGTGGTTGATTGATCACTAGGTGGTGTGATTACAGTGTGATTCACTAGGTGGTGTGTAGTGGTTGATTGATCACTAGGTGGTGGTGATTGATTGATTACAGTGGTGATTGATCACTAGGTGGTGTGATTACAGTGGTTGATTGATCACTAGGTGGTGTGATTACAGTGGTTGATTGATCACTAGGTGATGTGATTACAGTGGTTGATTGATCACAGTGGTTGATTGATCACGGTGATTACAGTGGTCGATTGATCACTAGGTGGTGTGATTACAGTGGTCGATTGATCACTAGGTGGTGTGATTACAGTGGTCGATTGATCACTAGGTGGTGTGATTACAGTGGTCGATTGATCACTAGGTGGTGTGATTACAGTGGTTGATTGATCACTAGGTGGTGTGATTACAGTGGTTGATTGATCACTAGGTGGTGTGATTACAGTGGTCGATTGATCACTAGGTGGTGTGATTGGTGGTTGATTGATCACTAGGTGGTGGTGTGATTACAGTGGTTGATTGATCACTAGGTGGTGTGATTACAGTGGTCGATTGATCACTAGGTGGTGTGATTACAGTGGTTGATTGATCACTAGGTGGTGTGATTACAGTGGTCGATTGATCACTAGGTGGTGTGTGTGGTTGATTGATCACTAGGTGGTGATTGATCACTGGGTGGTGTGATTGATCACAGGTGGTGTGGTGGTTGATTGATCACTAGGTGGTGTGATTACAGTGGTGATTGATCACTAGGTGGGTGATTACAGTGGTGTGATTGATCATTACAGTGGTTGATTGATCACTAGGTGGTGTGATTACAGTGGTCGATTGATCACTAGGTGGTGTGACTACAGTGGTCGATTGATCACTAGGTGGTGTGATTACAGTGGTCGATTGATCACTAGGTGGTGTGACTACAGTGGTCGATTGATCACTAGGTGGTGTGATTACAGTGGTTGAATGATCACTTGGTGGTGTGATTACAGTGGTTGAATGATCACTAGGTGGTGTGACTACAGTGGTCGATTGATCACTAGGTGGTGTGATTACAGTGGTTGATTGATCACTAGGTGGTGTGACTACAGTGGTCGGTTGATCACTAGGTGATGTGATTACAGTGGTTAATTGATTACTTGGTGATGTGATTACAGTGGTTGATTGATCACTAGGTGGTGTGATTACAGTGGTCGATTGATTACCAGGTGATGTGACTACAGTGGTTGATTGATCACTAGGTGGTGTGATTTCAGTGGTCGATTGATTACCAGGTGATGTGACTACAGTAGTCCATTGATCACTAGATGATGTGACTACAGTGGTCGATTGATCACTAGGTGATGTGATTACAGTAGTCGATTGATCACTGGGTGATGTGACTACAGTGGTCCATTGATCACTAGGTGATGTGATTACAGTAGTCGATTGATCATTAGGTGGTCTGATTACAGTGGTTGATTGATCACTTGGTGATGTGATTACAGTGGTCGATTGATCACTTGGTGATGTGACTATAGTGGTTGATTGATCACTAAGTGATGTGATTGCAGTGGTTGATTGATCACTAGGTGGTGTAATTACAGTAGTTGATTGATCAAGAGGTGATGTGTCTACAGTGGTCGATTGATCACTAGGTGATATGAATACAGAAGTTGATTGATCACTAGGTGGTGTGATTACAGTGGTCGATTGATCACTAGATGATGTGACCACAGTAGTCCACTGATCACTAGATGATGTGATTACAGTGTTCGATTGATCACTAGGTGGTGTAACTACAGTGGTCGATTGATCACTAGGTGGTGTGATTACAGTGGTCGATTGATCACTAGATGATGTGACTACAGTAGTCCATTGATCACTAGATGATGCGACTACAGTGGTCGATTGATCACTAGGTGATGTGATTACAGTGGTCGATTGATCACTAGATGATGTGACGACAGTAGTCCATTGATCACTAGATGATGTGATTACAGTGTTCGATTGATCACTTGGTGGTGTGACTACTGTGTTCGATTGATTGTTTGTGGGTGTGACAACGGTGCTCAATGGATTACTAGTGGATGATGCTACGGGGGTTGATGGATTACCAGTAGGAGTAACAACAGTAGTTTTCGGATAGCTATAGGGAGCGACCACAGAGGTCAATGGATTACTGCTGGGTGTGACTGGAGAGGTTGATGGATTACTAGTGTGTCTGACATCTTTGGATGATGGATTGCTAGTGGGTGTGTCGGCAGTGATTGGTGGATTACTAGTGGATGTGCCATCAGTCATAGATGAATAAATATTGGATGTGTCTCGAGTGATTGTTGGATTGCTTGTGTGTGTGATTACAGTAGTTGGAGGTGTATCAGCAGCAGTTGATGAGTTATGGGTAGATGTGATTGCATTGGTTGTTGGATTGCTGGATGGCGTGACTACTGTAATTGGAGCATTATTACTGGGTTTGGCTGCAGTTGTTGAGAGAGTACTTGAGGGTGTGAATACAGTGGTTGATGAATAACTAGTGGGTGTGACAACTTTGTTTGACGGATGATGCGAAGATGTAGCAGCAGTGATTGACGGACTACTTGAGGCTTTGACCACATTAGTAGATGAATTGCTTGTGGATGTGACAACAGTAGCTAACTGATTACTAGTGGATGTGTCTACAGTGGACGTTTGCCTGCTAGTGGGTGTGATAACACTGGTTGCTGGATTACCAGTAGATGTTAATACGGAGGTTGATGGATTGTCTTTAGGTGTAACAATAGTGGGTGATGGATTACCATCAGGTGTGACCACAGTGGTCACTGGGTTACCACTGGGTATGACAAGAGTGGTTGATGGATTGCCAGTGGGTCTGACATCTATGGTGGATGGAGTACCGGTTGATGGAGGTCTAGTGGATGTGATTACAGTGGTTGATGGACTATGAGAGGGTGTGACCACGCTCGTCGATGGACTGCTTATGAATGTAACTACAGTGGTAAATGAATCGTTAGCGGATGCATCTGAAGTAGTTGTTGGATTATTAGAGGGTGTGGCTAGACTAGTTGATGCAGTGCTAGTGGTTGTAGACACAGTGGTCGATGGATTACTCATGAATGTGTCTTCAGAAGTTGTTGGATTGCTAGTGGGTGTGACAACAGTGGTCAATGGATTACTTATGGATGTGGCAGCAGTAGTTGAAGGATTACGAGTGGGTGTGACTATGGTAGGTGATTGATTACTGGTGGGCGTGACTGTAATGGCCAATGGATGTGTCATGCTGGATTCGAAAAGAGCAGTGCTGTTTCCATCTGTTTGGAACTGAGAAGCACCAGTGTTTACGACCTCTGTGATTGGTTGAAAAGTGATTTCTTCGGGCATATGCCCTGAAGTCTTTGAGCTGTCTGAATCTGTCATGGTGCCTGGGTTTGACGAATCGGTGTAGCTCGTCGTGTCTTCCAGGTTTGGTCTGTTTGTTGTGGTTCCAACTGTAAGAGCCCCTGAGTAGAAGATAGAAATGGTTGCATGTTTAGTGCGAAAATGTTGGAACCCCTTATCCAGCCCCCCCCAATTCTAAAAAATAAAACCCCACTCACCTGGGCTCTCTCATTTTTTTCAGTCACTTCTATTTTATCCCTGGTTTGCACACTACAGTATATAGCCAAATGGGGAGACTTAACTGAACTGAACCCTAAATGACATACATAGAAAACAGACATTGTTAAATTCTAAATATTTGATGCCAATTCATTCCAAATTCAAATAAAATGTCAAATTTTAAAATGTCTGTTTTCTATGTACGCCAGTGAGGGTTCAGTGAATTGTCCAAAAACCTTTGGCCGTATAGCGTATTTTGGGTTCACGTTGGAAAACGATGTCCATATTCTCTTACCTACGCAGACAGTTACATAATCCAGGCAGCAGTCTTGGAAGGATTGGCATGCCCCATCGCAATAGCAGTCACCTCTGTTACAGTTGTTGTCTTGTCCCGGGCAGCAAAGCGGAGAGGGACTGGCACAGCTCTCTAAAATAGTAGAAGTGATTACATTTATGCAGCAGAAGTACTTCCCTCTCATCTGTACAGCAGGAATTTGTTGGTGCTTTTGGAGACAAATTACCAGACATTTTCTACAAAGTTTCAATCAATCAATCAATCAATCAATCAATCAATCAATCAATCAATCAATCAATCCAATTTTATTTGTGTGGCGCATTTCATGTAAAAATTAATATGCTCTCAATAGGCTCTCCACGAAATAGTCAAAACAAACAGGGGGAAAAAAAAATCACAAAAATGCAGAAATCAAGTGCTTGTGCACAGAAGTATACAGTACATACACCTTTATATGCTTAAAAATAAATTAGGTCCTGGTCTCGTTTTTGGAAAGTAGCCCATGCTCAGGTTTCAGCAAAAATTCCCAGCTGTGAAATAAACCTGCATTAGTAATAACCTGTTAAGCGAGGTCAAAAAGGAACGTAGTTTTGCCACATTTTCTGGAGCTGGCGACTGAGATATTTGAATGATGGTGAGGGGAATTCACACTTGTCTTAGCAAACATGAAGGCTATATTCTTCAGGTCTCTCTAATGTCATGCAGAGATTTCTTCCACACACTTCATCATGGTGCCCACAGTCAGAAGTGAAGAGTTCCTACTCCTGTTGATGGGCAAAAAATGGGTTTTCTATAGGGCCCGTGTGCACGCATGTTTTGCTCACGTAGACGGCGTCAAACGGTACTTGTGCTCCTCCTCAATCGTCTCGGACCCCTCATCTCATGATCAGTTTTGGTTGCTGTCCGGAATCTGTCACGCACAGGCTGTAGCCAGATGTGGCGCTCTTGAGCTGCCATCGTCACTCGTGGCTGCCCTAAGCGGGGTCGGTCAGTGACAGTGCCTGTGTTCCATTCTCGGATAGGCAGCCGACTGATTGTTGAACGGTGACAGTGCAAATGACGCACCACCGCTTGGCAGCTGAGATCTGCCCGTAACATGCCAAAGGCTCTTTTTCTCTCTCCTGTGTCACAAGCCGTTCCATTTTCTTGATGCAGTAGCATTTTTGTTTTTTTTTTGTTGGCTTTATGTAGGCTATTGACCACACCAAAAAGAACAAGTCAAGTGTCACGGTACACATCACGAACAACTCAATGTTTGTTATTACTGAAGTGCTTGGCGCGTACACAAGGTGCGCGTCAGGATTACAATACCATGTGCTTTTCATTATTTCCTCTCATGCCTCACAGGAAAAGCTATAAAAGTCAATCGATTCTTCAATTTGCCGCAAATACAGTACATATGTCACCTGTGCGTTTTTAAATGGTGCTGAGTATATAAGAGAATCAGCTGACAGAACATTTAGTAAGTAATTAAGTTAACTGGCATCAGGTGTGTAACATGATTGGCTATAAAAGGGATGTCTTAGAGAGGCTGAGTCTCTCAGAAGTAAAGATGGCCAGAGACTCTCCAACCTGTGAAGACTTGCATAAAAAAATTGCGGAATACTTTAAAAACAATGTTCCTCAACGTCAAATTGCAAAGGCTTTGAAGGTCTCATCATCAACAGTGCATAACATCATCAAAAGATTCAGAGAAACTGGAAAAATCTCTGTGCGTAAGGGACAAGGCCAAAGACCTTTACTGGATGCCCGTGATCTTCGGGCCCTCGGACGCCACTGCATCACTCACCGGCATGATTCTGTCATTGACATTACTAAATGGGCCCAGGGATACTTCAAGAAACCACTGCCAGTAAACACAGTCCACCGTGCCATCCACAGATGCCACCTAATGCAAAACGGAATCCATTGTTGAGCATGATTCAGAAGCGCCGCTGTGTTCTGTGGGCCAAGGCTCATTTAAAATGGACTGTGGCAAAGTGGCAAAGTGTCCTGTGGTCAGACGAGTCCAAATTTGACATTCTTGTTGGAAATCATGGGCGTCGTGTCCTCTGGGCTAAAGAGGAGAAAGACCACCCCTCCTATTATGAGCATTCAGTTCAAAAGCCAGCATCTCTGATGGTATGGGGATGCATTAGTGCATATGGTGTGCGACACTTGCATGTTTTTAAAAAGCACCATGAATGCTGAAAGGCATATAAAGGTTTTAGAGCAGCATATGCTCCCCTCTAGATGACATCTGTTCCAGGGAAGGCCTTGTGTATTTCAGCAGGACGATGCAAAACCACATACTGCAGCTATTACAACAGCATGGCTTCGTAGTAGAAGAGTCCGTGTGCTGAACTGGCCTGCCTGCAGTCCTGATCTTTCACCAATTGAGAACATTTGGCGCATAAACGAAACGAAAAGTTTGTCAAAGGGGACCCAAAACTCACCAGCAGCTGGAAGCCGGTATTAAACAAGATTGGGATCAAATTGCAATGGCTAAACTCAAGAAACTTGTCTCCTCAATGCCCAGATGCCTCCACTCTGTGTTAAAAAGAAGAGGGGATGCTACACCATGGTAAACAGGCCCATCCCAACTTTTTTGAGACCTGTAGCAGCCATCAAATTTGAAATGAACTCATTTTGTGTATAAATTGTAAAATTTCTGAGTTTCAACATTTGCTATGTTATCTCTGTTCTGTTGTGAATAAAATACTGGCTGGTGTGATTTGAAAGTCATTGCGTTTTGATTTTATTCACAATTTACACTTTGTGCCAACTATTTCGGAATTGGGGTTGTAGATTTGCCAAAGGGATAAGACAGTTTCACTTGTCAAGCACATGGGAACTTAAAACAAGCTCATATTTTCTACTTGAGAGAGGAAAAACTAAGAAGTTAAGTCTTAAGACTAAATGACTTGTTAAGACAGAATTTTTTGCAGTCCATCTGGGATGCGTCTATCTGAAATCAAACCTCCAAAGGACCATAACAAAATGAGGGACAAACTCCACTTCGTTCAACAAGTGGAAGAGGACTTTGACAGCAACAAGGTTCGCTTGTCTATTGCTGATGAAAGATACATCAATGATGTTGCAACTGTTGTTATTCTTCTGTAAAGACGAGCGATGTTGGGGGGGAACTGCACACACTCATGCAAATAGTGTCGTATTTGACCTGGGTTCCATGGAAGTGTACCCAGGGTACAATTTTATATGGCAAAATGTTCCGCGATTCGAAGAACGTCTGCCGTAATGTACCCTGGCTCTGGCATTTTTCGATGGACCCGGGGTACATTTTGACCAGTATGTCAGGAAGCAAGCTACATTCCAATACATTGCAGTGCACTCTGGGTACAGTTTAATGGTACTCAGGTCGAAGATGACCCTCTATGCCACACGAGTACAGTGCTTGCGTGCAGCTGCTTCATGTTGAAACTCCTGAATCCAGCTTAAACCCCATAAAACCTACAGACCCGTATATGGGTCCATCAAAGCAGCTGCTGTATTCAAACCTGTGGAATTTCAGGCCAATTTTACATTCTAGAGAATATCCCAAGGTTTCCAACAATCCCAAATACTGCCTGCTAAATTGCAGGGAAAACTACAAAGTCTAGATATTTTCCTCTTCATGTAATGCGGCGTCTGCTCAAACATGGCGTCCTGGGTTTGAATATTTCTCCCAGTATTACTGTGATGTAGCATCAGTGAAGCGCTGCAGGGACCAGATTCACAAAATGTACGTGACACTGTCCTACAGTGTGACAAAAATGTTTCTTTGTACTTTGAACTCGCTTAAGGGAAAACTTGAGTGAAAAATTTGAGTTTTAGAGGTTAAACAATGTTCTGAATGTTTTTTTTTGAGATGAGATGACTGCCAAGTATGCTGCTGTACTGTACGGTTTCACAGAGAGCCCGAACAGCTGTCCCTCAGAGACAAGCAGTCCACACGGCAAAAACAGAATCTTACCAAGCATTTTAATCTTGTATGTAGACTTAAACACTCATTTCTATTGCCGTTTTTCTTAGAAATAGAATTTCTGCCATTGATTTGAAGTAATTTTGATTTTTCCATGGGGTGGTAGGATAATTTCACTCAGCCCATGGAGAAATTGAGAAATGAGTCAAAATTACTTCAAAGTAGCGGCAGAATTTCAGAACAAACAATGAACTAGCAATGGGATTTTGGGCGTCCGAGGCTCATTGATGCACGAGAGCAACAAAGACTGTCCTGTCTGGTCCTGTGTGACAGAAGGGCTACTGTTGCACTACTCCAAGGATCTTCTAGCGCTGATTATGTGAAGACCGAGTCACAACACACTGTGTATCACAGCCTGCAATGTATGGGGATGTGAAGCTGCATATCAATCTGAGTGCCCATTCTAATCCACAGATGGAAGTCAAACTAATGGAAAAAAAATCAACGGAAACAGGCTCAGTAAGGTATTGGGCCGCTATAAGCTAACAGATCAGTGTCAAAACGCCTTGACATGGAGTCTACGTGTGTAAAACTTTACTGAAGGGATAGAGTATCTTGCCTCCAAGAGATATTCCCTCATTTAGTGTTTTCATGATGCGATGGAGAGCGCTGTCTAACATGTCCCAAAATCTCCCGCGGGGGTACAGTTGGTTTGAGATCGGGTGACTGCAAAGGCGGTGGCGTTTGCTTAGATCATTTTCCTACTTAGAAAACCATTCAGTTCCCCTTGGGCTTGGTGGGCCTTGGGCTATTGTCATTCTGAAAGCAACCACTCCCACAATAACCAGAATGCTTGATTGTAGGACATGAAGCCATTCACACAGAATAAATCCGCATTGAGTTGTTGTGACTCTACGGCCTTTAACCCTTTCAGAGCCATGGGCAACTATAGTTGCCCAATGATGTAAGATATCAAAGTCAGATGCTGTTTAAAACCTATCATGTGGCAACTTATTTCAAAGAGCTCCCGCAGGGGAGCTCTTTTAGACAAGTTGCCACATGATAGGTTTTCAACAGCTCAGGATAACTACATTTTTAATTCCTTGAAAGTGGATTTGGCGCTCAAAGGGTTAAGAGGACGAGAGCACATGAACTATGACTGGCAAATGAACTGATACATCTGCATTTGTTATGTACAGTACGTCTAGACATTTTTTAATGTTTTTTCCTTTAATTTGGCACCTGTCTGTATATTATCAATTTCACAGAAAATTTACATCATCCTGAAAAAAATGGTTAATCACCTTTATATGGGCAATACGGCTCCCTCTATTTTTCTCCAGCAGGCTTCCTGTCATTGAGTTTCTAGAGATTTCCAGGCATTTCTAGAGTCCCTTGGCAGTCATACACAACGTATGCTTTGTTCATGTGTACACTGACACCATTTAAGAGAAACTTCAGATGAAATGGTTTCAAAATTTTGTACAGTAATCTATTCTTAGCTACTCAGGACATTTTTATCTCATTCAACATCAAATGTTCCACAGAGACTTTATTGTGTCACTGGCCTTATTTTTAACTGTATTCCGTGGCTCATAATGTACTCTGGTCAGCCACAACATTAACACCACCTACCTAATATTCTGGAAGTCCCTAGTGTGCCGCCAAAGCCGCTCTGATCCGTTGAGGCATGGACTCCACGAGACCTTTAAAGATGTCCACAGTGACATGCGGTCGGGGGTTAGTTTGGTGAGGCAGAAACCTCCCCTTTGCTTGATTAGCAATCAGACGATTAACTAGTTTAGTAAGACTATTCGGCAGAATGACGGGCCAGTTTAAGTTTCCGCGGCGTTATTACTCAGTACATCGAACTTGAAGTGCTCACGAAACTGCAGATTTGCGAGTATTGGCTTACAGGAAGCTAGAGACGTGCGGTGAGGTGAGGCAGTGACCCAAAGTTTTATCACAGGATTTTGTGAACCTGTTCCCACGCACTATTCCTGATTGACAATCAAAACAATTAAGACCAAGCCTATAGGAAGCCTGATACTGATAGAGGAGATAATGACAAAAAGATTCATTAACGTATACGCTTCAATTCGAGACTGCAAGGATTGAAATCTGAATAATCAATTAGGAAAAATTCTCGGCTGTCGGTAATTCTGTATATTGTTTAAACATTTTGTTAATCGGATTATGAAAAAAGACTGAAAATAAACGCCCGCTTTTTGTTTGGGCGTAAAAGCGCGTATTTAAAGGAGAATACATTGTATATTGATTAAGCATTGAACAATGCATAAGTCGAACTGTTTTAATATTTGTTGATGACATTGCTTCGGCTTCCTGGAAGCAAGTACGCGCAAATCTGCTGTCTAGTGAGCATTTCAGGTTCGATGTACTGAGTAATAACGCCGCGGAAACTTAAACTGGCCCGTCATTCTGCCGAATAGTCTTACTAAACTAGTTAATCGTCTGATTGCTAATCAAGCAAAGGGGAGGTTTCTGCCTCACCAAACTAACCTCCGACCGCACGTCACTGGCTGTCCAGTGGTATCTGGCATTGAGCAGATCGGTGGAATGGACTTGTTTTTCCCAGCACATTCCACAGATTCCCAATCAAATTGAGATCTGGGGAATATGGAGGCTAAGTCAGCACCTTGATTTTTTGTCATGTTCCTCAAACCATTCCTAGACCATTTTTGCAGAGTAGCAGGGCACACTATCCTGTCCATCAGGAAATACTGTTGCCATATGAGGGTGCACTTGGTCTGCAAAAATGTTTAGGTACCCGGTAAGTGTCATGGTTACATCCACTAGAATGTTCGGAGTCCATGACTCAAGTTTTCCCATCAGCTTGCCTACTTCCCACAATGCATCCTGGTGCCATATCTTGCCCAGATAAGTGATGCGCACACACCTGGTCATCCACATGATGTAAAAGAAAATGAGATTCACCACTGCCCAGTTGTCGGCATTTCCTGCAGTGGACCGGGGTCATCACGGAGACACTGTGACCGATCTGTAGCTACACAGCCCCGTGTACAGCAAGCACCAATGCTTTGTGCCTTTTGACTCCTTTCTATGAAAGACAGCATAAATTATTCCAGCAATGTGCGGAGGAGCAGCTCTTCTGTGGGAGCAGAACGGACGGGCTTGCCGTCGCCCCCAGTGCGCATCAATGTCCCTTGGGCGCCCACGATCCCGTGGCAAGTTCACCAGTCGTCTTTCCTTGGACCACTTTTGGTAGGTACTAACCAACCACTACATACAAGGAGCATCCCATCAGATCAGCCGTTCTTGAGATGCACTGACCCAGTCGCCGAGCCATCACAATTCGGCCCTTGTCAAAGTCGCTCAGATCCTTACGCTGCTTTCAGCACATTGACTCGAAGAACAGACAGTTCACTTGCTGCCAAATATATCTCACCCTTTGACAGCTGCCATTGTGACAAGGCAATCATTGTTATTCAGTTCACCTCTCAGTTGTTCTGTCGCGGCTGGTCCTCACAGTAGCTTATGCCCTCAGAATGCTCTCTATTGACTGTTACAACAGACTGCTTGTCTTTGAAAATGCGAAGACCCTAATATTTGCTACCTTGACATCCTCCTAATCAGTCCACGTCTCTCACTCATACAAGCACATTGCCACAAATTTCAGAGTGTGACAGAACAACTGTCATTTTTGAGAAATTATTTACAACCAAACTGCAACCTCAGTTTAATTGCTTTTGCTTGTGACTAAATAAAAGCAATTTGCTCAATGTAAAATATAATAGTGTAAAATGCCGCAACCCTTCACCTGACAAGGCAGAAATTCAGATGAAACAACTTGACATGCCAAATTCAAAAGGACCTGGGTATTTTCTGTGGCTCTCACAGATTAGCATGCAAAAAAGTCAAACATGTCTAAATAAGCTCTAAATGTCAAGTATTGAAGTTGTAATAGGTTTTTGAATCTTGTTTACCTGTGATCGACTGTCCTTCAATGCTGCACACGAGGAAGAGAAGCCCTAAGACTGCAGTAATGGAGCCCATCTTGTGCTCTGTTAACTAACCCTCGGTGTAGAGCGGAGTCCTGTATCCTGAGATGCCCGCCCTCTCTGTGACAGGAGCCTGTGTTCATTCAGTCCTCCTGTCGTGTGCATTTTCTCCACTGTCTGACGTTTCATGATGGTCACTGCATTGTTAAATCATTGTGACACCGAAGACATTTTTGCCACCGCATTCTTGGAAATTTGAGAATTGTAGCGTGGCTTATTTTTATTTTTCCTCTTCCTGCAAGGGCTTTCCTTAAGCTTCTAATTTTCTCACCCAGTGTAACTGAGTCATATAATTTCTACCATTCTCTGGTGGTCTAACTCTGTCACTACAATGACTCGATTTGGATTTCCACTTTCCATAGTCCCAACATTTGGATAGCACCCTAGCACAAACCCATTATAGCTTCATCATCTTTATTTGCCAAAGTGATGAAAATGTTGCTTGTCATGCTGATTATATTTTTCTGATTGTTCTGCGGGAAATAAAAAATAAGACAAGGGACTAATCGTGTTGTGTCAACTCTTCGGTATGGATATTTAACTGACATCCCTAACTGGAGGCTTCAAGGTTAATATTCCATTGAGGAATCAAATCAGAAACATTTAGGTTTCAAGACCAGCTTACAGTGCTGCACAAAATTCTTGCAAGCTTTTTCCTAATTACTATCCAAGAAAGCGTAGAGAAGAAACACACTCCAGTGTTGGAAAGATGTCGACCACGGTGAAAACACGACTGTGAAGAACGGCAGGTGCACACTTGAAGCAGCAATGCGATAATTATTGATTAATTAAATCACCAATGTTTTGACATAAGTGTTCTTCAGGGTATTGAATCATCCCTCGATGGCCTAAAGAGGACTTATGTCAACACATTGGCAATTTAATTAATTAATCGTTATCGCATCGAGGCTACATGTGTGCGACTACAGCACATCTAATTAGCAACCAAACATTAATTTGATCACTTGCAAAGGCTAATCAGTGGAATGACCAGCCAATTTGTTTTTCAGTTGCATTATTGTTTATTGCATGACAAAGGTATTGTTTTTCAATTAGCATTATTGATGACATAAAACGTCAGAATGTAAGAATTCATGTCGCTCATAAAACAGCACATAATTGTTAGCTAGGCTTATTAAGTGACACCATTTTTCACCAATGTTTGATAGGGTTTGATATGTCTAACATGATGTTTATTATTTGAAATGTAATTTTTTTACACTGAAACATTTTGAGTAGTGCCATCTTAACTCAAAAATATGCAAGAATTGATTTTTTTTTGCCATTTAGTGCTCTCAAAGCTGTGGAATGCAATGCACCTTTACATCACTGTCGCAAATACAAGTCGCACCTCTTGACCCCCCGTCCCCCATTCCCCATCATTCATGGACAACTCTACACGTACATTTGTCAATAAGCCAAAGGATTTAGAATCGGCAAGGACGACATGAGAAGTCAGAAGCCAAAGAACCATGTCGACTGACAATGTAGAGTAATATTGCAAGATTTTAAAGGAGACTCAGCATAGTTAATTACTGTGACATTGGCAACAAATTAACAAAAATGACAAAAACATAGTGACAAATTTTAGTTTTGCTGAAGACTGCTGTTTTTTAGCCCAAATACATTGATTGCTGAGCATTTGAAATTTGGAGCATGTAATCAAATGAAATGTTGACAACAGGCTCGTTGTCACATTCATAAAAAGGGCACCTTGCCTGCGCATGGCCCCATGTATTTTTTTTGCTTGATTTGAAGAATTTGTGGGCTACTCGTCTACAAGTAGGCTATAATGTATAATATATGTACAGCTGTGGTTGAACACACCCACATGACTGTCAGTAACCCTCCACCCATGTTAACCAGCCCTTACTTCACCCTCACCTCCAGAATCTCAGCACCATTCACAGAGAGACACATCTTACCTTCATGACTGCCTCTCTTGCCTCCATATTTTTCTCTTACTGCCTCTACAAGGCATAAATGTTTCAGCAATAACATATACAGTGGGGGGCAAAGATTTGGGCACCCCTGGTTTAAATGTCTGTTACAGTTAATCTCCAAGTGATTGAAAGCAAACCTGAACCCTAAATGCTACAAAGTTAAACATGACACCTTTCTGCAAATTTAAAAGCAAGGTTTCTTTTTATTTTAATTTTTCTGAGTTTTTAAATGAAAAGAAAGGAAAAAGGACCCTGTGCAAAAGTTTGGGAACCCTTTTGGATTATTCTTTGTTACCTTTTAAGAAGATGATTGCTAAGGCCCGGACCCAGGTGATTTACTCGTTAGGGCTTCAATGAGTCAGGTGAATATAATTCTAGGGTTGAAGTATATATTCTGAAGTAACTCCTTGCCTTCTAAAGTATCCGACTGCGGTGGCTGTTGTGTCTGGATGCCAAAATCAAGATAATTCACTTCCACCAACAAGGAGAGGGCTACAAAAAACTCTCACAACATTTCAGACTGCCCATTTCTACTGTCAGAAACATTGTAAGAAAATGGAAAATAAATGGAACAATTGAAGTCAAGGCAAGATCTGGAAGACCAAGAAAAATTTCAGATAGCATTGCCCGAGATCTGGTGAGAAATGCTCAGAAGAACCCATACATCACTGCAAAAGAGCTGCAAAAAAAAGTAGCAGATACAGGTCTTGTTGTTCACAGGACAACAATATAGCGTACCTTAAACAACGAAGACTTACAGGGCAGAGTTGCAAGAAAGAAGCCTTTCCTACGACCTCAACACAAAATTAAGCGTCTGAAGTATGCAAAAGAAAACCTTAAGAAACCTCAAGCCTATTGGAACAATGTGCTCTGGACTGACAAAACCAAAATTGAAATTTTTCAACAAAGGTATGTTTGGAGAAAAATAGGTGAAGCATTTGTAGGGAAGAACATGTTGTCAACTGTTAAGCATGGAGGTGGATCCATTATGCTTTGGGGTTGTGTAGCAGCTGGGGGCACAGGCAAGATTGTGCGGGTGGAAGGAAGAAGGGATTCCACCAAATATCAAGACATTCTAGAGGCTAATGTTCAAAGCTCAGTCCAGAAATTGAAGTTGAAGAGACGTTGGGTATTCCAACAAGACAATGACCCGAAGCATACCTCAAAATCCACCATGAAGTACCTCCAGGAAAGATGGATGAAGGTTTTGTAATGGCCACCACAGTCCCCAGACTAGAATATTATTGAAAATCTGTGGATAGACCTCAAACATGCTGTGCATGCAAGAAGGCTGAAGAATATTTCTGAGCTAGAGGTGTTCTGTCAGGAAGAATGGGGGAAAATTCCAAAGACAAGAATTGAAAGACTCTTAGCTGGCTGCAGGAAGCGTTTTCAAGCTGTTATAGCTGCCCGAGGAGGAGTTACAAAGTACTAGCTGACAGGGTTCCCAAACTTTTGCACAAGGTCTTGTTTTATTATTTTGAAACTGTAAAGTTAAAAATTATTCTTGCTTTAAAATGTGATGGCATGTGTCATGTAGCATTTAGTGTTCAGGTTGGCTTTCAATCACTTGGAGATTAATTGTAACAGACATTTAAACCAGGAGTGCCCAAATTTTTGCACCCCACTGTAAGAACATGCTGATATTGCCTGGCTAATATACAAAACTATATGCCAACAAATTCACATATCATATCATACTGCCAAGCCCGGGAAGACCATCCGTGATCATACAAATGTCACACATAAGTTTTAGATAGAATGTTTTAGAAGCTGCTTTATTTTTTATTGATTCAAGATAGGAATTCCAGCTCTTTATTTAACATTCCTCCAAATTACTGAAAAAAAATAAAGGGCTTGAACTAGGAGGGACGTAAAGTTATGGCCTCAAAGGCTCGTGCCCATCGGTATCTATCCTGATTTTAGTTTACCTCGAATTAAACAATGATTCGGGTGCTGGAGGGCATGAAAGGGGCTCTTACAAGTTAGAGCCAAAAAGGGCACTTTTGTTTATGAAGGCAAAAGGGCTGGTGCTCGAGCACCATCAGAGCCCTATGTGTGCACAACCCTAGTTGACAATATACGCTACATTGCACACAGTGTGCAGCAGCGTAATTCATTGCAAGCTAGCAAATATAGCTGGGTTTCAAAGGCAGCAAAGCTTACAGGCTTAGCCCATTTGCCGAGAGATTGACAAAGACCGACAAAACTTTTTGGCCAGAGAGGAATGTACTTATTTGCATTTAAGTGATCTTAAACAGGAACACTGGCATTACCCTGAGGGCAAGTTAAGGTTGAAGAGGTCGAGAAATTGAACTTAAAAATAGAAACTAGACATACTGTACATCTCAGAAAAAGGAATATATCATTAAATGCTGGTGCACATTCCAAGCTCCAATGGATTTACGCAACTGCAAAAGGACATTGATTGAATGGGAACAAATGATTGACTGATGTATTTACATTTGCTTGCTGGCATACAAGGATATCATTATGAGAGTAAATTTGTTTTTTTTCCGGTAGTGAAAGGAAACAAACTTGTCTGCGAAAATACACAAGTTCTACAATTTTATTATTTTTATGGAATATGCACTTTATGGTGTTTTCATACTGTGATCCAGAATTTACAAAAAGTGGTGAAAGTTAACCTTAATCTCAGCTTTGAGGACATCCGTGCCTTCTGTATCTGTACCAGCGAGCAATTTTGTTTGAGCTGATTTTACTTTGATTATGTTTTCTTCATGATCATAATATGATCTGTGAAGGGGCTAAAAATTTGAACGGTGTTAGCATTTCATTAATGGCAATTTCCTCCTCTGTTTGTTCCGACCATTTAATCAGTCAGTTAAAGTTTGGTCACAACACAGCTTTCGACACTTCAGTGGCACTGGTTCAACGAGGAGCTGAAGCATTCGTCAGGACTATACAGCAAGCACAGAAATAACCTTTAACTTCATTTACTTGGAGATATTGCATCACTTTAATGTGAGTTAGTGTGTCATGCAGAAAGCTTTCAATTGTTATACATTTAAAGTAGGTTTGTCATTCATATGTGGTCCCACGAACAATACATAAAACACTAATTCACTATCGAGACAGATCAGTAATTCAAGCTACAAAGCATATTGGGTTTCAGTTGGCCGCCATTTTCAATAAAAGCGAACAATAGAAGCAGGCATTATACCAAGAACTGCATCTTCAAAAAAACCCCAGTAATTTTTTTTTAATGGAAGTAGCAAAACCGGTTAAAACCCTCAATCTGTCAGAGTGTGTTGGACACCCACTGGGAAGAACACACTCACTCGAACGACTGTTGGAAAATGTAAGATAATCTTTCCAGTCCGATTACGCAACATAAATCATCAACTGCAGTCTTTTGTGTCTGTGACATTGTGACAGCTACTGGTTGTGACTAGAGAAAGGCATTACTTGTTGTGCAATACTTAATGGTTAGGAAAAAAAAAAAAAAAATAACTGTGTGGGTCTACTGTCCCATGCAGTGTTGAGGAAAAATATTTGCCTCCCCCACCAAATGCACTTATCTTTTCACATCTTTATACTAAAATTTAATAAAAGACAAACAGAAAGCGAGGACATGCATAGTCAAAAGATAAAAGGTAAAGTTTTTGAAAGAGAATTTCATTTTTCAAGGAAAAAAAGTTATATGACACCTACAGTATGTTACCTATGTGAATGGATTTTGTGTTTACTCCCATTGTCTTTGTAGAATCAATATTTTTATGAAAATTAATTTCAGAGGCAATCATTTCAAGTTGTGTGTTTTTTGATGTTGTTATTATTATTCATTTTGTTGGTGGTAGCCTTTTATATTGCTTTTAATTTGGACAAATGTAACGCCACGCCTCCAGCGCCCTCAATCATCGGCCTGTTAAGACCCGGCCCGCATTTCACACTCCACAGCATCTGTTTCTCATTGTGTCATTTACTGCTGATGCCTATATAACCGCAAACTTCACCCCCATTCTGTGCGAAGTCTCATCAGCCTGTTTCCTTGTGCCAATGTAGACTTTGTAACCCCTGTTTTTCATGTAACTATAGAAAACCCTTAACTAAATGTGCTGTTCCTTCAGTTATAATTCAACGCATTATTGTAACTATGTAGATTTGAACAACGTTTTCTGTTTGTTTTGTACATTGAACGCACTGTTACTCCAGTTATAATTCGGCGCATTATTGTAATTAGATTTGGAACAACGTTTCCTGTTGTTTTTGCATTTGCCTTTTCTGCCTTTGTGAAGCGTCAGAAAAGGCATCATAAAACATATCCCACCTTCACATCTGAATCCAGTTCCACCTTTTCCATTTTTCCAGTGCACCTTCCTCATTGCAGTGAAAAAGCATTTCAACAAAACAAAACAAAAAAAAAACTTGGAATTTGATGCAATTTTTGATAGTTTTTATTATTCATTTATTTTTCTAGAAGAACCATTGTTAACGACCGTAATTAAATATGTCTAAATTTGGAAACATTAACATATTTAAGGCATGAGAAGGAACCAGGATTCATTGCCCTTGGCGTTGTCTGGTGAAACCCACCGCAGCATTAACAAATGCGATGTCGTGCTTTTCAGAATGAGTCAGTGAGAAAGGGGTAAACACCAGTGCTCCTTCCTTTACATCACTGAATGCACTTTCATTCCTCATACTGATTTATTGGCTCCAATCTCTTCTCGTCCAGGTGTGCCTCCGATTCCCAACGTCAGACATCATGTCTCAGTGTGGCTTCCATGCTTTAAGGAATGTTCTTTTCCTTTTCTGGTAAAAGTGCAATAAAAGTGTGTCATAATGGATGGAGACCTGGGTTTATTGCTTCCTATCGTGAGCTTTGTTGTCAAATCTTTTAGCAGATTATCTAACCCACTCTGATTCAGTAAAGCATCCAGGCGTATAAACGGATTCTATGGGTACATTTATTTAAAAATAATTCAATAATACAGTACTCAGGATGACAACCATGAGATTGACAGAATCACGCATGACCTTTGTACAAAGAATAAGATACTTCATATGGTTAACCCCTTAAAACCCATGGACCCATATATGGGTCTGTCAAATGCAGCTGCATGCTGTGGAACTTCAGGTCTGTTTTAAATTCTTGTGGAGATCGCTTGGTTTTTAACGAATCCAAATATGTCCTGCTGAATTACAGGCGCAAGATCTACTGTAAATATTTTCCATTTGATGTAATGCTGTGCTCATAAAAACATGGCATCCTGGGTCAAATATTTCTCTCAAATGAAATGTGATGTAGCTTCAGTGAAGCGTTGTAACCAGCCAATACAGAGTATTTACGTGACATTGTCCTACAATATGAAAAAAAGCTTTTTCTAACTTTGAACCTACTTAAGGGAAAACTTAAGGAAAACTTAGAATTTAGGGGTTAAATGTAAATAGGCCCTTTTCCACACCTTCAATAATAAGATAACAGTCTTCATATTGACATCTTCTGGATTTTGTGCAATGTCAGGGTCTATCACTTTGATCCTAATTAAACAGATATAAATTCAAATCAGATATGCCCTTAATTTTCTTGAAGGAAATCAAGGAAGGGCAGTGCTTTTAATTTTGTGCATAGAACAGTGCTTAAAAGTCCTGTGAATTAAGTACATTTGGTCTGCTGGTCTGATACAAACAGGTAAAATGGATTGAGATTCTGTTCCTCGCCTCTGAATTTACTATTTCTGTTTTTGTGATTTATAAACACATGATACTCAATATACAATACTGTGCAAAAGTCTTAGACACCCAAGATTTCTTTTGATCGTAAATTTGTTGTTGGATGTTTATTTGTGTTTTCCATATTACTGGTGCTATAGATTAAAAGCACATTTGAAGCATCAAAGTTAATTAAAAAAAAAACTTACATAAGAACTTTGTATTCTCTAAATACAGTTGATACACGTAATATGCCATGACAGAGCCTTGATCTCAACATCACGAAAGCTGTGTGGGAGTACCTGAGGAAACGGACACATGTGAGACTGAGAGCCTGCTGAGGAACTGGGGCATATTCTCCAGGACGCTCCGAACAAACCAAACAGCCAATAATTCAGTTATTACTAATACAAACAGGTAAAATGGATTAAAGAATTTGTTCCTAGCCTCTGAATTCATCATTTCTGTCTTGGGGATTTGTGTCACATATGATACTCTTGACATATTTATTTGTTTCCCAAGTATTTGATTAACAGAGGGCACACTCGTAAATATTGGATGCTCTGTGCATTCAGTAATATTTCCTCTTCCGCTGGGCCTACATTGCATGCTCTGAATTGTGCATTTGTTGTCACAAACGTAAGCGCCATGCGTTGCATTTTCAGTACTATCAGGTCTAGATTATTTCATGATTAGCCGAGTAGATTGCCTTTATGCTGGTTTAGCCTAATTCAGCACTAGTTTCCTCTTTCCTGGAACATACTGTAAGTCTTCAGTGATCTGCGGCCTTTCTCTGTAGGAGGAGTAAGTCACGCGCACAGACACACAGCTGAAGTATCTGCTCATCAGTCAAGCTTCCCACGAACAGAAATACAAGCTAATAGAGATGCATATAGACACAAGTTAATAGCTGCATTTGTCATGTCCTTCAGTTTTCCCTAAATATTTCCCCACCATCTAGTCATCCATGCCAGTTTCCAGTGTCCTCTCCTTAATTTATCAACCCCTTAACTTCAGTGAAAATTTAGAGTTTTTCCCTTAAGTTCAAAGCCAGAAAAAGCATTTTATTCATAATTTTCTGATAATGGCACATATATATTCATTATCTACTGGTTGCAACACTTCACTGAAGCTACATCACACTCATATCAAGAGAAATATTCCAACCCAGGACGCCATTTTTTATGGCTACAGCATTACATCAAATGGAAAATATCCAGATTTTGTGCTGAATTTTCACGCATTTCCCTGTAATTCAGCTGGACATACTTGGGATTGTTGGAAACCTTGGCATCTCCACTAGAATTTAAAATAGGCCTGAAGTTTCAAAGGTTTGAATACAGCAGCTGCATTTGACGGACTTATATATGGGTCCACAGGTTTTATGGGGTTAATTGTTGCCTTATACTAATCCCCACCCCTGCGTGTGGGTTTTGCGTTCTCTCTTCCTTATTGTTGATTGGTGTCGTGTGTATTGGGGTTGCCCTATCTGCGTCGTTTTTACGGACACTCTCTCTCTCTCTGCTCTCCCGTGGTCTCCAGAGCAGTGGCTGCTCCCAGCATTCTTCACCCATCGGGTGCCTCTGTGTCCACAGTCCAGCAGGCGCTGCTAGTCAGATTGACCTCACGGTACCGACCATGAGCTGACCACTGACCACTGCTTGCCTGTTCTCCAAGATCTTGTTCACTCATCCCCCGACTCAGACTGTCCCAAACCTGTATTTGCCTGCATCCGTTTACATTCTAGTTACTCTTGCAGTTTGTGCCAGTCATGGCTTGAAATAGTTTAAGTGCCAAGAAGGCTTTTTCTGGATCTGCACCTGGTTCTTTCTATGTGAAAATAACTGCGGTCCACCTCAAAAATTTACTGCCCTGGTCACTTTCACCAGGAAGATGTGACATTTAGCCAAAAATACTTAGTCGGCACTCAAATCTAGGGGGAGGAACGATGGAAGAAGCGATATACTTTTGAATTGGACTGCACTCGTACTTGGAAGTTAGTGAGAGAAACCTTGGAAAGGCCAATTACTATTGCTTGTGTTCTGTGAGTCTGGGCAATTCATACAAATAGCATTAATGATTGCCAAACAGAAAAGAGCTCACAAGCTTGCTCAAATAGTTGAATCTTAAATCTTAAAATTGAGTAAGAAATGTGAGATAACTGACACTACTGCACCCACACTGCTTGTTAGCTTATTTGCTGCCTTTTTGCTGAAAAGCTGTGAGCTGTTTTATAGCAAATATAAACTTGCTTAAACTAACAGTGAAATTGTTAATTTAGTATTTAACATTACTTTAATTTGTTTGAGCCAACATCTTGAGCAGTAGTCATATAAAAATGCAAATAGATGTCAACTTGTGAATTGAACTTGTGCATGTAAAAATGGCCTTCTCTTTGAAACGTGTATTTTTCCAAAATATATGGCAGTGACAGGAAAGATGGCACAGCGGATTTTTTTTGACAGAAAGCTTGGAGTATATGTACTGCATTGTGGGCAATTTCAGGCCTATTCAAATTTGGTTAAAATATCACCACCCCTCTCTTTTTCCATCCTAGCTTCCTCCATGACCAGGAAGCTGAACATGTCTCCCCCACCCAAGTGCTGTCCCAACACTGTGGGGAACAAGGAAGCCGATCCGAAATTCCTCCAAAAGGGCTTCTCCAAATGAAAATCAAAGATAAAATCTGATAGATTAAAATGAAAATGAAAATTTTTATTTTCACACAATTATTGGGCTTCATATGTGTATATATACATATGAATGCACGCACACACGCACACACACACACACATGCACACACACACACACACACACACACACACACACACACACTTTTTTCATGTCACTGATATTGGAAAAACCAGGAGTCCTACTTCTCTGAACTGTATTTGACCGCATATCTGCTCAGCTTGCTGATTTTTCTATTTGCTCGGGCAATTCAGGAATGAATTTCCACACCGTAACTGCATAAATGGAAATTCATGAGGCAGGTAAAATCGCAGTTCAAAACAGCCGTTTTGGTTTTGCGCACAGGGATGTATTTCTGCAGAAACGGATGGCTCCGCTTTGATGTGTAGATTATCCACGGGATATATATATATTCTGGCTTCTTCCCAATTCCGGAGTCAGAGTGGTGTGTTGGTCCGTTGCTGAACCACGGAATCACTCATCTGCTCTTTTAAGGGTGTGTAGTACTGCATTTAACCAGCAGATGGCGATGTTGTTCTTTCACACTCCTAAAATGCGGAAAGCGGAAATGGATCAGTTTATACAGTTCCCACTGAGACACACATTCTAAATGCCAAAAATAACAACAGCAAATAAATACCATACACATCCACACAAGATACATACATGTCAACCATGTGCATCCAACAGCAGTTCAAGAGTGGAGCCTCCATCAAGTGAATAACACCAAGTGGTTTTACACTGGACAGATAGCCTGTTTGAAACCAGTCTACCTCAATTAGGTGTTAGTCAACCAATGAACGCAATTAGAGTGGCAACGAAGGTCAGGAATTTAACAAATTGTAATCCTGAAAGCCACTGAAATCCACAACAGTATTAGTCAACTAACCATCATATTCAGTCGAATTATTACATACTTAGCACTATTAAAAATGCACAGGTGAGGTATGTACTATACTTGCGGCAAATTGAAGAATCGATTAATTTTTATTGCTTTTCCTGTGAGGCACGAGAGGAAATAAAGAAAAGCGCGTGGTATTGTAATCTGACGCGGCGCTACGTGAACTTGCCGAGCACTTCAGTACACTGAGCTGTTTGTGATGTGTACTGTGACACTTGACTTGTTCTTTTGGGTGTGGTCAATAGCCTACTTAAAGCCAAAAAAAAAAAAAAAACGAAAAATGCTACTGTATGAAGAAAATGGAACAGGGTGTGACACAGGAGAGAAAAAAGAGCCTTTGGCATGTTACGGGCAGATCTCAGCCGCCGAGAGGTGGTGCGTCATTTGCACTGTCACCGTTCAACAATCAGTCGGCTGTCTATCCGAGAATGGAACACAGGCACTGTCACTGACTGACCCCGCTTAGGGCAGCTACGAGTGACGATGGCAGCTCAAGAGCGCCACATCTGGTTACAGCCTATACGTGACAGATTCCGGACAGCAACCAAAACTGATCATGAGATGAGGGGTCCGAGACGATTGAGGGTGAGCGCAAGTACCATTTGACGCCATCTATGTAAGCAACACATGCGTGCACGCGGGCCCTACAGAAAACCCAGTTTTTGCCCATTTACGCATGGCTGCCCTTAGCGGGGTCGGTCAGCGACAGTCCCTGTTTTCCATTCTCAGACAGAAACAGGGAAATAAAGTGCCAAAAAATTACACAGAGGCAGGTGCCCACAGTCAGAAGTGAAGAGTTCCTGCTCCTGTTGATGGGCAAAAGAATAAGCTCATTTGAGAATGATGCAGCAGAAACAGATGCATTACTCCGAATTCAAAATGAGTAAATATAAAAAAAAAACAATAAAGTTTATCAGTTTGAACATTAAATATCTTGTTTACGTAGTGCACTCAATTGAATATAGGTTCAACAAAAGGATTTGCAAATCATTGTATTCTGTTTTTATTCACATTTTACACCAAGTCCCAATTCATTGGAATTGGGGTTTGTAGATTTGCAATGGTATGGAGCAAGATTTCTTTCAAGATAAATTTCTCGCCAGCGCATTTCTGTCGCATCAGAACTTCCATGATTGAAAATGTGTTTTACACACCTGCTGCAACAAAAAAACATTAAGGCAGGGAAACGGAGCAAACGAAACAAATAAAATAAAAGAGAAAAAGAAAATTTCTGATATTTTGTGTTCACGGCTATATAACAGGAAACTGCAGAACTCTAATCAGAAGTACTTGCTGAGGTTGCATGTTAGTAATTAAAGGACGTTTAGATTTTGAGATATTGGGCTCTAATTTCTTGGCGCAGCGCAGGGTGGCGCAGCCCACGCAGTGGTAATTTCATCCAGTGCAGCCCCACGAGTGGTAATTTCGTCTTGATTGCAACACCGTGCGCAGCCACTTTGGCAATTTGGTAGACGGATGTGCGCCGAGATGGGTGTGGCGGCGTAGTAGGGGAGGTGTCACATATTCATCATGACGCAGTGACAATTTTCGTGGAAAAGGCTCCGCCGAAAAGTGCGAGAGAGCTCGCCAGCTCCAACCTGGTTTACTTTCTGTGCGGTGGTAATTTGGCTGACCCGGCGCACAGTGCGCACACGTCACCAAAACCTCACAGGCAGGTTTCCAGGATGTCAGGCACATTTCAATGCAATAAATAATTACAGCAACCACTATTTAATGTAACTATCTGAATCAGCACATAAATTATAGTATCTATATCGATTGTCCTGATGTCAGATCAAAGGCGGTTGGCAAGCGTAATGGAAACTCGACCTGGCTTAATCAACGAATCTGTGATGCAAACTAACGACTTCACTTCTTTCTCAGCCAACCACAAACTGCCTCCGCATCAGGCAGTGCGTATACAATGCTTCGCGTTTTATGCTCAGTAAAATGCTTGCACACTGGGCCTTGAAACAAATTTTACCATACGACTGATTACATTCAAAGTCAATGCAAAGATGCGAATACACGTGCATTCGCGTCTCTGCATTGACTTTGAATGTAATCTGTCGTCGAAAAAATTTGTTTCACGATCCAGTGTGCAAGCGCTTAAAACTACTATTACTGTCACTTAGGTTTTATCGTTTTTAGTGGGGGAAAGGAATACAGCCTGATTGCTATGATCTCGTACTGAGTTAAGATCACATATTGAAAATAAATGTGTAACGTATCTTGCATTGTTGTCCATGTATGTTAATACCAAAATTTTAAGCAGCAACAGGGTGTAATAATAGGAACACGCTGTCCATCGTTTCTCTTCCCAACGATGCAGGCAGAAGAAATAAATGAGCAACCGTCGTATTTCATTCCAACATCATAAGTTTGAATGATCTGACATAGTTTCGTTTTGAAATTCCATTCAAGTTCGCTCATGGTAATAATTTGCGAATGCCCTAGCTAGCCAGCTAACTCATATTCGTAATGCTTAATATAGACGTAAGCGGTGCAGAAAACATGCCTGAAGCAGCAAAGTAAAATGCAACATTAACGCATCATGCAGATATAGGACAGAGGCTTCTTTAGTCCAACATTTTAAAGGTCAGGAGAGGAGCTCATTTCATTGGTGAAGATTTGACTCGGCTGTGTTAAACCCACTCACGCCTTCTCTCCTCCCTCTTTGCCACTTGCGCCGGCAGGAGGGACAGAGGCGGGACAGAGGAGTACTTGCGCCAGGCTGTGCCGGGCACAAAATTGCAAAATACGTCTGGATACACCCCCTTGGCGCGGCGCTCCCCCCATTCGCTGCGCCTGCTCCTGGTCAAAGAATTTAGAGCCCATTGTGTTGTATGAAACACATGCCCCTAGTTGTCCAGTAAAGCACAGGTTAAACAGGTACCTGATGCTCCTATGTCGGGAGCACATGCACAAGACCAGTGCACTATAGTTAAAGCCACAGTTCACCCTGAAATCAAATATACATAGTTTATCTCTCACCTGCTGTATTACTTATCTTTTTAGTTTGTTTTGGTGTGATTTTCCGAGATTTGGACATCTTAAACATAGAGAGGCCTACCCTCTCTTGAATATAAGGAAACTAAATTGCATTCCTCTTGTAGTGCACACAGCACCAAAAAGGAAACATTTGTTAAATTTTAAAGTAATGTTTCTTTCCAGAAGTCATGGCCCAGCAACTCAAGATAATACGCAGACTGTTGTGAGCAGTTTGTAGGAACTATTTTCTGTCTACGTAACTGGTTTCTTTCGACTGAACTACATCCACAAACCGGAGATTAGATGTACGTGTTTGTCTGTATGTGATTTATATAAAATGACTGAGGGATGCAGATTGTGGGGGGGGTGATTGTTGTTTTCTAGAGGGAGTTAAATCAGTGCACGCTCACAGAAATGTAAGCAGGCTTATACGGTCATTAATTTTGAATCCTACCATAATTTGGCTGTGATTAGCTTCACCTAACAAGTATCTACAGAAATGGCTGATCACCAGGTGAGAACAGTGCACTGTTGGCTGTGCGGAGAAATACAGTTGTTCAGTGTGAGGTAAGGTAGTACCACAGAAACAACTGGCCCAGAGTGTAAAATAGGGAATTGAAAATAATGTTGCATATGTTAGGATTTGGCATGGAAGACGCCAGGCTCGAGATGAAAAGTAGCAATGAATGTTCATTAACAAAACAGGGAAAACAACAAGGCACGAGGCCAACAAAAAACTACACCCAAAGGGCTGATAAGGAAACCAAGGTACACTGCACAGAGCTAAAGTACTAAGAGACATAAACTTCCAGAACTAGAGATAATGCAAAACTAAAAGGCTAGATTAGGCAAACTCAAACAAGGCTATGATACAAAATACAAATGCTCGTGAAAACACTGTTGAAGACAAGGCTCCTGGAAGACAAAGCTACACATGAAACAAGAGGTTCCGTCTGCAGCCTTCCTCCAGCCTCTCCCAGGTAAAGACAAGGGGGCGCGATCAGGGAACGAGGAACACCTGGGCTGCACATTGTAGAATTGCCACAAATGGCGAGTCCACCAGTGATAAACCTCACCTGCTATGGGTGAAAACTTTTCACCTTGGCATCACCAATTGTGGAATTCCCTCTCAGGTATACCAAAAGTCGAAAATATCTGAGAGGTGAAGGAACGCGTGCCGTTTAACCGTGCTGCCGGATCGAGTGTTATTTAAAGCTTTATTATAACGATCTGATTCCAGCTGAATTTATAATGAACCTTCCTCCGCATTAATGCTAACATACAGTAGGCTGCATGCACCGTAGTGTGGCTCTGCAAGGACAGCAATCTAGCTATGTAGATGCGGACGTGCCTGTGGCTGATATAGCCGGCAATTATACAATTAAATGTATTTGCGACGGCACTAAGTGCAGGTGAGTGACTACAGGATGCACATACCCAAAGACCTGTCCATGCGTCAGAACTGAAAATCCATAGCTGTGAAGTGGATATCAGTCAGAGAGGATTGCATGGTTGAGATTAACATAATTTATTTACAGATGTATGAATTAATTTTTGCTTCTACCCATTCTATTTTGCCAAGTCCGTTGCTCTCCATCTTCACACCTAATCATGAAGTCCATGCGTATAATACGCGCCAGCGTTGTGACGTTCATTACGGTCCCCAGTCATGGTGACTTGATCCACCACAGTTTCCTCCACAGAGGCCCCAATCTCTGGTCGTCACTCCCGCTTGATGTAAAAAATGCACCTTCATCGCCATCGTTTGTACGAAGAATTAAAAAATATTTTATCAGTTATGATTAAAATCAGATAATGTTTTACGTTTTATATACCAGCCATGCTAAAGTGATGTTGATATGTATTTTATGTGCGTGTGTGTGTGTGTGTGTGTGTGTGATTTGTGTGTTAGGGAATGGTGTGTAACAGAGTTATTCATGTTAGGGTGAGTGTAAGGGGTAGTCCCACCTTCAGTAGTGTATAATCGTTTTTTTCTTTTTTGTTGTATATTTGGGAGGGTACATACGTTTTGTCTTCAGGGTTGTCCTTGGATTTTATATCGTATTTTATATGTTCATGCGATTTAAATGTATTTATATCCGAAATAAACTTGAATTGAATTGAATTGAATCGCAAATTAAGCCACAGAATACAGTGAGATAAACGACTATACGCGAATGTCGCGCAGGAGCCCATGTTATAGTCTCTCATAACTATTCCACTCTTCCACCTATATACCCAAAGATCAAAGGAAAACCAAGTCATCAATATGGAGGCCCAATGAGCAGGAAACAGAAACATCAATAATCACATGTGCTGCATGCTTACACATCAGCTGCACCTTGCCTGACATAAGTCATACAAACAAAGATGACCCTCCCACATGATTACTCAAGACTACAAGATGGCTTATACAACGCTGCCCATCCTGAGGTGTAGAACAGAAACTTGCAGGAGTAGCATAATAATAACAGGGTAACATGACATCATGACTAAACCAGAGTCCCTTATTGACCCCCACATATCAGCTTTGTAAACAGTCCTGTTTCCTCATGTGGGGACTGATGGGGGCACACTTCTGTAAACACCCTACAACATGAGGAGAAAAGCACATGAGAATAAAACATGAGGAAAATACATTGGAAATACATTGGAGACAATGACCAAGTAATTAGACAATGACAAGCTCATTGAGAGTAATGAGCGCGATCAGCATAGGAGTACCAATACAAGATTAAGGGAAAGCGGAGAAGGGAAACCTTGAACAGAATAGCACAGAGATCTGAAAATAGCGAACGTGGGAACTCAACCAGTCAATGCCCTAACTAATTTAGTGGTGATTAGTAAGTGCCTATTTAATAACACACCCTCCCGTGCATTGTTAGTAATGGGGTTAGTAATTAGCGCTAATGAAAATCAATCAATCACTCAAGCTTAGAGCAGGCCCGAATATAGAACAGCTGTGAAGGAAGTGAGGAAATACCAAAAGCTACTCCCGAATGCGGTGATAAAACAAGAGACTAGGAGATGCCAAAAACATGAAATGGAACGTGGACTTGGAAGGTGGAGTCAGGCTGGCAGACCGGGCAGGGAACACTGAAAATAAAGCAAACACATGACTAGGCAAGGCAAAACATGAACATGACATGGCAGAACAGCATTGGGCAGGCATCTCGATAGAGGTCAAGTTTTTGTGTGAACATTTATTACCTCCATGAAGAAGGTTATGTTTTACCTCCAGTTTGTTGTTATGTTTGTTTAGTAGCAACATTATGAAAAAAGTTATGGACAGATTTTTTTGTGAATTTTTTTTTGCCGGAGGTGTGTCTTGGCTCAACTTAGAGGTGATTTCATTTTGGGAGAGATCGGAATCAAAATCCAGATCCAGGAATTTTTTTAGTTACTTATGTGGTGGTCCATAGTAACTCTAATTGTATGTGTCTCGGACATGTGGGGGACTGTTGGGCTTTGGCAGAGGTATGCTCACTCTGAGTGCTCTTGTATTTATTGAGATACAGACCCCAGTCTCATAATGACTCGTCATATAGTGACGCTTACTGACCAAGCGTCAATATAAGACGCTAAGGGAGGCTTTTGGTGTCCTTTTATTTGTCACCAGTTTAAAACGAACCCTACTCCCGACCCATAACCCTTAACCCCAACCCTAACTGTAGGTGTCAAATAAGGATGCTAAAAGCCTCCTTCGGAGTCATATATCATGCAGATAACGTCATATATCGTTTTTGAGGAAAAATAAATGGGATAACAAGACAAATTTAAGGGACACGGGGGATGAGACGCACAAAGTAGAATTTAAACAAATACACCTGAGGCTGGAAATACGTGTCTGTCCATCTGTCACGCTTCATTCCCAGGCCAGATCTTCGGAACCAATCAGTATTTTTTCCACAATATCTAATGTATTGATGTATTTTATTCCGTCAATGTGCCTTTTCAAACTTCTGTCCGTCTGTTCGTCCCTCCGCTGCGTTTTGTTTCCAGGCCAGATATCAGCAATCCTGTGGCTGGGATCTGAGGATTTTATTCCTTTTTTTTTTTTTTTTGAAGAGCTGAGGAAATGATCTGTGATTAAAACACAAAACTAGAAGAAATCAAGAAGTCAAGAAGGGAAAAATACTTTATTATGCCACTGCAGCTTGAAGCATTGACAAAAATGTACAAAGGGTCAGCAACATTTACAATGTAAAAATCTATTGTGTTGAATATAACTGTCAAATACTGACTTCACTTCATTTTGACGCTGTTAATAAAATGCAATGTTAATAAAATGCAATAAAACATACAAGGACGCCGTTAGCCTCGACAGTGAGGGCACATCCCCAAATATTCTCCAATCCTCAACTCTCCATTAGAGCAGATGTAAGTATATGATGCACAAATACTGAGATTATTATCAAAAATGGATAAACATGAATCATTCAGGGGGAGGGGGGTTCTCAAACTGGGCGTGGGGCTCCCTGGGGGATGAATAGGATTCATGTGGTGCCTCAAACAAACAAAGTGCCCCCATGCCAAAAAAAGTTTGCTAACCTACATGTTTTTGTTTACTTAAATCGCCCGAATTGTTAATGGTTGATAAAAATGAAATCCACTTTTGCTTGGGTGGAGGGCTTGAGCTACCCTGGCTTCTGAAGTTGGGGGGGGTGACAAAAAAGTTTGAGAACCATTGAATCCATTAGTTAATGAATAGCTTTGAAATTAATTATAAATTCACCAAAATTGGTAAGAGCCTTCCTCCCGTGGTTAAAAATGTCCATGCCAAATTTCAAAAGATTGTAATCTAAATTGGTAGAGTTATTGCGTCCACATGGAGGATCTGTAGCGACGGCTGCTGGCAGAGCAGCGACTGTCATGAATCTGTAATATACCTGTTAGTAATTTGGGGCTGTAATAATGCATTTATGCAGGGGTGTAAAGTCCGGGTTCAGAAAGTAAAAATCCTCCCCAGAACTTTATTCCAACCACCTGGATTTACTTCTGACAGGAGATAGAGCCAATATGAGTGATCAGCTCATTCTGTGGGAGGGAGAAAAACTTGGCAGGACTTTTACTTTCTGACCCCTGGATTTTACATCTCTGCATATATGTATAACAGAAAGAACCTTCTTGAAAAGTTTTGTGAAAACCTTAGAAAAGCTGCTTCCCACCAACATCATCCAAGTCTCGCAATACCCTATCAATACTTTTATCCACAATCTAAACTGTGAAAGGAAAGCCACATAACTACTGGCAACTTAGTAGCATGAATGCAAGGTATTCAACAATGTCAAAGGTAAAACAATCCAGGTCCAGGATTTAAACATCCTCTCCAGGTTTTGGCTCCAACCTCCTGGATTTACTGCTCAGCACAACAGTATCCAGAAAAACCCAACAAACACACAGGTGTCTGCAGCTGTACACACACCTCACAGTAAAAAAAAAACAAAAAAAAAACACAAAAGTGGTGCCAGGCACAACAAACCCCGCCCCTCGCACATATTTTCACCTACTTGTACGAAAGTCAATAGGGATCTATTCTGGGTCAGTGGCAATCCCTAAACCGAATTTGGGGTGAATGTGCCCATTAGTTTTGCCGCTAGAGTGTTAACAAACAAACAAAGAAACAAAGAAACAAACGCACAAACACAGAAACAAACCGAACTAAAAACAATGGGTAACTATCTTTAAATATTAGTTTTTAGTCAAGTAATGGTTGAATTAAATAAATGATGCCATAGTGCTGCATCAGAGATAAACACTAAACAATCTTGTAGAGCTTCTTATTCCTCTGTGATTTTGGTAACTCGTATGGACTTGACATCAGTGAATTTGCTTGTTAAATAGTCCTGAAGAACAAGGGAGAGCTGCAGAGGCAAAACGGATTAAATGAGTTGAACCAGGAAATCAACAGAAATACTACAATTATAACAATAAACAAATTCACAATTAAAAAAAAAACTTGCAATGGTAGCTGTTTGTGATATAATGATAGCACAATGGTAAACAGGTTTGTTACTTTTTTTTTTTAACATAAATCCCTTTGCCCTACCCTCTGGAGTGGCTTTAGACTTGGCTGTAGCAGTCATAAATATGCAACCATGACAGCAGTTTGGTAAACATACAGTACGTGGCTCTACTTATCGCTGTAATTTGTAAAACCTGTCTTACGTTGCGGAGAGCTTCAATGACAGCAACGTCTTCCGCATCAGCTGGAGCCTGAATGGATACCTTGAGTTTCCCAGTTACTGTGTGCAGATCTGCAGCTGAAATAGAAGGAATTCATAAAGTTATTTTCCACGGGCCTGGGCTTGTGGCCAAAGTGACTGAACTCTTCCTCTCTGTATGGGCTCTCACAGACCCCAGAGCCTTTAACAGCCAGTAAAGCAGATTACATTGGAACACAAGGGTTATTTTTTCACAAGGGCATACCAGGAAAATTACCTTAATGAATGATGAAAAGTGTCCCAAAATTAGCCTTTATGAATTGCACAATAATCGTAGCCTTGTCTAGACATCATAGAAGACTTGCACATGGTCTGCAAGGTTGTGCTGGTAAAAAATATTGGAGAAGAAGTCAACAGCTTCACCAGTATGAAGTCAGAGGAACAGCATACCTGGTACATACACTATATGGCCAAATGGGAACACCTTTCTGTACTGAATCCTCATTGATACAAATAGAAAACAGATGTTTTTGAATTTTAAATGCTTGTTAAAAATTAATTCCAGATTCAAATAAAATGTTAGATATTTAGAATTTAAAAATGTCTATTTTCCATGTACGCCTAATGAGGATTCAGTGAATTATCCACAAGCTTTTGGCCATATTGTGTATTTTGGGTTTCACAATGGGAAATGACGTTCATATTGTCTTATCTGGGCAGACAGTTGTATAATCAGGGCAGCAGTCATTAAAGGTTTCCTTTAGGCATTCCTCGTCACAAAGGCATGCTCCTCAGTAACAGCTATCGTTTCGTCCCGGGCAACAAAGCGGAGACGGACTGGCACAGCTCCCTAAAATAATTTGAGAGGTCACTGGTTTACTGTTTTACTGCAGAACTAATTCCTTCTCATCTGAACAGCAGGAAAATGTGTTTTTAAATGGATTTTTTTTTCTTTTGGTTTATGATGGTTTATGATCTTTAAGTAACTTATTACAGTAATATTATTACTTTTATGAGTAACTAAGTTGTTCAACAAGTAAATATTAAAATATGGATAATACTATTACAGTTACTACATTAAGTAATGGATTACTTTATCTTCACTAACTTTTCATTTTCTTGTAATTTACTGAATCAATTTGGTGTACCAACAGATGCATACCAGGATACCTCATAAAACATTTGGTTCCAGTTGTCAGATCAAAGAAATGGCAGATATTGATTTTTGATTTTGTCAATGGAAATGGCACAAATTTGTTGCTTCTAGCTAGAAACTCTAAATCTAACCTAAAAAAAAACATTAGGAGTTGGTACATGCTAACGCTGGATAAAATTAGGTTGTTATCTTAAGGCAGCTGAACAGCAACTCAAAGCAATGTAACAGTTTACGACAGACGGAAGGTACTATTATAATATATTCGTGTTTATTTGTCAGTGATGTTTTTTTTTTTCTTGGAAGTCACTTCCCCAACACTGAAAGATAATCATTATCGGTTTTACGCACTTTATCAACACAAGAGGCTAACGTGCAATTTTCTGTTGCACTATGGATTTTGTGTCTTTACAGCTCAAGTGATGCTCAATACTGTCATGTTTTGTGAGGTGTGCATGTTGTTTGGACTTTTCTTTGCGGCTCTCGTCCCTGGACGATATCGAATTTCTGGGTATCGAATTCTTTACCCATCTGGCTGATTGAGCTGGGGCGGCGCTTTCCCAGAATCTATATAAGCAGGAAGTCCGGCACGCCTCCTTCGCTAGAGTGTCTGTTTGTAGCTAAGCACTATAGCCGAATTATCTTTAGTCAGGTTTTGTATGACTTTCTATCTTCTAATTATTGGAGTTTCTTCTCCCTTTTTCTATCTCGCTTTGCTTCCATGTTTCGGACTATTATACGTCCTTTGGAAGCATGAGTACTTGCGTTTGGTCTATATTATTCTCTGTGTTTCTACTGTGTCCGTGCTACTCTCTTTCTCTCTGTCGTTGCGCTTGGCCTCCGTACACTACCGGCCATTACACATACATGCTTTAATGCTATAATGGTGATCTTAAAAATGAATGTGTCTTCAGACGTTTTTGGATTTCTAGTGGGTGGGACAACAGTGGTCAATGGATTACTTGTGGATGTCACAGATGCAGTTGATGGATTATCAGTGGGTGTGACTATGGTAAATGATGGATTAGAAATGGATTTGACCTGTAATTTGATTACTATAATGGGCTTGACTGCAGTGGCTGATGGGTGAGTTCCGTTGGACTTACCTTTTGGTGAAAGAGCAGTGCTGCCTCCAACTGTTTGTAATTGAGAAGTCCTGGTGCTTGTGACTTCTGTGATTGGTTTAGAAGTTATTTCTTCAACCAATACCGCTGAGGTTGTTGAGGTGTGTGAATCTGGTGTCGTGGTGACCGGGTTGGATGAATCGGTGGAGGGTGTCGTGTTAATCAGTCCTAGAAAAAAAAAAAAAAACCCACTCACCTGGGCACCCTAAATTTTTTTCAGTTACTTTTAGTTTATCCCTGGTACATACACTATATAGTCAAATTGGAACACATCTCTGAACTGACAGAAATAGAAAGCAGATATTTCTGAATTCAAAACGTTTGATAGAAATTCCGAATTCGAATATAATGTTAGATATTTAGAATTTAAAAATGGTCTGTTTTTATGTTCGCCAATGAGGATTCAGTGAACTATCCACAGGCTTTTGGCCATATAGTGTATTTTTGGGTTCACATTGGAAAACGATGTTCATGGTGTCTTACCTGGGCAGACAGTTGCAAAATCAGGGCAGCAGTCAAGATAGGTGAGGCATGTCTGGTCACAAAAACATCCTCCTCGGTAACAGCTACTGTCATTTCCTGCGCAACAAAGTGTAAACGGACTGGCACAGCTCCCTGTACCTAAGTTATTAAGAGAGGTCACTGGTTACCTTTTTACCAAAGAGCTAATTCCTTTTCTTCTGAACAGAAGGATTTTTTTTGCTTTTGAAAAGGTTTTCCTTTTTTTTTTTTTATGTTGGTCAAACGCAGAAGTAATTTGCTACTTGTATGAGGGGACTTGTATTGGGGATGATCAGGCAAGACACCTCCGGAGTAAGATGTTCCCCCGGCTGTAATTACCCTCCACACCCATGGATGAAGAAGTATTACAAGAAATGTCCAACACATTTATAGAGTGGCTGAGATCTCACTCATTTTGATTTTTTTTTTTTTTTTTCCAGCTGCATTTGAAGAGTTCAGGTGCAAAACCACGTGAAGCCACATCCATAAAAAATGATATAACCACTGCATGCAGAAGTTTACAGTGGCTAGTATCTGATGCTCTAATAAATTTTGCGGCAAACCCTGTTAATTTTACTGTTAACCAGAGTTAAAATGCGGTTTGTTTGTGAGTTTGTGTGCAAAACAAGATTGTGTGCAGAGCGGCAATCACTGGCATGGTATCTAGGTCATATGATGCAACGATTGTCAGGCTTAACAACATTCATCTTTCAGGATATCAAACAAGCATATGACAGAAAACGTTTCCCCACTATTGATGCATTGGTGGCTGTGGCTAAATTCATGCGACTGTTTTGTTCTGTTCCAGAGAGCCGCAAGGTCCTAGAACCTTTCCGCTGTATTTTAGGCTGTTATCTAAAGGCAGCTCAACAGCAACTCAAAGCAATGTAACAGTTTACGACAGACAGAAAGTAATTTTATAATATAGCTAACTATATAAGTTTATTCGCCAGTAATGTTTTTTTTCTTGAATGTTACATCCCCAATGCTGACAGATAATCATAAATGAAGACTGGAGTGCAAGAAGTACCAAAGTCACAAAATAACACTTGAAATTTTGAGGGTCAATGTTTTTAAAACATGTTGTAGAAAAAAAAAAAAAAAAAAAAAAAAAATTATGTTAGCATACTATGGAGTCCGTCCCGTTTTCAGGCGCTATTGAGAGCTGACAAACCCTTTTTTGCGGAAAAATCCTCATGTATTACAAAGTTAGGAGGAAAATTAGGCTTGGACTTAAGGACTTTTTTGCACACAGGTCTTCAATTAGTTTTATGCTATTTATCAACACCAGAGGCTACAGTGTAATTTTCTGTTGCCCTATGCATTTTGTTTCTTTGCAACTCAAGTGATGCTCCTTGTATGCTTGAACGTTATAATGGTAATCTTTAGTTAAAAATGAATGTGTCTTCAGAGGCTGTTGGATTGCCAATGGGCGAGACAACAGTGGTCAATGGATTACTTGTGGATGTGACAGCTGTAGTTGATGGATTTCTATAGTGGGCTTGACTGCAGTGGCTGATGGGTGAGTTCCATTGGACTTACCTACCGGTATCGTAAAAACAGTGATGATTGTTGTTAATGGAGGAGTAACAGCTCTTACAACTTCTCTGATTGGTCTCGAAGTTATTTTTCTGGCCAATACCGCTGAGGTTGCTGAGGTCTGTGAATCCAGTGTCATGGTGCCCGGGTTGGATAAATCGGTGGAGTTTATCGTGTTATTCAGGTTTGGGCTCTTTGCTATGTCAGCAACTGAAACAACCTCTGAGTAGAGAATGAAAATGGTTGGGTCTTTAGTGCAAAAATATTGGAACCCCTTCTTCAGCCCACCAGTCATAGAAACAAAAGAAACCCCTCTCACCTGGTGTTCACCCGGCTGTAATTACTCTCCAAACCCGCTAATGGAGAAAAATTACAAGAAATTTTCATCACATTCATAGTGTGGATGAGATCTTATTATTTTGAAATTACATTATTCTGCTGCATTTTTAAGATTCATTAAGTGAAGACAGTGTTAAGCTAACTTGATCACATTTTTTATTAGCTAGTTTATAAAAAGCCTGAAAACCTTTGTTTTTGGTTTTTCTCATTCCAATCCTGCTTTATCCAACTAGAATGTATTTTTATGCGTAAAAAAAAACGTCGTCTCCCCGGCGCCCTTCCCTGTGTAACCCACCGGATGGACAGACAGACAGACAGGCAGACAGGCACATACCAAAAGGCACCACTTCAGGACTTGAGAAGTAAGTATGCAAAGGTTCATTAAGATCATGCAAACCGTTTTGGAGTTACGCTCCGGAAGCGAAGTGGGAACGCCAATGTGAACAGGAACCGAGCCGAAAACAACGTCTCCCCTCTGCCTCTGGGGGGGAGACATAATTAATTTGCACAAGACTGTAGATGTGCTTGGTTGCTCATTCTCCTCATAAGTTCTTAAGTTCAAGACACCATGAATGGCCTCATCTCATAATTATATTTTGCTAATTTTTAAGAGACAATTTTTTTAGAAGTTTTTTTCTTCTCCTTTATTAGACGCTGCAGTAACGATAGACAGGAAGGGTGGGGAGCAGAAAGGGGACGTCATGCATTAAATGGCCTGGGCTGGATTCAAGCTGAGGCCACTGCAGAAAGGACTCATCCGTAGAGTGGTACGTGAACTTAACCGATGTGCCGCTGGGGAACCCCATTCTATCACTCCGTTAATGGGCTGGTCAGGGCTGGATCAAGATCCTGTGAGGCTGCGGGGCACATGTCTATTGGAGGCCCCCCCACGGCCCCCAGTGGCCCAGCCTATCCCCTAAAACACAAACATACTTTTTTATAGTGAGCGCTGGACTGAAACAAAAAAATTAGCCCAGGCATTGTGGGCCAAGCAGCCCACCACCAGCTTATCGCTGCTTGGACCCCTAATTACATTAAAATCTATCAGCCCACTGGGCGGTTTGCCAGATGACCAGTCCAGCCCTGCCTGTAATGGCACCTTTCTTACGTTCCTCCTTGCAAAATCATCGATTATATTCCCAAAATCTAGCTGTCAGACAAGGTCTGACTCTATTGACAGAAGTGATAAAGACCTGAGACGTATTTGGCACATACTACTCCGCAGCTCATTTTTATTCTGCCTAAAAGGGAAAATGTCTTCTCACCCAGACAGTCACTGGAAAAGTTTAAAAAAAATCTGAAGTGCCAAATAAACATTGGGGAACACTGAGTGTAAATTAAGGGCCTGCAAAGTGTCAAGCATTTGAGACGCACACTTCTCACTTGCAGAATCAGACATGAAAGGCTTGAATTGGATGAGCTCATCGGCAAAGTTCATGTCCAGATCTGATGGATATGCAGCAGAAAGTGCCTTTGCCTTTTCTTACTATGACATCTGTCAGACACCTGATCTGACATAAACAGAATTCCAAAGAGTGCTTGAAAGCATTCGAGCGATGTTCATGGCATGCCACTAGCTTACCGATGACCGCATAAAATATCTCTAATTTGAACTCTCCTCCTCTCAAGCGTCACGCCTGGTTCTAAGATCTCGTATGCAAATTTTACATGCTGCCGCTTTCGCTGAAGATCGTGCTTGTCTGACTGAGACACACCTGTGACATTTAATGCTGCCAGTTCAAAGGCATCAAATTAGTCCCTGAGTCCAGCCACAAATTCCATCAAAGGGAACAAAAGTTGGGCTGCTACAGAGATGTCGATATCACTTCTCTGTAGGTGTATGCATGTAGCATTGAACCGGTCAAGTATGACATCCCAGAAATCTCCTGTGATCTGGAAAAACCTAGTACATATGTCACTTTTGGGAGAAACTGAGTTTGACCCTCTTTTGCAGTAATTAAGAGTGGTGATAATCTTAAAACACTAGCTATTAGTGTTATTTGAACGCCCTACATCAAGTTTCTATAATTTTTTTTTGGTTAGGAGAAGTCCAGAATCCAAAGGTTTTTGTTCAGTTGCGAGAATCCTTGCCACTGATAAATTCACTAGGTTTTTCCAGATCACAGGAGAAATATGCCATGAACACCATCTCTAAGGTGTCCAATCAAGCACATAGTCCAGCGGCCGCAATTCTAGTCTCATTTCTCATCATTATCATTTGAAATACAACCAATAGCTAATGCTAGTTCTCATCGGAATAAGATTCTCTCAAAGTAAAATTTGCATTGGGTGAAATTTGCTTGCCATATCGCTGTGAGGAAGATGAGCAGGATTTTAATGGGGAAAAAACAGCCGCTGCAGGGAATGGCTTGCATGTTTAGCCTCCGTCCCTCACACGCTAGGTGTCCAGAGTCCCCTCGGGCTCCTAGTGCTCAGTTCACTCTTCAAATGCCAAGGGTCCCTCATTTTTATTGTTTATTGTTTATTGGTAAGGATCCCCATTAGCTGACGCAAGACGTCAGCTAGTCTTCCTGGGGTCCAACAACATAAAACCATTACAACAAAACAAGATTAAAACATATCGAGACACATAATTCAAGGAAACATAACAACATTACCACACAAACAGATTAAAACAAAACACACCAAGGTAGAGAAGATATTGCATAACACTACATTTGCATATTCATTGGCTCACATGTGTGGTCGTAATTGTTTTTTGAAGCTTGCAATGCTTTATATGTTACGTATGCCACTCGGAAGACAATTCCATGCCCTAATAGCCCTGTATAAAACAGTTCTTTGCATACTATTAGATTTTGCACGTGGTAGACTAATCAGCCCACTATTTGCCCCTCTGGTGAAATGCATATGCACATTAGAGCTGTAAATTATTTTATCAGAGATAAATTTGGGAATGTTAATTAGAATAACTTTCTGAAAAAATTTAAGTAAATTGTAAAAAAGTCTTTTTTCAACATTCACCCACTTAAGATGTTCATGCATAACAACAGCATTAGTTCTATAAGAGCAGCCAAGAACAAGCCTTGCTGCCTTATTTTGTACAACTTGTAACCTCTGAAGCAGCCGCCTAGAAGCAGAGCCCCACACAACAGAACAGTAATCCAAGTGGCATAGAACTAAATCACAAACAAGTTGGTTCCATGGCCCTAACACTTGGGACGTCTCCATTGCAAGTAGTTCTGGAACCTTTTTAACAGTAACTGGGTCGGTTTGCATGTCTACACTAGCAGGAATGGCCCTGTAGGAGTGGTCATGGAACTTTTTTCCGGGAACGATTTTAGTCCTTGCCTGGGGGCAGGGACTTCAGAGAATTCCTGGAAAACGCCAGCCTCCTGGTTCAAATATGGTGGATGGGTCATCTGGGATGTTAGCGCTTACATTTATTTTCAATGTAAGCGCGAGCATGTCAGCCAAATAGCTATTCACACTCAGTCCAGAGTTTGGAGGGTCCTACCAGGGTGCCACTTGTAATGGAGACACGATGTGTGAAGGGCCGGGAGGAAGGGCCGACCTGATAAAAGGCCCTGCCTCATACTTTAGTTCCCCCACCGCCGGCAATAGAAACCCCCCAACTGGAGGGGCCTTAAGGGCCCTAACACTGTAAGTGCTGAAGCACCTGGAGCCCTAGGGGACAGCTCAAGTTCTAAGCACAAGGGGTCCGGGGAGCCTCACACTGTAAGCACCAAGGGGCCCAGGGGCCTGACATTGCCAAGACTGTGGATTGGAGCCCCCAGTGGATAGCTCATGCTATAAGTCAGTTAACATACTGTGTACTGAGGACCACGGCATTCAACTTCCCACAGAAATCTTTGGTCTTACGTCATGTGTAGCCTGAGCCTCGGAAGCCGCTCAGGAGTTCGAGGCCACGGGGCCACTGGCCCGGTCTATAAGGGCCATTTCATGGTATTTGTTTTGTGTCGGACAGGACATTTGCAGGTGTTTTACTCTGGGGAATGATAAATAAGTTTGAACTGGTCATAAGCAAGAGCCATAGGACCACTTTTTATGGTAAAAAACTGAAGTCTTTTGATTTCATTTTCCGGTTCAAAATGAGGTCAGAAAGTTTATGTCAGACAGGACAAAAAGTGAAGTGGTATTTTTGCCATGTTGGAAAACTGCAAAGTTCTGTCCAACCACATGGTATTCATAGAATTTAGCTAAGCAGTTGTATTCCCTGATATCTTAGCTAGGTTTCAGAGGAAATTTTGGTTTCTTAACTCAAAGTTTAGCTGAGGGGGGGTCAAAAGTTCTCGCTTGGTCAGCGTGTCGGACAGGACATGTCGGACAGGACACTTTTTCACTTGGGACCAAAATGACAGAAGATACACACATGATTATTATAAAATGCTTTTTTCTTTCCCTGTCTTTCTTTTTGGCTGCCTCGCACTTCTCACTGTCATTCTTGATTTTTTCCCTTTTGGTACGGCTCCTCTCAGCATCTGTTTTAGGTGGCATGGCTGTTGCTTCTCTCGGTACTCGCATTACAGTGATGGACCCATCAAATCTGGGGTGCAGTTTATAGTTCCAAGGAAGCTGACTGGTTTCTTTTGAGTTACGCAAACTTGTCAAAACACAAACACACAGGAGGAAACCACTTCAATTAAAAGCAATCAGCTCTTCCACAGAGGTTCTTCAATTTTGCTCAATGTCTTCTAATTTGTAAGTTTGATACCAATTACATGTACTTAACACGTCACCACTTACTTAACCCATCATCAATTACTCCAACATATTTAATGACAGGTGCTAATTGGGAAGTCATCTCTCTAATTACTGGCAATTAAATCAGCCAGTGGTTTCTGAACTCAGAAAGAACAGAACAGCCTTTTAAAAGCCTTAGTAGCAGTGGAAGTTGCAATATCAACTCTGGAATTAGCCATTGGTCCATTACTAGAATACTAGAGTCCTGTCCCACACGTTTTATGTCCTGTCCGACACGCAATTGTGTCGGACAGGACAAAAAAGATTTTTAATTTCCCATGAGGTGTGTTCTATTTCTTTGAAAAAACCTTACTCACATTGGGTCTCATGCAGCAACATTCTCTTAAATTTCTCTTATATTTTCTCTTATTTTTTTGCTAAAAGAAAAAAATAAGAGAAATATACTCCGTATGCACCAAACGTTCTTACCGTCCAAATCTGCTCTTACCCAGATGTGCAGAATGTTGAATCCCACTTGATCGTAAATCGGAAGCGCGTGCCCGGTTGTTTCAAATTAAAAAATATCACACCCAAAAACACCATATAAGGGTAGGTGATGCCGTGTGCAAAGAGCAGACTGCTCGTGGCTGCTCGAGGGCACTTTCACACTTGGTACGATTGTTCCGTACAGTGCCACAGTACGATTGTCCCCCCCTCCTCTCTCCCCCCCGCTGGTCAGCTTTCAGACTGGTAATATCGTAACATACCTGCTCGCATAGATCTCAAAATTCCGATTCAGCGCGTTGCATTATGCACCTAGGTGGTTTTAAAATAGGGAACGATTTTGAAAAGGAGGTGCCAATATATTTTGGGGGTTTTATTATTGAGAAGGGGTTTTTAGAATATTGATATTGCGAATGCATATGCTGCGTGTCTCATAATTTGAGCTGCCAGACTTTCGCACAGCGTCCTGCACTTTGAAATATCGGTGCCGCACTTCCTTTAGTTTGTCATGGCACTGATGTATTATTCTGTGATAACCAAGCGAATGTAACTACTCACGAATTATTTCGTAAATCTCCAAATTTTTGCATGTAGTATCCCGTTGTGATTGTATGTTTTCGTCCGCCTACATTTCCCGCAAGCATTGAATTTCTTCGTATGAATGGATTTCGCCAGTGCATTTGTTTGAAGAGGAGAGCCGTAACACTTAACAGTAATCCTCCGTGCTCAAGTACGGTTACTTTCACATTTGGTTCGAGCAGCCATTCATCTGTCTCAGCAAACAGATCTGCGCGATCTCTAAAGACCCGCTGTCTGCGCAAGGCCTAGATGGCCAAAGCGTCCAGCTGCAATAGGTAAGCCATTCAGAAGCAGAATGCACGCAAGTATCCAAGGGTTTTTAGGGCTTCGTCCTAATTAAGATCAACTGGCCAAACTCTTCAGCCAAAGAATTAAATAATAGAATCATTATAATTTCTCAAAAATATAAAACAATCAAAATGTGATTACATGATGCATTTTTAATGTTTAGGTTTTAAAACTTGTGTTGCCATGCACTGGACAAGAAATTTGTGGATAGAGATAACAGTTTTCTGTTTTCTCTTATCTCAGTAAGAGTGCTCTCGACCACTCGTAAAATTTTCTCTTACCTAAGAGAAGCGCAAAAATAAGAAAACATTGGTGCATCCCAGAAATCAATGGGTAAGAACAAAATAAGCAAAAAATCGTGCATACGAACAAAAAGAAGAGAAAATGTGTTCTTATATCGCTTCTTGCATGAGGCCCATTGTTTTATACCACATCAACAAAGAGAAAAATGATTCTTGCCTTCATAAGTCATTTACTTTGGAGATAAATTAAACTTTTTGCTCATGAATCATGTCGGACAGGACATCCAACTCCTGCGAAGTGAAACTAACAGGGCTTTACACTTGAGAAAAAAACATTTTGAGAAAAAAAAACATTACTTGGTGGGTTATTTGCTTTGACTTGAAACTTGTCCTGTCAGCAAGAAAAAATTGTCAAAAATTAAATACAACAGGAGAGTGATGAGAAAAACGTGTCCTGTCCGATGCGCTGATTTTCATCATTTCCTAATTAAATCCTAATTTACATAATCAAGGGGTAAAAATTTTGGTCCAGATTTTTGTTTTCTAATCAGTTCATGTGTACATCTAAAATATCCAATTGGTATTTTGCTCAGATTCAAACATTTATATTTCTGATACTACTTCACAAATACCATGAAATGGCCCATAATCGAGCCTTTTGGATGGTATGTTTTTGGCAGGGCTTAGCCCAGCAAATGGAAGCACAGTTATGTGAAGATATTCCTACTGGGCAAGTAGGCTGAGTAGGGCTTCAATGAGTCAGGTGAAAATAATTCCAGGGTTGAACTATATATTAACTCCATGCCTTCTAAAGTATCCGACTGCGGTGGCTGTTGTGTCTGGTGTTAAAAACCATGTGTTCCTCTAAACAGTTGTCTAAGGATGTCAAAATCAAGATAATTCACTTCCACCAACAAGGAGAGGGCTACAAAAAACTCTTGCAACATTTCAAACTACCCATTTCTACTGTCAGAAACATCATATGAAAATGGAAAATAAATGGAACAATTGAAGTCAAGCCCTTGCGAACCGTGACCATGGTTGACCTTGGTTGACCTCGGTTCACCATGGTCAACCATGGTTAAACGCGTGGTTAAAAATGGCCGACCATGGTTGAAGCATGGTTGCACCCGCTTGGAGAGTTTTTGCACCATGGTTGACCATGGTAAACCGAGGTCAACCAAGGTCAACCATGGTGTTCCATTTAACAAAAATGTTAAAACCATGGTTTGACCAGGGTTGACCACGGTTACTTGAACCAGGGTCAACCAAGGTCAACCAAGGTCAACCACGGTCATGGTTCACAGGGGTGGCAAGATCTGGAAGACCAAGAAAAATTTACGAAGGAATGGCCCGAGATCTGGTGAGAAATGCTCAGAAGAACCCACACATCACTGCAAAAGAGCTGCAAAAAAGAGTAGCAGACACAGGTCTAGTTGTTCACAGGACAACAATACAGTGTACCTTAAACAACAAAGACCTACATGCAGAGTTGCAGGAAAGAAGCCTTTCCTACGACCTCAACACAAAATTAAGCGTCTGAAGTATGCAAAAGAAAACCTTGAGAAACCTCAGGCCTATTGGAACAATGTGCTTTGGACTGACGAAACCAAAATTGAACTTCTTGGCCACAACCAAATAAGGTATGTTTGGAGAAACAACGGTGAAGCATTTGTAGGGAAGAACACGTTGCCAACTGTTAAGCATGGAGGTGGATCCATTATGCTTTGGGGTTGTGTAGCAGCTGGGGGTGCAGGCAATATTGTGCAGGTGGAAGAATGGACTCCACCAAATATCAAGACATTCTAGAGGCTAATGTTCAAAGCTCAGTCCAGAAATTGAAGTTGAAGAGATGTTGGGTATTCCAGCAAGACAATGACCTGAAGCATACCTCAAAATCCACCATGAAGTACCTCCAGGAAAGACGGATGAAGGTTTTGTGATGGCCACCACAGTCCCCAGACTTGAATATTATTGAAAATCTGTGGAGAGACCTCAAACATGCCGTGCGTGCAAGAAGGCCGAAGAATATTTCTGAGCTAGAGGTGTTCTGTCAGGAAGAATGGACAAAAATTCCAAAGACAAGAATTGAAAGACTCTTAGCTGGGTACAGGAAGTATTTGCAAGCTGTAGCTGCCCGAGGAGGAGTTATAAAGTACAAGCTGACAGGGTTCCCAAACTTTTGCACAAGGCCTTTTCCCTTGTTTTATTATTTTGAAACTGTAAAAAGTAAAAAAATAAAAATTATTCTTGCTTTAAAATGTGATGAAATGTGTCATGTTTAACTTTCTAGCATTTAGTGTTCAGGTTTGCTTTCAATCACTTGGAGATTAATTGAAAGAGACATTTAAACCAGGGGTGCCCAAATTTTTGCACCCCACTGTAGTTATGCATCAGTAAGGGAAAGACCCAAGAACACAGTGACAATGTGAGAGAAAAAGTTGTTGAGCTGAGCAAATCAGCAAATGGATATAAGAAATTATTGAAACAGGTAAAAATACCCATGATATTAAGAATCAGCCTGGAATGTACTGCAAAAAAAGAGATAATGCAAAAGTAAGGACTATTGTACCCTAACTCATTACTTTCGATTAAAAGTAATATGTGAAGTATGGTGTATTTATTTTTTTTAAGTAACTTCCCCAAAACTGGGGAAAAGGTAACATTACCCCCACGGGTACCCTTCCCCCCGTAATATTTTTTATTTGATTTATTTTAGTGTTAAAATCATAGTTTGAAGTTGGGAGGGGTTTGGGGAATCTGACCTCGCCTAATTAAAGCTTTCCAAAGTTTAGTCAGGCACCGGTCTAAAATTCTAAAACACAGAGGGGCTTAGATGGAAAAAAATCAAATCAGATGTGTAACTTAAAAGCTTAAATCCATCTGAACCCTAATCCTAAATTCCCCTGTAAAAGACGAGTAGACGGGGCCAGGCTAAACCACAAGTCAAGCATAAAAACAAGTCAAACATGTCCAAATACGCTCTAAATTTCAAATACTGAAGTTGTAATAGGTTTTTAAATCTTGTTTACCTGTGATCGACTGTCCTTCAATGCTGCACACGAGGAAGAGAAGCCCTAAGACTGCAGTAATGGAGCCCATCTTGTGCTCTGTTAACTAACCCCCGATGTAGAGCGGACTCCTGTATCCTGAGATCCCCGCCCTCCCTGGAGGAGGCCTGTGTTCATTCAGTCCTCCTGTCGCGTGCATTTTCTCCACTGTCTGACAGTTTGCAAAGGTGGCTGCATTGTTACATAATTGTGACACCGAAGACATTTTTGCCACCGGTCGAGCATTCTTGGAATTCTGAGAATTGAGATGAGACTTGTTTTTATTTTTCCTCATCCTACAAGGGCTTTCTTCAGAATTCTAATTTTCTCTCCCAGTGTAAACCCCGTGGATTACTCACGCTGGCTCTCTACCAGAGTTTGCCAAAATTGCCAAGCTTTCTCACACTCAGTCTGCTTTCTGATCGCCTCCCACATTGCAACTTAGTTCTGTCATCTCTACAATCCTCTGCTGGTGTAGCTCTTTTGCTGCAGTGACTCAGATTTGTGATATGCTTTTTTTTTTCTTGAACGTTCAATCAAGGTTGAGAACCACAATTAACCCCTCTGCGCAGATTAAGACGCTGGCGTCTGTAAATTCCAAAATATAATTGCTAAATAATTCTGTAATTAAAATTCCAAATGACTTGCTTCACTGGAATAATTTTCTACAGCATTTGTGACACAAATACTGACTTATAAAGCCTTAAATAGGCTCACGCACAACAGGAAAAATTGACGATATTATTATTCTGCGCAAAGGAGTTAAATATGTTTAAATTTGGAAACATTACCATTTTTGAAGCATGGAAAGGAACAATTATTCATTGTAGCTGGTGTCGTCTAGTGAAACCTGCTGTAACATTAGCAAAGGTGATGTCTTGAGTGTTATGAAAAAATCTAGTAAGTCTAATTTTGGTTGAAGCTGAGTTAGGACCATTTTTGTACTTACTACCCCTGCGAACCATGACCGTGGTTGACCTTGGTTGACCCTGGTTCAAGTAACCGTGGTCAACCCTGGTCAAACCATGGTTTTGACATTTTTGTTAAATGGAACACCATGGTTGACCTTGGTTGACCTCGGTTCACCATGGTCAACCATGGTTAACATGGTTAAAATGGTCAACCATGGTTAACCATGGTGCAAAAACTCTCCAAGCGGGTGCAACCGTGCTTCAACCATGGTCGGCCATTTTTAACCATGCTTTAACCATGGTTGACCATGGTGAACTGAGGTTAACCAAGGTCAACCATGGTCACTGTTCGCAGGGGTAGGCTTTGCCTCATCATATACGATAAGATACATGAAAAATAATCATTGATATCCCATGCTTTGCAATGGCAAAACCTAGCAACTCATTGGTATTTAATCAGTAGTGAAGTAAAAACCTAGCAAGTTGATCTTCCTTGGTTCTTCCACATAAAATTTTCTATTTTTTTGTTATGACAAGACCTGGCAAGTTGAATCAGCCAATTTTGGAGCAGCATGCCTATTACAAGATCTGTCAAGTTAGTCCCCATGCTGAGCATTGGATGTGCAGGAGATTAATGGTTAGAATTCATAATTTATGCGATTCACGCACTCATAACTGAAAAAAATGTAATGAATGTAATCATGTCTGCCAGTCCGCCGAGGGCCGCCATCTTGAAGTCATGTGAAAGAAGGATACGTTTTGATTGGCCACCTGAATTTCTGTCGTGAGCACGTAGCTCAAGTAGTGCGCACACGATGAGGTTTTCACCTCCCGAGGCGAAAAATATCAAAAATGTTTGATCTTCCCCTCAACGCCTTGCGAGGCAGAAAACTCACCGAAAATTACGTGCATGCAGCGAGCTACCTGCTGAGCAAACAGTCTCGAATAACTTCCTGCTCAGCAGACAGCTCCAGTGTGCGGCAGGCTTTAATCTTTCCCTGTTCTAGCAGTGTTGCATGTTGTTCCTGTTTATAGATTGATTAGGTTGTTATTCCCTGAGTGTGATCATCTGTAGCCACTGATTGTGCTGTGAATATAGGTTGCAGGTTTTGTGTCAGCTGGGGCCAAATCATTTTACTAGAAGAGGTAACTTTAACATAGTACTCTAAATTCAAGGTTTTCCCTTTCAGTGAGCAAATTATCAGATACAGCAGTTTCTCCAAGCTTTCTTCCATTCCTCCTTGTTCGTCATTATAACCACACCGTAGTAGCTCATCGACGATCCTGCAGTTGACTGCCCCTCTGCCCAGCTCATGACAGGATTGTATGAGACCATTACCCATAGCTGCAGTAGAGCAAGGGTTAAACTGGTGTCTGACGCTCCGATGCAGAAAGCACTGAGAAGACCAGTGCACGACTGTCAAAGGTGCAGTTAACCCTTAAATCAAAAATACATGTTTCCTCTAACCTGCAGTGCTATTTATCTTTCTGGATTGTTTTGGTGTGAGTTGCCAGGATTCGGTGATATCAAACGTATGGTGCTCAAAAAGGCAAAAGGAAAAAAAAAGAAATTGAGAAACCTTTAATTATGTTTGCATATAATATATAATTATATATGTGCATGAACCCATATCTAAATACATCAACAAACAAAGAAAGATTTGCAAGCATAGCACTGAATCTCATGTTGCCCAGCCTATGGGTCTGAAAATTGGTCAGAGCACAAATAATATCACAATCTATTCTAAACGCCGGTGCATGTGGGTAACATACATACAGAAAGGCAGAGACGGCTGAGGCAAGGGATTTAGGTGCCGACCAAGCATTCTGGCCGCTGCCGATACCAAAACAGATCTGGGGCAAAGGGGAGAAATGTGGGGGATGCATATTATTCTCCTTGAATAGAAGATAGGTCCAGTTAGCTTGCAGTTCTGGCTCATTTACAAATTTATTTATCAGTGCAGCATTTCTCCCCTGGGTCATAGAGAATTCCATTTGATTAATGCTGCAGGGGACGCGGCATTTCTATTTTTCTCACTCATGCAAAGAAAAGCGGTACATCTCACGGATCTCACGCGCTGGTCTGATGCTAATTAATTTACAACCAACAAACCACCAAAATCAATTATGGAAGACAGGAGGCAGAGCCCTGAGGCGCTACGGTGGGCTTCGTTTTTCCTTATTGTGTGAAATATCTATACAGAATAGAGGAAAGGGGATGGTGGCTGGTTTCTGGTAAGATGATCCAGAACATACATGAAAGGCCGATTTTTCTGCATGCCCTACCGCTGTTGATTTGTGCACACACCGATTTTTGCGTCTATTTCTCTTTTCTTCCAGCAGCAAGAAAACCATACATTACCACTCTTAAAAAGCATTGCCAACTTCTCTGGACTCTATGTTATCTGAAATGTACTCTAGCACCGTGGAAGCATGGTTTTTGGTCCAAAGAGTCAACATTTCGAGTGAATTTTAGGAGAAATACAATAAAATAGCCACAAACTGTTATCAGCGTCAGGGCCAAAAGGCGGTATCTGTCATAGTATGGGGATGTATCAGTGCACATGGCGTGGGCAAGAAACAAGACAACACGAGGAAACACTAATGGAATAACAGGACACATTTAAGGGACACGGGGGATGAGACGCACAAAGAGAATTTAAACAAATACACCTGAGGCTGGAAATACGTGTCTGTCCATCTGTCACGCTTCATTTCCAGGCCAGATCTTCGGAACTAATCAGTATTTTTTCCACAAAATCTAAAGTATTGATGTATCTTATTCCGTCGATGCGCCTTTTCAAACTTCTGTACGTCTGTTCGTCCCTCCGCTGCGTTTTGTTTCCAGGCCAGATATCAGCAATCCTGTGGCTGGGATCTGAGTGTTTTATGTCTGTTTTCTTTATTACTTGCCGGAATCCGAGGAGTCTCGGATTGGCAAGTATATTACTCTGTTCGTTTGTTTGTTTGTGTGTTTGTTTGTTTGCACTATGGCGTCCACAGTTTCAGCTCAATTTTGCTCATATTACATGATCAACATAGGACAGGCACTAAGTAGGCACTGCACTATTTTGGTGAATCTAAGTCAAAGGTCAAGGTCACATAAAAGGTCAAAAACATAAGAAGCCATATCTTCGGTTCTAATCGTCGTAGAGACTTCTAACCAAGTGCATACTCAACATAGGACAGGCACTGGGCAGGCACTGTACTATTTTGGTGAATCTAGGTCAAAGGTCAAGGTCACACAAAAGGTCAAAAACACATAAGAAGCCATGTCTTACACATAAGAAGCCATATCTTCGGTTTTAATCGTCGTAGAGACTTCAAACCAAGTGCATACTCAACATAGGACAGGCACTGGGCAGACACTCCACTATTTTGGTGAATATAGGTCAAAGGTCAAGGTCACACAAAAGGTTAAAAACACATAAGAAGCCATATCTTCGGGTCTAATCGTCATAGAGACTTCAAAACAAGTTCATATTGTTCATAAAGGAAAGGTCTATCTTAGTTGACCTAAGAATCTAGGTCAAAGGTCAAGGTCAAGGTCACACAAAAGTTCACAAACACATAAGAAACCATATCTTCGGTTCTAATCGTCGTACAGACTTCAAACCAAGTGCATATTGTTGATAAACGAAAGGTACATCTTACTTCACCTAGGAATCTAGGTCAAAGGTCAAGGTCACACAAAAGGTCAAAAACACATAAGAAGCCATATCTTCAGTTCTAATCGTCTTAGAGATTTCAAACCAAGTGCATATTGTTCATAAACGAAAGGTCTATGTTACTTGACCTAGGTAGTGCACTATTTCGGTGAATCTACATCAAAGGTCAAGGTCACACAAAATGTCAAAAACACATAAGTGGCCATAGCTATGCTTCTAATCGGTGTACACACTTCAAACCAAGTGCATAATTTGTTGATAAACTCAAGGCCTGCGTTACCTGACCTAAGGATTACACTATTTTGGTAAATCTAGGTCAGAGGTCAAGGTCACCTAAGCAGCACTCTATTTTGGTTTATTTTTCGGCCTGTCTGTCTGTCTGTCTGTGTGCATTCTACAGGCCACAATTTTCACATTCTCTTCAACAAACTTGGTGACAACTTTGACTAGCCTTGTGGCTACACACCGGTCTCTTTTCGAGGCGAAAGGTCAAAGGTCAAGGTCAAGCTCACCAGAAAGGTCCAAAACACATTTTGGTTCATAACTTCGCTACTATTACAGCTAGACTTGAAACTAACTCCATTCCATTCATTCTGTTTCAGAGATTTGTGCCTGATTCCGAAAAGTCGTCATTCTATGAATGACCTTTCATTTATTTATTACTTGCCGGAATCCGAGGAATCTCAGATTGGCAAGTATATTACTCTGTTTGTTTGTGCGTTTGTTTGTTTGTTTGCACTGTGGTGTCCACAGTTTCAGCTCAATTTAGCTCATATTACATGATCAACATAGGACAGGCACTAAGCAGGCACTGCACTATTTTGGTGAATCTAGATCAAAGGTCAAGGTCACACAAAATGTCAAAAACACATAAGTGGCCATAGCTTTGGTTCTAATCGGTGTAGAGACTTCAAAACAAGTGCATAATTTGCTGATAAACTCAAGGCTTGCGTTACCTGACATAAGCACTGCACTATTTTGGTAAATCTAGGTCAAAGGTCAAGGTCACCTAAGCAGCGCTCTATTTTTGTTTCTTTGTTTGTCTGTCTGTCTGTCTGTTTGTGTGCACTCTACAGGCCACAATTTTCACATTTTCTTGACCAAACTTGGTGACAACATTGACTAGCCTTGTGGCTACAGACTGGTCTCTTTTCAAGGTCAAAGGTCAAGGTCACCAGAAAGGTCAAAAACACATTTTGGTTCATAACTTCGCTACTATTACAGCTAGACATCAAACCAACTCCATTCCATTCATTTTGTTTCTGAGATCTGCGCATGATTCCGGCAAGTCGTCATTCTATGAATGACTTTTCATTTATTTATTTATTTTTGACGAGCTGAGAAAATTAACTGTGATTAAAATACAAAACAAGAAGAAATCAGGAGGGGTCAAATGCCTTATTATGCCACTCTAGCTTGAGCATTGCCAAAAATATATAAAGGGTCAGTAACATTTACAATGTAAAAATTTATTGTGCTGAATATAACTGTCAAATATTGACTTCAGTTCATGTTGACACTGTTAATAAAATGCAATTAATACTTGCAATAAATATACGAGGACGCCGTTTGGGTGACCAAAAAAGGATGAGAACCACTGAATTAATTAGTTAATGAATAGCATTGAAATGAACTAGAAATTTACCAAAATTGGTAAGACTCTTCCTCTCGTGGTTAAAAATGTCCGTGCCAAATTTCAAAAGATTGCAGTTAAAACTTTTTAACACAAAAAGTTATTGTGTCGACATGGAGGATCTGCAGCAACAGCTGCGGACACAGCAGCGACTGTGATGAATCTGTAAGCAGTCTGGGGCTGTAATAATGCATAAATGTATAACAGAAAGGACCTTCACAAGTTTAGTAAAAACCTTACAAAAGCTGTTTCCCACCAACATCTTCCATACCCTATCAGTACTTATATCCATAATCTAAGCTTTGAAAGGAAAGCCACGTAACTACTGGCAGCTTAGTAGCATGAATACAACGTATTCAACAATGTCAAAGGTAAAACAATCCAGGTCCAGGATTTAATCATTCTCTCCAGTTTTTGGCTCCAACCTCCTGGATTTACTGCTCAGCACAACAGTATCCAGAAAAACCCAACAAACACACAGGTGTCTGCAGCTGTACACACAAAAACAAAACAAAACAAGTGGTGCCAGGCACAACAAACCCCGCCCCTCGCACATACTTTCACCTACTTGTACGAAAGTCAATAGGGATCTATTCTGGGTCAGTGGCAATCCCTAAACCGAATTTGAGGTGAATCTGCCCAAATTCGGCCGCTAGAGTGTTAACAAAGAAACAAACAAACGCACAAACACAGAAACAAACCGAACTAAAAACAATACCCCTTGCCCTCACCCTTTGGGTGGGGTGGGGCGGGGTAACTATCTTTTAATATTAGTTTTTAGTCAAGAAATGGTTGAATTAAATAAATGATGCCATAGTGCTGCATCAGAGATAAACACTAAACAATCTTGTAGAGCTTCTTATTCCTTGGTGATTTTGGTAACTCGTATGGACTTGACATCAGTGAATTTGCTTGTTAAATAGTCCTGAAGAACAAGGGAGAGCTGCAGAGGCAAAATGGATTAAATGAGTTGAACCAGGAAAACAGACATACTGCAATTAGAACAATAAACAAATTCACAATTCAAAAAAAAACTTGCAATGGTAGCTGTTTGTGATATAATGATAGCACAATGGTAAACAGCCTTGTTATTTTTTTTTTAACATAAATCCCTTTGCCCTACCCTCTGGAGTGGCTTTAGACTTGGCTGTAACAGTCATAAATATGCAACCATGACAGCAGTTTGGTAAACATACAGTACGTGGCTCTACTTATCGCTGTAATTTGTAAAACCTGTCTGACCTTGCGGAGAGCTTCAATGACAGCAACGTCTTCCGCATCAGCTGGAGCCTGAATGGATACCTTGAGTTTCCCAGTTACTGTGTGCAGATCTGCAGCTGAAATAGAAGGAATTCATAAAGTTATTTTCCACGGGCCCGGGCTTGTGGCCAAAGTGACTGAACTCTTCCTCTCTGTATGGGCTCCCACAGACCCCAGAGCCTTTAACAGCCAGTAAAGCAGATTACATTGGAACACAAGGGTTATTTTTTTTTCACAAGGGCATACCAGGAAAATTACCTTATCGAATGATGAAAAAAGTCCCAAAATTAGCCTTTATGAATTGCACAATAATCGTAGCCTTGTCTAGACATCATAGAAGACTTGCACATGGTCTGCAAGGTTGTGTTGGTAAAAAATATTGGAGAAGAAGTCAACAGCTTCACCAGTATGAAGTCAGAGGAACAGCATACCTGGTACATACACTATATGGCCAAATGGGAACACCTTTCTGTACTGAATCCTCATTGATACAAATAGAAAACAGATGCTTGATAAAAATTAATTCCAGATTCAAATAAAATGTTAGATATTTAGAATTTAAAAATGTCTATTTTCCATGTACGCCAATGAGGATTCAGTGAATTATCCACAGGCTTTTGGCCATATCGTGTATTTTGGGCTTCACAATGGGAAATGACGTTCATATTGTCTTACCTGGGCAGACAGTTGTATAATCAGGGCAGCAGTCATTAAAGGTTTCCTTTAGGCATACCTCGTCGCAAAAAGCATGCTCCTCGGTTACAGCTATTGTTGTGTCCCGGGCAACAAAGCGGAGACGGACTGGCACAGCTCCCTAAAATAATTTGAGAGGTCACTGGTTACTGTTTTACTGCAGAACTAATTCCTTCTCATCTGAACAGCAGGAAAATGTGCTTTTGAATGGATTTTTTTTTTTTTTTTGGATTAATGATGGTTTATGATTATGGATTCTTTAAGTAAGATAAGATACACTTTACTGAACCCTGTGGGGTAATCTGTCCTCTGCATTTGACCCATCCTATAGTTAGGAGCAGTGGGCAGCCGCAGAGCAGCGCCTGGGGACCAACTCCAGTTCTAAAGCCAGTTCCTTGGTCAGGGGTACTGGTAGGAGTGTTCCTGTAATGCATGTTTTTGTGGGTGGGAAAACCAGAGTACCTGGAAGAATCCCACGCGAACACGGGGAGAACATGCAAACTCCACACAGAAAGGCCCCAGGCCAGATTCGAACCCACGACATTCTTGCTATTAGGCGACAATGCTAACCATTATGCCACCATGCCGCCAAAGTAACTTATTACAGTAATATACAGTTACTTTTATGAGTAACTATATTAAATAAATTATATTAAATGAGTAAATATTAAAATATGGGTAATACTATTACAGTTACTACATTAATGGATTACTTTATCTTCACTAACTTTTCATTTTCTTTTAATTTACTGAATCAATTTAGTGTACCAACAGATGCATACCAGGATACCTCATTAAACATTTGGTTCCGGTTGTCAAATCAAAGAAATGGCAGATATTGATTTTTGATTTTGTCAGTGGAAATGGCACAAATTTGTTGCTTCTAGCTAGAAACTCTAAATCTAACCTGAAACATTAGGAGGTGGGACATGCTAACGCTGGATAAAATGATTGTTCGGTGTGCAAATGGCGCAGTTGTGAAACAGTGCATGAGGTCATCATTCACACTTTTTTTTAAATTCAGGTTAAACAACATTCATCTTTCAAGATATCAAACAAGCATAGGACTGAAAACATTTCCCTATTATTGATGCGTTGGTGGCTGTGGCTAAATTCATATAAATTTAGGCTGTTATCTTAAGGCAGCTGAACAGCAACTCAAAGCAATGTAACAGTTTACGACAGACAGAAAGTAATATTATAATATAGTCGAGTTTTTAGACAGTGATGTTTTTTTTTTTTCTTGAAAGTCACTTCCCCAACACTGACAGATAATCATTTTCGGTTTTACGCACTTTATCAACACAAGAGGCTAACGTGTAATTTTCTGTTGCACTATGGATTTTGTTTCTTTACAGCTCAAATGATGCTCCATGTGTGCTTGAATGTTATAATGGTGATCTTAAATTAAAAATGAATGTGTCTTCAGACATTTTTGGATTTCTAGTGGGTGGGACAACAGTGGTCAATGGATTACTTGTGGATGTCACAGCTATAGTTGATGGATTAGAAGTGGATTTGACGATGGTAGTCGATGGATTACTATCGTGGGCTTGACTGCAGTGGCTGATGGGTGAGTTCCGTTGGACTTACCTTTTGGTGAAAGAGCAGTGCTGCCTCCAGCTGTTTGTAATTGAGAAGTCCTGGTGCTTGTGACTTCTGTGATTGGGTTAGAAGTTATTTCTTCGACCAATACCGCTGAGGTTGTTGAGGTGTGTGAATCTGGTGTCGTGGTGACCGGGTTGGATGAATCGGTGGAGGCTGTCATGTTAATCAGTTCTAGAGACAAAAAACCCCCACTCACCTGGGCACCCTAAATTTTTTCCGGTTACTTTTAGTTTATCCCTGGTACACACACTATAGTCAAATATGAACACATTTCTGAACTGACAGAAATAGAAAGCAGATATTTTTTGAATTCAAAATGTTTGACAGAAATTCCGAATTCGATATGTCAGATATTTAGAATTTAAAAATTGTCTGTTTTCTATGTTCTATGTTTATGACTTTTTTTTTGGCCGGGCAGTGTATATCCCACAGCATTAGGGACATATTCAACTATCAGAAAAACATACACTGCCTGGCCAAAAAAAAAAAGTCACTGTTTGGAAATTAATGAATAAATTCTATAATTGGATCATTATTGCGGTTATTAATGTTTCAGCTGGCAATAATCATTTTAACCCTGATTGATGCAGCGCGTCGCTACTCATTTCTTAAAAAAATCATGTCACATGACACATCCCCTGATGGTGGAGAAGATGTTACAGTATTTCAGAACGGGCAAGTTATTGGCCTGTATTTAGCAAAGAAAACCATGAATGACAAAAACAAGTATGAGGAATCATTTTCACAAACAAATTTGCCACCACAAAGTCCTGACCTTAAACACATTAAAAGTTATTGGGATGTGCTCAAGAAAGACCACTGAGTGGTTCAACCATTATGTCGAGAAGACAAGATCTCGGCCAAAAATGATGGCATTTCTGATCGAAAATAAATGTTCTGGCATTGCATATAATTGTCAAAACAATGACAAGACGAATATGCACTGTAATCAAAGCTACAGGGGTTCCAACTAAATATTTGAGTGTGCGACTTTTTTTGGCCGGGCAGTGTATTTTCCCATCTCAGGCATTAGCTTTCTATTATTATTGGTCATTATTTCAAGATGTGGGCACTGTTATTCTTCAATCCCGTTATGTACACTATGGAAGCTCATTGAATATGATCATAAAATGTATTTCTAAAGAAAGCAATATTTTTATATTAATCTGATGTCCCCCACACTAATTCAATAATTGCAAATACAAAAATGACATAAAATCTCACATTTTTGCTGTGCTAAAGCCTGAAAATGTACCTATGCGTGAAAGCACTCTTGTCATTTTTCATCAAAAATGTAGTTTAACTGAAGAATTTATCAAAATCAATGATCTGATAGCTCTCAACATTTTAGACAGAAGTCCAAACATTAAATAATTTTTTTTATACTTTTAAAAAATAATGTATGAACATGTAGGTGTGACGGGGTTGAGACGAGGGTAACGGGGTTGAAGATGGTAACAGGGTTGAAGGGACAAATACAACTTTACATATTAAGTTGTCTTTTTACTCTCAAATTCACTGGATGGATTTTCTATGAGCATCGTATTTCATTATGTTACCATAAGGACAACAGATATAAATTGCAGTTGAATTGAGTTTTATCAGCCTAAATTAAAAACTACATATCTGTCAAACATTGTAAAGTGAATTGCTCAAATGTAACATGGTGTGGGTGTGGGTGTGGGTGTGTGGGTGTGTGGGTGTGTGGGTGTGTGTGTGAAAGAGCCAACCCTCATCTGGTCAAATATACTTTTATACTGCAGGTATCTCTCCCTTCTTTCAGGATCAGCTTTAAGGCGTGCCCGATACTTCCTCTGCCTTTCTGCTGCCGCCATCTTATACCCAGCTTAAACATGGAACATACACTGAATATAAACGCACAAAGTTTAGAATTTTTTTCTCTTTTAATCAATCGGGAAATATTTCAACAAAATTTCATTCTTGCCTTAAAATTCAAGCAACAGAAACATGACTAACAGTTTACTGTACACAATTCATGAGTTATCACAGCCTGAACCCAACAGGGGTCAGCGGGCAGAGTTCACAGCACTCAGTAATGAGTGTGTCCCCCATCGGCATCACGTAAAGCGGTACACCTCCAGCGCATGGAGTTCACGAGGTTGTCAATAGTGGCCTTTGTTTTCGCATGTTTTCTGGAACCGGAACACGTTTTCTGACCCACTGATCCAGAACATCCCAAAGGTGTTCAACTGGCGACATATCGGGTGAATATGCTGTCCAATTGAGAACAGGGACATCCTCCTCATCAAGAAACTCTGAGCAGATCCGGGCAGTGTGTGGCCGGGCATTATCATGCTGGAATGACCACGTGATGGAGTCGCACGAACGGTACGACTATGGGCCCCAGGATCTCGTTGCAGTACCGCTGCCCGTTCAAGTTACCCTCAATGAAATGCAGACAGGTATAATGTCCATGGCATATGCCTGCCCATACCATTACTCTTGCACCACCATGTGCCACCCGACGCACGACATTGGTGTCAGCGTAACACTCGTCAACACGTCGCCATACGTGTTGTCTGCCATCAGTACGTTACAGTTGGAATCGCGATTCACTGCTGAATAACGCCGTCCTCCACCATGCAGGTGTCCAGCGAAGGCGACTGTTGGTCCAGTCGAGTCTGTACCAAGCGACAGACAGCAGTCAGGTCGAGACCTCGGTGTGATCGGCGGACTGGGAGGTCCACCTCCTTCAGGTGGTTTCGGACAGTCTGAGCTGATATACACCTGTTGTGCAGTCCGGTCTCGTCAGCTGTCCTGGTGGCTGATCGGAGCCGATCACGGAGGTGCTGGAGCCACATATGCCGATCCTGCGTGGGCGTGGTCACACGTGGTCGTGGGGCATGTGGATGATTCACAGAGCAGCCAGTCTCTGAACCAACTTCAACCGGCTGATGGTGGAATGACGCACGTTCGAGTGTGTTGACACCGCTGTCACAGATATCCCAGCATTCAACATGCCAATGGCACGCTCCCTCATGAATTGTGACATCTGTGGCATTGTGATGTGTGAAAAAAGTGCACATTTTGGGGTTGCATTTTATTGACCCTGGTGCAAAGAGTGAGTGAGTGTGTGTATTGGTCACGCTGACTGACGAACTCAGTGTTATGCCCCATGCAGCTCAAGGGCGGAATAACTCAATGAGTGAGTAGTTTCACAGGGAGTGGTCAGAGAGAAGTGGGTCATCAGAATTGATCAAAACAAATCATTCAGTACACCAATAAACACTATTTGTGGGCATATTATAGGTCAATTTAACTCAGCATTTTTGGTTTGAGCATTTATATTTTTGTTCAGTGTAGATCACATTCAGCATGCATGTGGTATAAGAATGTTGATTGAATATAAACACAAATCATTTAAATAATTGGATAACTTAACAACCAAAGTATTAAAATCACAACCCCGTCACAATCTCACAACCCTGTTACAATTAAACATGTAACGAGGTTAAGTGTGACAGGGTTGTTATTTTTGCTCAAAATGGCCACTGCTCTATGTAGTCAATACCAGAGAGAGCACATGGCATGCATGAGATTCAGAATTATCATACACTCTTGAAATAAAACTTTTTCATAAGTAATAGTTCTCTTTTTCATGTTATAGTGTTGAGTCATTGAGTTTGACGACCTCAATATCACAAGATAAATGACCAAAATAAAGGAAAAGAAGGGATCAACTTGCCTGTTTCTCTTGTCCTGTGAGGTTAAGCTCAGGAACCAGGCGCGAGAACCAAGTAATCCAACAAACTTGAATTTTATTAAGGCTGGGGGGTGAACCCCCGCAGGGCAGGAAGCAACGGTACAGAGTCCACAATCCAAAATCAGCATCCCAGGGACGTAATCCAAGTTGTACACAGGACAGCAAACACAATACTCGTGGTCGGGCAAAAAAGGTTCGATACACAGGTGCAGACAAATCCAAGACAAAGCCAAAATCAAAAACAGGGACGGTCCAGTCAGAAGAGAATCACAAAGAGTACAAGGCATAAACGATCGTAGCACAAGGGAAATGTTCTGACGGGGACTGGAAGTGAACAGACTGCTTAAATACACGTAGGGGAAGTCACATGCTATGATAGGGAACAGGTGATTAGGATCAGACTAATTAACGAGGGAACAGACATGAGGAAGTATCTAACCACATGAAATTGGCAAAAGCCAAAACGTGGACAGGGATCACAAAGACAGCCTGGAGACAAACATACGGCCCCGGTTAGGGAGTTCTAACGTGCACAGATAATGAGAGGCAGAACAGAGTTTAACAGGTGCGGAGGATCCGCTGAAGGCAAAAAGTAGATTGAGTAAAGACAAGGGCGGAGACTAGAGTATGGGCGAGTGCTGAGAGCTCGTTAGTCAATTAGTAAAGTGCAGCTATACAATCCCTAGTGCTTGTTAGTAAGTTAGTATTATAAACAATGTTAGTTTTGGTTAGTAGCTTTAACTAAAATAACAAACTGTTAGTAATGTTAGTAAAGACAGTACAGCAAAGGGGAAGGAAGCAAACGAGATAGGAAGGAATAATTGAAAACCCAGAAACCATGAAATCACCCGAAAGCGTGGCACGCAATACTGGGGCAATAAGCTGTCACATGACATAAGACCAGACAGGATAGACAAAGTGCAATGCATGGCATGGAGCAAAACAAGAACCGGAATGTAACTGTGGGAATGGATAATGGCAGGAATACAGACAAAGCAGAAACAAAAACATGGCATGGAACAGAACATAAGCAAAAACATGGTCAGACAAAGCAGAATCATAACATGTCCTGTTGTCCAAAAGACTTCAGTGATGTCAATTCCTGATGTACATGCTATTATGGATCATACCATCGTATTTATGGGGGGAGAATCATTCGTGTAACGGGGTTGAGGAGTTACTCAGGTACAAAACTAAATAATGTGATTTTAATGAATAATTATCAATTAATTTTGAAAAAAACATCGCAGCAAAAGAGCACAAATAGATGTTTAGGTTGATATCAAAATTTAATGACTTTTTATACAGTTTTATTTGGTATTTTCAAAGTATACTTTCATCGAGGCCATGGGGGACATGACAAAATAGGTGGTGTCAACTGAAAAAACTATATTAATTCTCATAAAAAGATAAAATTTAACTTATGTTTTTTACACTGGTATTAAAGGAGACATTTCAATGTATATGTAAAGCTGTTTAAATATAAATTTTGGTGACCCAATAGATAAAATACACCAAAAGAGGCGAGTGGGACTCAAATTGTGCCATTTTCATGGAATGACTCATTAACAGCTGCGACAAAACGAACCAGGTAGTGTTTGAAAGCGTTTCTTCCCTCCGCCAATGAGCTCACTATATAGTCACCGACATAGTGAGTCCCTTTATAGTGAGCAGGTAATAGTGAATGAGTGAGTGATTTCGGACACAGCCTGAATATCTATTGATGGTATTCGCAGACAGCCTTCTGATGTCACGGCGGCCATATTGTTGACATACCGCTGAGGGGCAGAGCGAAGATTTCAATTGAGTTAAACGAGCCGTCATGGCATCCTCATCGCGCTATGACGAGAAAACTTGTTTGATTGGCGTCGATCCATATAAATTGGACTCAGCAGCATTTAGCCAAGATATATCTTTGCTGCCAGCCGTGGATTACCCCGATATACTCGTAATATAAAATCCTCGTTCTGTAAACTTGCATTTGGTCCACAACGTCGGTTTTTGTGTCAGCATTAATATTTTGTATTTCTGTGTCTTAACCGGGCATTTTATGGCGTCTTAAATGACTATTTCTGTTGTACAATAAGAGAGTGCTAACCGGGCATTTTATGGCGTCTTAAGACACAAATACAAAATCTTAATGCTGACGCCAAAACCGACGTTTTGGATAAAACTGTGTTCCATGGAACGGAAAGGATGCAAGTGTAGCTACAGAACGAGGATTTAATTTCGGCGCTTTTGGATGCAGCCATTAACTCCATTCAACGGTAGCTCACCATGAATCTCGTAAGTCAATAATATCAACTGTCATATCAGCTGTCTTGACGTCGCCTCCTACCCAAACGATGTCAGGCGCCGGTAGCTAGCACCTTGCATCTTTTATCACATCAAGCAACATTCACTGTCTGAAAAAACGATCTCTGACTAATAAAACCATTATCTACCAGTGATTAAATGCTGTGCACACACTTTACTGGGGAAAGTGGCTTATCTAACTCTAACGTTACCTGAGGTAAAATGATCGGAACAGACTTTGCTGTAAGGAGTAGCCTGGAAGTCTCTCCTATTGATTCTAGCTAGCCACAGGTCTCTCCTCCACTGGCTCAACTCCTCTGCCTCTCTCCCCTCTCTTTTCCTCACAGTGGGTATTGCAAAAAATCTAATGCCATTTTTTTTTTGTTGCTGTTATTAGAACAGCTGTGAACCACACTGCAAACCATGTTGAACCAACCAGGGTTGATACGATCGCTAAAGAATGTGAAGTTGAAGCCTCTCGATAGAGTCGCATCAGGAATGTTAGTGGGGATGTCAACAATATGGCCGCATCGAACGTTGATGACGCGGATCGAATGCCACCGATTTTGAAGCAAATTTGGTCGCCATCTTGGCACTTAATAGACTCTGCCTACCTCCTGGCTCATCCAAAAATGGGCAAAAAGGTGGGCCATTGCTGGAGCTGACGCAAGCCCAGTGGGCGGGCTGAATGGAGCCCGTTTGCTGAAACACGGCCTCTAAGCTCGCAGTTACCAAGCTAGCTACGGCTTCCACACTCCACTAAAAAGCCAACTCAGCTTGATGCTTCATGGTTCGCTAAGGCCGAGATGCGGGGTCATGTCTGTCCTAGTCAAGCCCTCCAAATACATTGGGGAATCAGCTAAGGGACCCCGTCATTTGGTAGCGTGCTATCGTGGTTCTTTGCTGCCTTCAAATGGAACTCGTGAAGTTGCGAAGTCAGGTCGTGAACTAGTGAGCAGAAAAGGCTTGGTCTTCAAGTGATAACCATGCGAAAACACCGTTGCTACGGTAATAAGGACGCCAAAGCATCGTTTCTCTGGCATTATGTATGCAAATATTACATTATTAATTTGTATCTGAACGCCACTCGGAGAAACAAAAGACAAGACGATAAAGGTGACGATTGTCTACACTGCTCCTTCTCGTCCTGTAGGTTAGGGTAACGTTATGCAAACTACGTTGTACAGGCTAGTGCTCTTGCTAACGTTAGCTCCTCCAACGCAGGGTTGCTAACGCGACTGCAGAACCCGCAAGCATGGGAATTAACGGATTACATGGAAAAGCATAAAGGCACAATTGTAATCCGGATACAATTTCTGAAAATGTCATCAAACACTTCACAACTCCTGAACTCGGAGCTTTCAGAAAAATTCGACTTACAACATCATGAAGAGGGCGGCGTTCATATGGACTTTTCTCATGAACACGGTAAACATGACCCCATTTGAAGGCACTATAATGTTGTAGCTGACTAGCCAGTTACATTTGCAACCTGTTGGGGAATTGGTGACGGTTTTCGTACCCCTGACTAACAGCTTTTGTTCATAAGCATGTCAACCCTAAATTCAGACACTTTTCTGTTACGCTATTACTTCGCTGCCAGCCAGTATAATAACTGTGGCAGGCATACACTCCTGCTGACACAGCTGGACATCTTGGGCAAAAACTTACTGGGGGGATTACTGTATTCATTCTCTGGCTAGTTGGCTAGTGAACGAACTAACGCTACTCTGTTATATAAAATAATATTAGAATTTCATTACCTTAGAAAATAGACCACAGATTCCTAACCACACAGCAAGACATTATCATCCCGATTTTTCGATTTAAAAAATCTCCAGTCAGAAACGTGGCCAATGGATCAAGTTCCGTGACTCAACTTCCGGGTGGCCCTCGACTGCGATGCACGCATAGCTCACTTGCTCTTCCTCAACAATCCCTCAAACCCATTCTTTTATATATTTTTGCTGGCAATATTTGAACTTTTAGTCGCAAAATGTCTCTTGGGAATAACGGGAAGAAAACAGAAAACGAATGCTCGTCGCCAATGAAGAAGAAATCAATGGTTACTTTATCCAAGGATGAACTGAATGACGCAATTGCTAATGCGGTTACCGGGGCACTACTTGAACAGCAAAGCGGCCTTAAAACATTCATCCAAGATGTGGTAAAGGAAGCAGTCAACAGTGCTCTTATTCCACAATTGACGGGACTTAAGACTCAAATTCAACACACCAACGAAAAGGTGACCGAGATGGCGAAAAATCTAGAATCCACACACATAGCCATTCAGAGTAACACAGCTAAACTGGACGCGCTACAGGATTCAGTCAGAGCTAACAAGCACCAAGCTAACGACCTCCATGTTAAGATGGAAATTCTATCCTGAAGATTACACGGCTCCTCCCAAAACTTAGTGATCACAACGATCCCAGCGGGGTTGTGCCTACGGCCACTGGCCCAGCAGCTGGCAACCTGCTCCATCTTACTACCTATAGCAGTCCCAGCGGGGCCGTGCCTATGGCCTCTGGCCCAGCAGCTGGTGACCTGCTCCAACTCACTGTCCACAGCGATCCCAGCGGGGTTGTGCCTACGGCCACTGGCCCAGCAGCTGGCAACCTGCTCCATCTTACTACCTATAGCAGTCCCAGCGGGGCCGTGCCTACGGCCTCTGGCCCAGCAGCTGGTGACCTGCTCCAACTCACTGTCCACAGCGATCCCAGCGGGGTCGTGCCTACGGCCGGTGGCCCAGCAGCTGGCAACCTGTTCCATCTTACTACCTACAGCAGTCCCAGCGGGGCGTGCCCCTCACGCCTCTGGCCCAGCAGCTGGTGACCTGCTCCAACTCACTGACCACAGCGATCCCAGCGGGGTCGTGTCTACGGCCACTGGTCTAGCAGCTGGTAACCTGATCCAACTCACTGTTCACAGCGATCCCAGCGGGATCGTGCCTACGGCCACTGGCCCAGCAGCTGGTGACCTGCCCCATTCTGTGAGCCCTCCGATTCTCGACCTCAAAGTCATAACCGTATCCGAAGTGTTAAAAATTATTGACTCTCTTAAGAACTCTAAAGCCAGGGATGATCTAGGTCTTGACACTAGCTTCTTGAAATGTTATAAATTTCCTTTATTGCATCCAATTGCACACCTAATAAATCTGTCAATCACACAAAGAGCTGTCCCCTTGGCTTGGAAGGTGGCAATAGTGACCCCTGTTTTTAAATCTGGGGATAAAACCGACCCTGCCAATTATAGACCAATTAGCATTCTCCCGGCGATTTCAAAAATAGCTGAAAAATGGATTGCTAAATTGATCACAGCTCACCTGGATTTGAACGGCCCGTCTTTACATCCCATGTAATTTGGCTTCCGTTGTCACCATTCTACTGAAACAGCTGTTTGCTATTTTATTGAAAAAGTCAAACTCTATCTTGATAGGCATACTTGCGTAGGTGCTGTTTTTATAGATTTTAAAAGGGCATTTGATACTGTAGATCACAACATTTTGCTATCCAGACTTTCTGCTTTTAATTTATCATGTAATGTCATTGATTGGGTTGAGTCTTATCTTTCTCACAGGAAGCAATGTGTACAAGTTAAATATACTAAATCTCCATATATGAACTGTCCAGTAGGGGTCCCCCAAGGGTCAATCCTAGGTCCATTACTGTTCTCCTTGTATGTGAATGAACTACCCAATGTATGTAAAGATGTGGACACAGTCATGTATGCGGACGACACAGTAATTTTCACTTATGCCAAAAACACATATGAAGTCACTCAAAAGCTGTCATCTGCCCTGGCATGTCTTCAGGACTGGGTAATAAAATCATGCCTCTCTCTGAACACTAAGAAAATGGTCAGTATGACATTTACCAAACCCCGGACTCATCTATCTCCCTCTAAAATTTTTCTGAGAGGTGAGGAAATTCAAACTGTGAGTGAATTCAAATATCTTGGAGTTGTGCTGGACTCAACTTTGTCCTTCAAGAGCCATATTAAGAACGTCGTCAAAAATGTAAATTTTAACCTATATAACTTTAAACAGATTAGAACATCCTTGACTGATAGTGCGGCCCTCCTGTTTTTACATTCCATGATATTTTCACACATGGATTACTGTGTCTCTAGCTGGTCATTCACTTGTCCCTCTTTACTTAAACCTGTTGAATCCTGCAAAAAAAAAGGCTTTTAAAGGTTTTGGACAAGAAACCCTTTTCCTACCATCATTGCAGCATCCTGGAAAAGTATAGGCTCTTAAATTGGGCTAATTTTAGAAATTTCAAAGCCACCTGTCTAGTGTATAAAATCCTGCATGGCCTGGCACCACCACCACTCAACCAGTTTGTCAAACGTAAATCCGCCAGAAGTTCCACTGCACGAACAACCAGAGCCATTGATCGGGGTGATTGTGAACCCTCTTTTAGAAGGACATCATTTTCTCAAAATGTTCTATCATTGAAAGGTTGTGCTCTCTGGAACAGTTTGCCATCTGCAATAAGGGAGTGTTCAAGCCTGGAAGTGTTTAGGAAGCAGTTAAAATCATGGCTAGGCGAGAACCAAGCCTGTGATCATGAATAGATCTGGTATACATGGGAAAGGGGTGTCCAGACTATTGTCAGTACATCTACGGTGCACACATAAGCGTATTTTATGTATGGCACTTTCGTGTATTAATGTTACATAATCTACGTGTATATCACTGTACAATAATTTTTACACTTTTTGTGAGTGCAGTGTATGTTTGGGCATCGTGCAATACAATCTTGAGCAATGTGGCAATGTGCAATGGAGAACTGAAAAATGTGCAATATATTGATATCTCAGAATTTTTGCACTTAGCACTTTAGCACTCGGCACTTTGCACTTTGACTATGCACTCATTTAACTTTTCGGCTCTTTGGCCATGCACTCTTGCTATTTATTCCCTAACTTTTTGTCTTATCCTGTTATATTGATATGTTTTATGCTTGTGGTCTAGTCTCAGTGGTGTATGCTATTTTATATTTTCCTTTTCCTTATTGATTCTGCTCTGTGTTTCCATTTTTTATTGTTGACTACAACCTGCCATAGGGACTAAAGATGGAAATTAGCCTTTGGCTATAATCTTGCATATTTACATTTTTTCTTTTCTTTTTGAAAAAAAAAAATGTCCATCAATATGCACTGTCCCTGTTTAAAAAATAAATAAACACAAATGGAAGAGCTTACCTCCAGGGTGGTTCGGATGGAAGACAGGGAGCACAGATCCAATCTCCGTTTGGTGGGACGTAAAGAAAATGAAGAAGGATCCGATGCCATTGGGTTCCTGAGTTCAAATTTGCCGAAATGGATACCTCGATTGGGTAACCGGGTTATCTGCATTGAAAGGGCGCATAGGCTGTACAGCCGATCGGCGAAAGACACGGATTGACCCCGTACTTTGATTTTTAAATTACTGGACTATACCGCCCGCCAGGCAATCCTGAAAGGAGCTAGGGCACAGCCAGTCAAGCACAACGGTCTAACCCTGCTGTTCTTTCCTGACTACAGCCGAGAAACAACAAGCAAAAGGAAAGAATTCGCCCTGGTTCGTAAGAAGATGTCAACACTTGGGCTCCAGCCATTCCTGTTATACCCAGCTCAGCTGAAAATCACCTACCAAGGAAACCCCTATAACTTCAGATCACCAAGCGAAGCAGAAGAATTTCTCCAGAACACTTTTCAGTGTTCTTCTGTCCCACTGCCTCGAAGTGGGTCCATCACTCGATGCCGACTGCTACAGGGCCAAACGGAGGAAGGAATGGACGCTTCATGGCCATAGCCGTGAGTCAACCTACCTACAGGCTACTATTAGCACTAGGCTATAGCCAATTTCAACTTAACACGTTGACTGCCAACTACGAGATAACTCGTAATGGCGGGTGCACCAAATCCTGCCAGTACGAGTTATCCCATAGTTTAACATAGGTAACTTTGGGGATCAGCAGACTGGTTGGCAGTTGTCATAAAGGAAGAACTGGAGTTATGGCAACCGGATTGCAACCTGTGGAAGTGGGTACTGAACACAAAATTATTATCAATTTCCATTAACAGTTCCGCGACTTCGTCTGCACTCATACGCGCCATTTTACAAAGTGTTGACCTTCAAATCAAATTATGGCACAATTGCGCAATGTCTTTTACGCAAATACCGCTACAAGAAAACTCTTTATTGGTATACCGAATGCAACAGTTATATCCCACCACCAGCTACGACTTGTCTCGAATAGAGGGTTTTCCCCCAGAGGATCATGGGAAGACGCTCTGTATCTGCCTATAAATAGCGCCGTAAACAAACATTGACCATATGTAAAAAAAAACCTAGAATGGCAAATGGGAGACCCCTAGAGCCTGCAAGTTATCTCCTTGTCGGCAGTCAACGTGTTAAAAACTGAACAGGACATGATTGTTTTCAGAAAAAGAAAACGATTATACTGACTTTGAGTGATCCCATTGCTGGATATTGAACCTAAACTGATTGGCGTTGGTGTTTATTGTATGAATGCACGTCTTATCTTTTTTATTTTGGGTTACAGTTTCAATGTGAAGTGGATTAAATTTTCTGATATAAGAGTAGCTATCCTACTTTATTTAACGACTGTAATTTTCAACCGCGGGCCATGGCCTACTTTAGAAGAATTACTATATAAATATCGTGCCATGCTACGGTTGGTTTTGTCATGGTGGTTAACGACTCGCATGAACATGTTGACGTGCGTCTTTTACTTTATTTTGTGACTCGATTTTAAGTGACAATGTTCACACGAAATAAGGTAATGTCAAATTATGGGTCGCTTAGTAATTTTACGGCTAAACCACAGGCCCCGCGTTGGGCCGCTGGTGGGTCATTCCATATGAAATCACCCAAGCTCCCAGCTTGATGGTCTCAGAATTGCTTCATTTGGTGATATTTTGTTGCCTGTGATGAGCAAATTAAATCACAGGTGGTTTCAAGTTGATATCTCGTTCTGTTCTCATTTTATGGGCCCCCGAAAAAGGGGGCGTGGCCCATGTTAACCCTCTGGTCACAGTCTGTGACCATTTTCAAAGGGTTATAACCGATGAACTAATAAGGATACAAATTTCATTCTTTCAGGATATGTTTATTCTGTCTAATAGTCTGCAACAAACCCTTTAATATAGTGGTTAACCCTTTGAGTGCTTTGCAATTAACCCTTAAACACTGAAATTTGGTTTAGGCATGTGACGAACATGTCGATTTCAAATGAAATATTATGCAAGTATCCTTAGAATATCCCCTTTGCCATTTACATTGCTGATAGTATACCTGATGGAGTTTCAAATGAAGGTAAAAACAACTTTCTATCTTCATCCAATTTGGAGAAACATTAACCCCTTTTCAGCTAATTACCGAAACGGTGCACTTTTTGACCCTCATTTTGACCATGTGGGCCTGTTTTGATTTTCAAAAAGTTGGCCTCAAATGAAAGCTTATTCAAAGAACTTCAAAATGCAACACAATCAAACTTGGAACAAATACTCCAACTTGGAAAAATAAGACCCCTTTTAAGTGCTATTTGCACATCGGCACAACTACTCTCAGTGTACAGGTAAATGTACATAAATGGACAGGGACTCATTCACAATGCCAACAGTGCATGGGGGATTAGATTCAGGAGAAGACGATGGTTCAGCCATTGTTTTCAGAAACCATGTAGGCCTACTAAGGGGATCCACCTACCACCTTTATGCTGACATCTACAGGCAGTATTTATAATCCAAATCTTGAGCACAAGAGAGAAGGAAACCAGGCTCAAGCAGTTAAAGTTACCAAATTCCCTTTTCGCAAATAAAGGGCACGAAGGGGCAGGTACGGTTTGAAGGGTTTCATCCACATTAGTAACAATTCTGCCTAGTCTATCAAATTATCTTGAAATTACTGGGAAAATAAACACAAGAAAATGACACAGGCTGCAAATGATCAAAGAGCATGCAACTGAAAGTAGAACTAAATGAGTGGAGTTCAGTATTCCTTGTACATTATTGTACATTTACGTACACTGAGAGTAGTTGTGCCGATGTGCAAATAGCCCTTAAAAGGGGTCTTATTTTTCCAAGTAGGAGTATTTGTTCCAAGTTTGATTGTGTTGCATTTTGAAGTTCTTTGAATAAGCTTTCATTTGAGGCCAACTTTTTGAAAATCAAAACAGGCCCAAAAGTGAGGGTCAAAAAGTGCACCGTTTCGGTAATTTGCTGAAAAGGGGTTAATGTTTCTCCAAATTGGATGAAGATAGAAAGATGTTTTTACCTTCATTTGAAACTCCATCTGGTATACTATCAACAATGTAAATGGCAAAGGGGATATTTTAAGTATACTTGCATAATATTTCATTTGAAATCGACATGTTTGGCACCAAATTTCAATGTTTAGGGGTTAATTACAAAGCACATAAAGGGTTAAACACTATTGTTAAAGCTTTGTTGCAGACTATTAGACAGAATAAACATATCTTGAAAGAATGAAATTTGTATCCTTATCAGTTCATCGGTTATAACCCTTTGAAAATGGTCACAAACTGTGACCAGAGGGTTAACATGGGCCACGCCCCCTTTTTCGGGGGCCCATAAATGAGAACGGAACGAGATATCAACGTGAAACCACGTGCGATTTGATTTGCTCATCACATGCAACAAAATATCACCAAATGAAGCAATTCTGAAACCATCAAGCTGGGAGCACCCCCCATTTTGGGTGATTTCATATGGAATGACCCGGGTGTATTCATTGTGCCTTACAGCGAATGGAAGGATACTGTTTTCACTATGTTTCATTTGTTTTAGTTATCCTCAGAGCGAGAGCGATGCTTCCCTCCTTTAATTGGTACTCAGGTACTTCACTAACGGTCATTATTGTATGGTGCACATTAAACTTAGAGCACATCTATTTGGCTAGAGTGTTCCAAATGGGAATTTAGTAAGGGATTTCCCTTCTTTTATTAATTTTACCTATTATTATTATTATTATTATTATTACTATTTTTTCTTTTATTACAATTATTATTTACAATTATCATTATTTAAAAATAAAAAGGTTAAATTATTATTATTATTATTATTAATCTGTGTGGTGTGTCGGCGGTACATCGCCAATATATACATGGGGGAGGGGTTGTTGAGGTTGCATTGCAGTACGCGTGCCACAGGAATGACAAGTGTGTGTTTTTTTGCAAACCTTGGGTATTATGATGACCCAGCGGTTTGTTTTTTTGTATGTAGTTTCCTCGTTAAATTTACATACTATTTGTATGTGTTTTGTGCGGCCTTTCGTTACTAAGATGCCTATTCCCACTCTACCATATTTCTATCTGATGGTCTACATAATATGCTGTCATTCTTCTGTATCGTTATTTAGATGGCCAACTTAAGTATCCTTTCATGGAACGTTCGTGGGCTGAATTCCGCTATTAAACGTACCCGCTGCTTCGAGTTTCCACATCGTAAAAATATTTCCATAGCCTTAATTCAAGAGACACACCTGATGTCGAATGACATACAGCGATTCCAAAACAAATACTATAAAGTCATAGCCCACTCCTGTGCCCCTAATAAAGCTAGACGTGTATTGATAATAGCGGACAGGAAGTTACAGTTAGTTGCTCTAGAGAATGGTAATGATGCTGACGGGAGATTTGTTTATGCGCTGCTCTCTATCAATCACGCAAAGCTGTTACTGGCATGTATATATGCACCAAACTCTTTTGATAATTTTTTGCCTTCCATCAGTTCCACTTTATTTCGCTACCAAAACCCTTACTACATTGTCGGTGGCGATTTTAATTCCACTGTATCCCCTGAGCTGAATAGATCAGTAAACATGCAAAGCACAGACCCACCATCGTCTATAGCACTAAGATCTTTCTGAGCCGATTTGAATTTAGTTGATCTGTGGTGTATTCGTAATGACAAAGTTAAGGTCTATTCCTTCTACTCAGGTCGTCATGGTACCTCCTCCAGGATAGATAACTTATTTGTTAGCCCCACTTTAATAAATAATGTTTCTCAAATCAATATGCTCCCCATCTTAATCTCTGACCATGCTCCTGTGCAGTGCATTTTAACTCTGTTTACTAAATATTCCAAAGCACATAGATGGAGATTCAATGTCTCTTTACTTAGCAACTCTGATTTTTTAGCGCAAATTAAATCACAACTGGCTGAATTCATTGAACATAATAAATCATACGATAATCCCCAGACGCTGTGGGAAACAACAAAATGTGCCATAAGATGGATTTGCATTAGTTTTTCTTCAAAGTTAAAATCTGAGCGGAATAAACGATTTCGAGAAATTGAGGAGGAGATGGAGAAGGTGGAGAAGGCGCAAAGAGACACCTTTTCTGAGGCTAACCTTAATATTCTTAGTGCATTAAGAGGAGAACATCAAAGTTTATCCATAAATAAGGTCGAGTTTATTCTACATAGGACTAAACAGAAATACTATTATGACGGCGAGCGCCCAGGTCGACTACTAGCCCTTAGATTAAAACAAAACGAATCCAAAGCAGTAATTAACGCTATTCGTACACCAGAGGGCATTGTTGTTACAGATCCTAGTGCAATCAATAATGTTTTTAAACGATTTTATAATACTCTTTATACACCAGACCACCCAGTAGACAAGACAAAATGTACCTCCTTTCTACAAAATTTAACCCTGCCTACCCTCAACGAGATTGATATAGCAAGTCTGGAAAACCCCATCTCTCTAAAAGAACTTGAAATAGCGGTTAAAACCCTTCAAAGAGGTAAAAGCCCTGGTTTAGATGGCTTGCCTCCTGAGCTATATTTGGCATTATGGGATCAAGTAGGATCTCTCATACTGGGTTATATTAATTTTGCCATTGAACATGGATCCTTTCATAAAGATCAGAGAAATGCACTCATTACACTTCTACTTAAAAAGGGCAAAGACCCACTTGACTGTTCTAGCTTTCGCCCAATTTCACTGATCTGTGGGGACGTGAAACTCTATGCCAAGGTACTGGCTATTCGATTAGAGACAGTAACTGGAAAATTAATTCATTTTGACCAAACAGGGTTTATGAAAGGGAGGGTAGCACATTATTGATGCTTCGGACGCTATGGATGATGATTGTGCTGTTCTCTCCCTAGACGCTCGTAAAGCTTTTGACCGCCAAGAATGGAGTTACTTATGGTTGGTTTTGGAGAGATTTGGATTCTGCCCGAAATTCATCTCAATGATCCAAACTTTATATGGTCAGGTCACGGCATCGGTTCTCACAGGAACATATCAATCCCAAGCTTTTTCTTTACATCGTGGAACCAGACAGGGTTGCCCTCTCTCCCCATTGCTTTTTGCCCTGTCACTGGAACGTTTAGCTCAATCCATTAGAGAGAGCGGCTCAATCTTCCCCATAACCATAGATCAATCTAAACACTATGTTTCATTATACGCAGATGATTGTCTTCTTTTTTTATCTAAAATTCAATCGTCACTGCCACAGGTCCTGAAGCTCTTCGATTCATTCAGAGAGATGGCTGGGTACAAAATTAACTGGACCAAATCTGCCCTACTTCCCTTGAATACACTCTCAAGTAATACGAATATAACTGCTGATATCCCTATCTGCACACGGTTCACATACCTTGGTATAAAGATCTTTCCCAGTCTAAGTAAAATAGTCCAAGAAATCAGATGCAATCCCTCATACCACAGTTTATCTGGGGAGGAAAACGTGCACAAATTAAAATGGCAACTCTGCAAAGAGGTAAACTCTCCGGAGGGTTAGCTGTTCTAAATCTCAATTTGTATTACTACCCCTTCCAGATCAGGCCCTTACAGGTCTGGAGGAATCAAGCATCCCAGGTCCCCTGGCGGGCAATAGAAGCAGCATACGTTAAACCTCACCGGCTGCAAGATTTACTATACCCTGGCAGTGGGAAAAGAAATGTCACGCTGAGACATGGAAGCATTATATCTCATTCTATAACCATTTGGGGGAAGGTGGAGCTGATGATGGGCAAAACAGGGTTATTTTATCAGACATGCCCCTTATGGAATAACTGTTATCTTCAATCAGGTGGGCAACCTTTTATATTCCCTCCTTGGTCAAACAAAGGTGTCAGTACTCTCAAATATATTTTCAGTGACACGGGACTCCGTTCATTTCAGGATATCAAAGAAGAATATAATTTACCAGGTACCTCTTACTTTCTATACATGAGACTGAGAGCGGCAATGAAAACTTATGGGGTACCCTGGGACAGACCTGTACCGGACCACCCTATGGAGGAGTGGGTATGCCCGGGACAGAGCTCTCGTGGGCTTGCTACACGTATCTATAATTCCCTGCTTGATTGCTCTACTAAACCCCTGGCAGTTCAGATGATATGGGACAGAGAACTCGGCAGTGGGCAGGAACCAGATTGGGAAACGGTGTGGTCTAATTTAAATAACACTTCAAAAAATTTGGCACATCAACTTATACATTTCAAAATGATTCACAGAGCATATGCCACGCCTGTTTAGCGTTTTAATATGAAATTAATTGCAAGTCCTAACTGCACTCATTGCCAAGACCAAACACTAGGCACAACAATGCACGTTTTGGGAATGCACACTGATTAAAAATTTTTGCACACGCGTTATGTTAACACGGTCAGATTTAGTAGGTACCAATATTATTCCAGATCCATGCCTTTGTCTGCTTAATGACGTTTCATCCCTACCTCTTAACTTAAATAAACGTAGACTGCTACTGGCCGGATTCACGGCAGCAAAGAAAACCTTATTGACTCGGTGGTTTAATCCTAATCTTCCATTATTTCAATGCTGGGTGGAATCTTACCAAAAGATAGTGTCCCTTGAGTGCACAACAGCACGACTCAATAGAGCCAAGCCAACTACTGTTCAAGCATGGTCCGATATAGCTATAGCCATTAGGGACTACCTTAAAAGAAGGGTTACCCCAATGTCTACGCCCCTCCCTCTCTAACCCCGAACTAGATGCATATGACAAGATACATTTTTTTGATTTGATTTATTTGGCAATAAAAGTACATGTAAAATACATAAAACAATAATTGCTGAGGATAACACACAAAAGCACAAAACTTATTTCCAGTGTGGTCCTCAGAGAAAAAGAAAAAATAACAAACTGCAAAATTGGCATGTAATGAAAAAATGACTAAATTGCTAGACTGTCATTCTAGTAAATTTGATAACAAAAAAATTATAACAGAAAATGTGTGTATTGCTATAACAAAAATAAAGAATTAACAGAAAGATGGTTTTAACAGAAAAGGAATTAGTAAAATACAAAACTATTCTGTTCAATGGCTAGAAGTTGTGACATCAAATATTCCTTAACATTTTTCTTGAACAAATCTTTTGAGAATGACAATTTAGTAGATTCAGGTAATTCATTCCACAATTTAGCACCAGTATGGTAGAAGCTATGTTTAGTAAATGAACCAACGTGATTGATTTTAAAACAACCAAAACTATTTCTAGTACGGTGAGGTGAGGACACTTAGAAGTTTACTTTCATATAGCAAGGTGAAGTATTATTATAGATATTATATACATGACTCAATTTTAGTTGTTTGACTCTATATTCTACAGGTAGCATGTTTACTTTGTTGAATTCATCAGACCAATATGACTTCTTGGAGGAAGGTTTAACATAAATCTGATTGTCTTGTTTTGAGCTATTTGTAATCTAGATTGAGATTTCTTAGACAGACCACAATACCATGAGCTACAGGCATAGTCAAAATGACTCTGGATTAAGGCTGATACAAGTAATTTCTTGGTTTTAAGATCTAGTTTTCTAGCATTTCTATACAGGAATTTGACTTTGTTGGTACAGTTTGATACAACTTTATCTGCAATAATATCACCTGACAAAGACTGATCAAGAGTAACACCTAAATAAGTAACCTGCTGTTTTGACACTATTGATTTTCCACCACAAGATACATTCACTTAATTATGTTGCCTAAGTCTACATTTAGATCCAAATAAAATACTTTCAGTTTTCCCGAGGTGTAGCGAGAGCTTATTGTCAATAAGCCATTCTTGTACTGAAGAGAGTTCTAGACTGAGTGCCGTTTCCATCTCTGATATATTCTTTCCCGACGCAATCAGCGCTGAATCATGTGCATAAAGAAGCAATTTACAGTTGACTGCTGCCGACATATCAATAGCAACGGACCCAGAACAGAACCCTGCGGTACACCACAGGAAACATTACACTCATCAGAAGTTGTACCATTAACATCAACTAGCTGCTTTCTGTCTGATAGATAAGACCTGAACCAATCAGTGTTATTCATACCTAGGGCATTCAACTTATGTAACAAAATGTCATGGTCTACAGTATCAAAAGCTTTCTGTAAGTCTAACATAACTGTACCAGTGTAATTGCCCTTATCACATTCCTGTCTAATATAATCAGTCAAATATATCAAACATGTATCTGTTGAGTAGGAAGAGCGAAAACCTGACTGCAGTTCATACAAAATATTATTCTGAGTAAGATAATTGTTGAGTTGGTTGAAAACAATACGCTCAAAAACCTTAGATAAAATACTCAGTACAGAGACTGGTCTATAGTTGCCTACCTCTGTTTTGCTATTCTTCTTGTACAAAGGCACTACTCTGGCAAGTTTTAAGTCAGCAGGTACAATACCGAATCTGAGAGACAAATTGACAATATGAGATATAGGATGAGCAATAACACTGGCACCATCTCTAATAAATCTAGCTGGAATATTATCCATACCTGTTGCTTTGGTTGGGCTCATATCAGCCATAAACTTGAAAACATCATAAGTGACTACATTCAACTGAAAAATATTTCCTGAGGTAACGTGTATAAAAATTCTTAACAAAGTCTAAACCAAATCTACCAGTACCTGCTTTTATTTTCCTTTTATTTTTTATTTATTTTTTATTTATTTCCTGCTTTCATTTTCCCTTTTTATTTCTTTTTCTCTCCCAGTTATTGCATGAATTGGTATATGATGCATTATATGTAGACTACCTGCTTTTCTATGCTAGCTTTATTTTCAATTCAAGGTTGTTTTATTTTTTCTTGGGAATATGTTTTTTCATCGTCATGTATAGTAACTATATTATGATCTTGGTTTTCAAACCTAACTGGATTGTGCCGCACCGTCTTTGTCATTTGTTTGTATGTGTGTTTGTATTGTATTTTGTTACAAAAAATAAAAATTGTTGATCAAAAAAAAAGTTCCATGACTCAAATGAGCCTAGGTAGGATAACGGTCTACAGATGACTAGAAAAGGCCAAGGGTTAGCGGCTAGGCTAGCCGAGCTGTAGTAACCCCCCTCCCGCAGACAGCCAGGCTAGGCCCGGGGATAGCGGCAGGGCTTGGCATTCCTACTTTACAGCCCAGGGCCGTGTAGGCCTGTGCTCTAGGCAAAATTTTTTCGTGGAAGTCTGGGAATTTCATAAATATTCATGAGGAGCCATCATCTGATTGGTTAGGGTTAGGGTTAGCCTACCGTGAACACCAAGCCAGCGTCACCAACGCAAGTCAACATCGTCACTGGCCAATCAGATAGCGGCTCCTCATGAATATTTATAAAACTCCCAGACTTCTCCTACAAAAAAAATATTGCGTGCTCTAGCCTAGCCGCCTAGCCACAACATAACCGGATGAGACGACTCCTGCCCTGAGACTGTGTAATTCAAGGTTCTGTCACTCAAAGTGGCCACGCCCTTAATTATGCAGAAATTTCAGCCTTTATATAATGTAAATAGTAGAGTAACAAAAAAATTCACTCCCACCACAGTTTTCACGGAGGGGAAAATTAGCCATAGAGACCAAAACCGTATTTTGAACCAGGCTGTAAACATGTTTATTTTTGCTGCAAAATTGTGCTTTTTAACATGGGGGTCAATGGGGATTGACTCCTTTCTGCAGTCAGCCTCAAGTGGCCATTCAAGGAACTGCAGCTTTTGGCACTTCCGTATTTGCTTCACTTTTCAGCCCTGCAGGTTGTCGCTTGGAAGTATTACAAGAAAGTTTCAACACATTTATAGAGTGGCTGAGATCTTTACTCATTTTACTCATGCTTACAGATAATCATAAATGACGGACAGACAAACAGGCACATAACAAAAGGCACAGTGTGAAGTGCGATGTAATTACTTTTTTAAAGTAACTTCCCCAAAACTGGGGAAAAGGTAAAATTACCCCCACGGGTATAACGTACCCTTCCCCCAGTAATATTTTAAATTTGATTTATTTTAGTGTTAAAAATCAAGGTGTGAAGTTGGGAGGAGTTTGGGGAATCTGACCCCTCCTAATTAAAGCTTTCCAACTTTTAGTCAGTCACCGGTCTAAAATTCTAAAACACAGAGGGGCTTAGATGGGTAAAGATGAAATCAGATGTGTAATTTTAAAACGAACACCTGTCTAAACCAATCTAATTTTAAGGTTCCCCTGTAAAAGACGAGCAGACCAGGGCCAGGCTTAACCACAGATCAGCTTAAAAACAAGTCAAACATGTCTAAATAAGCTCTAAATTTGGAGTACTGAAGTTGTAATAGGTTTTTTAATGTTCTTTACCTGTGATCTCCTGTCCTTCAATGCTGCACACGAGGAAGAGAAGCCGTAAGACTGCAGTAATGGAGCCCATCTTGTGCTCTGTTACCTAACCCCCGGTGTAGAGCGGACTCCTGTATCCTGAGATGTCCGCCCTCCCTGTGGCAGGAGCCTTTGTTCTTTCAGTCCTCCTATCGCGTGCATTTTTTCCACTGTCTGACCTTTCCTGAAGGTGGCCGCATTGTAAAATCATCGCGACACCAAGGAAATTTTTGCCACCCGTCTAGCATTCTTGGAAATCTGAGAATTAAAACGAGACTTGTTTTTATTTTTCCTCTTCCTCTTTCCTCTTCAGTGAGGAAGGGAAAAACCACAGTGCTTCTTCGTTTAAATCACTGAATGCTTATTCATTGCTTCCTCCTTCTGATTGTTTGGCTCCTGTCTCTGCTTGGTGTGCCAAAGTGGCGGCTGGTGGGTAAAATAGAAAATTAAGCATGAAGTTGTGAACCTAAGAAAGCTTGGGGGGGTCCGGGGACATGCTCCCCCAGGGAAAATTTTGAGAAAAAAAAATGCCTTTAAATAGTGGAAATACCTTTAAAATATATGAACTGGCAAGGATTGGTATTTAAGGCAAATTTATCTTAATCCTTGAAGTAGCAAAGAACCTGCAAATTTAGTAATCATTCTCAGAAAATTACTTATTTCGAATAAAAAATACTGAATTTCAATTCATAATTAAAGAGGTCATATCATGCCCATTCCCAAGTTTAATATCATTATTTTTGTGGTCTATTTACCAAAATTTGCATGTGTTTATGGTCAAAAAGCACCAAGTTACAGCTGTGCATGCTGTGTGAGTAGCACCTCAGGCTCATTCAGACTGAAATAGGAAAGGTACTCTGTTGTGATTGGCCAACATCGGTTCAGGAAATAGCGCTCTGTACATCGAGAACAGCATAAGAGAAGCTTGGGGTAAGTTATGTCGCTGAGGAATAGTGCTAAAACTTCATTTTTGTTCTTCACTTTGTCTTCCTTTGGAAGTCCATACAAAAGATATTTGGCCTCATGCTGAAAAAAGCAGTGTCCTCTTGACAGGGCAATATGCACTGATTAAACTCTTCCCTGCCTCCCCTTTACCGTGGTTTGTTTGAAGATGCACCAAACTAGCCTCTGGGTGGGCATTTTGTAAATGTGTTACAATGTGACAAAGATGCATTGCGGAAGAAAAGGCTGGACTGCAAACAAGGCATTTCGGAGAGTTTGGGAGCTTTGTTTTCTGTCTTAAGGAGTAACTCCTTTTGGCATGGATTTTGGGCGTCAGACCTTTTGTGAGCAATAAATAAATAAATAAATAAATACAACCCACTAAAGGAAAATAAAAAAAAAACTGAAAAAGCATGGTAAAATGGATCACCATGAATGGATGGAAAAATACTTCAGGCTCGAAGTCTCTGACAGGAAATGCCTACCAGGCACACTGTAAAGTACGCCATGGAGCATTTTCTATTTTGATTTGAGGTGTGTGTGACATTAAGCTACATGGAGTGGGAGCGGCATGCTGTTGATGAGAGGAACTACGTTAAGCACATGCCATATTGATAAACAAGATGAGAAAATGCCGGAAAATTACATAAGTAACACTGATTCAGAATCATGGTAATAGGAGAAATATGTATTTCATTATAATCTGGTAGAGGATAAAGATAGTCAGGTTTACTCTGATTGGCCAGCTGCTGGACATGTGGCAGACCATAGGGCAAATATGTAATAATTGTGTCCTCCTATCGGTGGCGGCTCGTGAACTGGCAATAGGGGAGGCTCAAGCAATCCCTTAAAATTAATGATTGGTCATGACCTGTTTTCAATCACTCATTTAAATTACCATTACAGAAACTCCGAAAACTCTCAACAATGTTAAGGTATGGCCAGTTTTCATTAATAACGCATACCTGTCAACTCTTAGGCATTCGGATGAGTTTAAGTGGCATATTTACATTCCTGTAGTTAGAAACTATTCAATCAACATAAATGTAAGAGATTCTCGCATGAAATTGAAGTCCTTGTGCATGGAGGGGTAGGAAGCAATGGAATTGCATAAAGACATTTCAATTGATCTTAATTCATTTAAACGATCATGAACCAAATGCATGGCTTCCAACCCCTGAGTAAAGAAAAGCACGAGAAGTCCGGAGTCATAATTGGTATGCGTTATAAATGAAAATTGGCCGCACCTGATAATGTTGAGGGTTTTCAGGGTTTCTGCAGGCCTAATGGTAATTTAAATGAATGATTGAAAACGGGTCATGACCCATCATTAATTTTATGGGATTGTTTCAGCTTCCCCTATTGCCGGTTCACAAGCCGCAACTGCATACTATGTAATTATTTATTCAAAACAATTCATCTGCAAACATTCAATTTATTTCTTAATATAAAATGGAAACTATTATGTACGAGTATTTTGTGTACAGCACTGTATATCATTTGTAAATGGAGATTTGTTAGACACTATTTAAATGCCCATTATGACTGGTCAGCGATTTGTTTATGTTTGTTATCATTTGGCACCCTCTGGTGGTATGACTGTAGAAAAACATGATCTGATGCAATACCACTTCTTTGTGAAGAAATAGACTAGTGCTTTCTAGAATCTTCTAGCATCTTCCTGCCTGGAGGGGGCGGGATTACCCAGGAATCCTGTAGATCTTTCCAGAATGTTGCTAGTCTATAGAAATGCTGTGATTTTGGTCAGTAGAGGCAGAGTTTTTGTTTTGGCAACAGAGTTACATAGTGGCATTAGAGTGTTATTATAAGATTAAACAGTGGATTATTTGTAGAAGTTTTTTTTATCAGTGAAGAATAAATTTGTTTAAGTCGTCATTGCTGGTTTTCTTTGTTGTGATTTTTAAGTCATAACAAATTGGAGGTTCCACCAAGATAAACCATTCATTGGATCAACGATTGGATTCACCAAAGATTAAAGCTGAATTATTATTTTAAATCTTGTGACTATTTGAAAAACCAGCAATCATGACTTTTGATGTTGAAAATTTTTTGAAAACTCCAACCCAGGAATCAATTGTGCTGGCAAAGAAGAAGGACTTGCTGCAAATAGCCTCAACCCATGGATTATCTGATGTGGAATCATCAATGAAGAAACAAGAAATATTCAACATTTTGGTGCAACATTTCCTCGATGAAGAGATCTTTGGGGAAGAAGCAGCAGAATTGATTAAAGATGTAGAGGTGCCTGCAACAGAGCTGCAAAGACTTGAATTTCAGCTACGCCTGAAAGAACTGGAAGATAGAAGGTTGGAGAAGGAGAAAGAACTGGAAGAAAGAAGGTTGGAGAAGGAGAGAGAACTGGAAGAAAGATGGATGCACTTGCAGTACGAATTGGAAATGAAGAAAATAGAAGCAGGTACTGTTACAAAATCTTTTGGACTTTCTGATCATTTTGATGTGGTTAAACACATCAGACTTGTTCCTCCCTTCCTAGAAAATGATGTGGACCAATACTTTACCCATTTTGAAAAAATTGCTGAAAATTTGAAATGGCCAAAAGAGCATTGGACAATGATGCTACAAAGTGTTCTTACTGGTAAAGCTAGGAAAATCTATAACCAGTTATCTGTCCAACAGTGTTCTGATTATGATTTTGTCAAATCTGCCATTCTGAAGGGTTATGAATTGGTCCCCGAGGCTTACAGGCAAAAATTTAGGAATTCACGCAAGGAAGCCAGTCAAACTCATGTTGAATTTGGCAGGTTGAAGGAACAGTTGTTTGATCAGTGGTGTAATTCCATGAAAGTTGAGAAAGATTTTGACAGAATGAGGCAACTTATTTTGGTTGAGGAATTCAAAAGGTGTATCCAGCCTGATATCAAGACTTTCCTTGAGGAGAAACAAGCCATTACTTTGCAAGATGTTTTCACCCTAGCTGATAGTTATGCATTGACTCATAAGTCTTCTTTTGTCCAAAAATCTGCTTTTTCTAAATTTCAAGGCAAGTCTCGGTCCAAGACTTCTTCTAATAACACTTCTAATGATTCTAAGGCCACTTCTGAGAGGAAACCTTCCAGTGAGAAGCAATCCTCTGATTCTTTACCTTCTGTGTCTTGCCAATACTGCAAAAAGCAAGGTCACCTTATTTCTGAGTGTTACACTCTCAAGGAAAAACAACAACGAGAAGAAACCAAGCCAAATGCTTTCACTAAGAGAGAATCTCTTGTTTCAAAGGTCAGGTCGCCAGATCTTGTACCTTCTGTGTCTGATTCTGTTATGGAGGGCTTTGAGCCATTCATCACCGATGGTTTTGTCTCACTTTCGCATGATTTTTCCTCATCTGCTCCTGTTCGAATTCTAAGGGATACTGGGTCTTCCCAATCTCTTATTCTTGCAGATATTCTGCCTTTTTCGGACAAATCGTCTACTCAGGCTAATGTCCTCATTCAAGGAGTAGAACGTGGTTTTACAAGTGTACGTCTCCATAATGTTCATCTCAAATCAGACTTGGTCTCTGGGCCTGTTACTGTTGATGTTAGGTCTTCTCTTCCTTTCAAAGGTGTTCATTTGCTTCTTGGTACTGATCATGCTGGGGATAAGGTTGTGCCCTACCCTGTTGTAACTGACACTCCTTTGATTGATCAAGAATCTGACTCTATAGAGGAGGAAATTCCAGACCTCTATCCTTCATGTGCAGTTACTCGTTCTATGGCCAAAAAGGCTATTCAAGATGATGCTGACCTGGACTTCAACATGGCTGACACCTTCATTGGGCAGTCTTTTCATCAGGAACCTTCCAGTCCTGAGATGTCTGGGAAATCTTCAGACTTGCCCTTGTCAGTTCATTCTAATGACATTCTGTCTCGGAAACAACTTATTCAGGAGCAACAACAAGCTTGTGATCAAGCGCATCTTCTACCACAAGCTGCAAGTGAACAAGAGGCTACTCAAGTTCCTGTTTTTTCTGCAAAAATGGTGTGCTTATGAGAAAGTGGCGTCCACCTGATGTTTCTGCAAATGAAGAGTGGATGTTCACCCATCAAATTGTTCTTCCAAAGTCTTATCGTCAAGAAAATCTTAGTCTGGCCCATGACAATCCTATGTCAGGTCATTTGGGTATCAAGAAGACCCTTCAATGTGTCAGGAACCATTTCTTCTGGCCTTCCATGAGGTCCGATGTACAGGAGTACTGCAAATCCTGTCATACTTGTCAAATGGTTGGGGAGCCGAACCAGAATATTCCAAAGGCTCGACTTAAGCCCATTCCGCTTTTGAAGAACCTTTCAGTCGGATCATCACTGACTGCGTAGGACCATTGCCGAAGACTAGGTCTGGTTGTGAGTACCTACTGACGATCATGTGTGCTTCCACTCGGTTTTCTGTGGCAATTCCACTTCTTAATATCAAGGCGAAGACTATCATCAAGGCTCTTACCAAGTTTTTCTGCTTTGTTGGTCTTCCTAAGTCTATTCAGTCTGATCAAGGGTCAAATTTCATGTCTGGCATATTTCAACAAGTTATGAATGAGCTTTGTATTAAACAATACAGGTCATCAGCTTACCATCCTGAGAGTCAACGTGCTTTGGAGAGGTTCCATCAAACCCTGAAGAACATGATAAGGACCTACTGCCTTGACACAGAGAAAGACTGGGATGACGGTGTCCATCTTCTTCTGTTTGCTGCCCGTGAAGCTGTTCAGGAGTGTCTTGGGTTCAGTCCTTTTGAGCTTGTTTTTGGGCATACAGTCCGTGGACCTCTGAAGCTTCTGAAGGAAAAGTTGCTGGCGGAAGATGATGTCCCAATGAACTTGCCTCAGTATGTCTCTGACTTCCGTAATTGTCTCTCTAAGGTTTGTGACTTTGCTAAGTCTAATCTCAAAGAGGCTCAGGGCAAAATGAAAACCAGGTATGACCTTCATTCCCAAGATAGAAGTTTTAAAGCTGGTGACAAAGTCCTGGCGCTTTTGCCAGTGCCTGGAAACCCTCTAAGAGCCCGATATTTCGGCCCATACACTGTCCTCAAAAAGGTCAGTGATCTAAATTACGTCATTTTAACCCCTGGAAGGAGGAAACAAAAACAAATGTGTCACATCAACATGCTGAAAGACTACATTGACTGAGACACTCAGCAAAAGCCAGTCAATGTGGTAAATACAATTGAACTGGAAAATTCTGAAGAAGATTGTGACTGTTCCTTGGAAAATGAACCTGGTCCAGCCAAACTTGAAAATTCAGACATTCTTCAAAATATTGACAGCAAGTTGTCCCACCTGGACCCATTTCAACAACAACAGCTAAAAGCAGCTCATATTTGAATATAGTCACATATTCCTGATGTTCCATCAAGGACTGATATGGTTTACCATGATGTCATCCTACAAGATGATGCCAAGCCTGTAAAACAGCATCCTTACAGAATGAATCCAGAGAAGCAGAAATACCTTAAACAAGAAGTCAAACCAGTTGATGCAAATGTAAAAGTTATCACTGAATTTCCTGAGCCTACAACTAAAAAGCAACTAATGAGATTTCTAGGGATGGCTGGCTACTACAGAAAATTCTGTAAAAATTCCTCTATCATTTCTGAACCTTTGACAAATTTACTGAAAAAAATGCAAAAATTTGTTTGGGATAAAAATGTCAAAAATTCATTTGACCAACTGAAAGCTATCCTCAAAAATGCACCAGCTCTCTTATCTCCTAATTTCAAAAAGGAGTTCAAGTTGGCTGTTGATGCCAGTGATATTGGTGCAGGCGAAGTTTTACTGCAAGATGACACTGATGGAGTAGATCATCCTGTTTGTTACTTTTCCAAAAAGTTTGATAAACATCAGAAAAACTATTCAACAATTGAAAAAGAATGTTTGACACTTGTTTTGACTTTACAACATTTTGAAGTCTAATTGACTTGTTCAGCTACTTCCATCAAGGTCTTCAGTAATCACAATCCCCTCACATTCTTGCATATTATCAAAAACAAGAATCAAAGATTACTGAGATGGAGTTTACTTTTGCAGGAGTATGATTTGGATATTTCTCACATCAGGGGAAAAGATAGTGCATCTGGAATAACACTTTCTCGCATGTAATTTTACTTTTCTATTTGATTGTGAAAATTGCACTGGTTGTTATGTATATGATTGTTATAAAGATCAATGATTATAAAACTATGTTAATTTTAACAAAAGAAAGCTTTTAGCAAACCTTTCTTTTCTTAAAGAGGGGAGGTTTTGTGTACAGCACTGCATATCATTTGTAAATGGAGATTTGTTAGTCACTATTCAAACGCCCATTATGACTGGTCAGCGATTTGTTTATTTTGGTTATCATTTGGCACCCTCTAGTGGTATGACTGTAGAAAAACATGATCTGATGCAATATCACCTCTTTGTGAAGAAATAGACTAGTACTTTCTAGAAGCTTCTGGCATCTTCCTGCCTGGAGGGGGCGGGATTACCCAGGAATCCTGTAGATCTTTCCAGAATGTTGCTAGTCTATATAAATGCTGTGATTTTGGTCAGTGGGGACAGTTTTTGTTTTGGCAACAGAGTTACATAGTGGCATTAGAGTGTTATTATAAGATTAAACAGTGGATTATTTGTAGAAGTTTTTTTTTTTTTTATCAGTGAAGAATAAATTTGTTTAAGTTGTCATTGCTGGTTTTCTTTGTTGTGATTTTTAAGTCATAACAAAACTTTTTATGATATTGTTACAAAATGATAAAATACATTGTAGATAACAAGAAAAATCGTGTAAGATGGTGAAATATGCATTCAAGGTATTTCAAAGTGTATGCGTATGACCCCGACCCCACTCTTACTTCTTTTTCTATTCTCAAAGGGGGCAACCCAAGCTAACGTCTTTGCGACAACGAAGTACCGAGGGCAGAAGCCAGCTTCAGCTCATAAGCAATTAGCTTTGCTAATCTGGGTTACGTTTCCCAAAGCAACTGACTTCGTTTGAACCAGAGCTTTGGTTCAAACAAAGTAAGATACTAACATAATTAGCTAGCTACCAAGTTTTTGGAAACTTTCCCTTAGTCACCCTCATTCTCACAGGAATTCCTCCCCTAGCTGGTTGAACTCCGCTGCGAATCTCAAGTGCAGATCAGTCTTCCCCTGTTCTAGCAGTGTTGAATGTTGTTCCTGTTTATAGATTGATTAGGTCGTTATTCCCTGAGTGTGATCATCTGTAGCCACTGATTGTGCTGCGTATGTAGGTTGCGGGTTTTGTGTCAGCTGGGGCCAAATCATTTTACTAGAAGAGGTAACTTTAACATATTACTCTAAATTCAAGGTTTTTCCTTCCAGTGAGCAAATTATTAGGTACAGCAGTTTCTCCAAGCTTTCTTCCATTTCTCCTTGTTCGTCATTATAACCGCACCATAGTAGCTCATTGACGATCCTGCAGTTGACTGCCCCTCTGCCCAGCTCATGACAGGATTGTATGAGACCATTACCCATAGCTGCAGTAGAGCAAGGGTTAAACTGGTGTCTGACGCTCCGATGCAGAAAGCACTGAGAAGACCAGTGTACGACTGTCAAAGGTGCAGTTAACCCTTAAATCAAAAATACATGTTTCCTGTAACCTGCAGTGCTATTTATCTTTCTGGATTGTTTTGATGTGAGTTGCCAGGATTCGGTGATATCAAACGTATGGTGCTCAAAGCAGCAAAGAAAAAAAAATAATTGAGGAACCTTTTATAATGTTTGCATATAATATATAATTACATATGTGCATGAACCCATATCTAAATACATCAATAAACAAAGAAAGATTTGCAAGCATAGCACTGAATCTCATGTTGCTGAGCCGATGGGTCTGAAAATTGGTCAGAGCACAAGATAATATCACAATCTTTTCTAAACGCCGGTGCACGTGGGTAACATACATACAGAAAGGCAGAGACCGCTGAGGCAAGGGATTTAGGTGCCGACCAAGCATTCTGGCAGCTGCCGATACCAAAACAGGTCTGGGGCAAAGGGGGGAAATGTGGGGGATGCATATTATTCTCCTTGAATAGAAGATAGGTCCAGTAAGCTTGCAGTTCTGGCTCATTTACAAATTTATTCATCAGTGCAGCATTTCTCCCCTGGGTCATAGAGAATTCCCTTTGATTAACGCTGCAGGGGACGCGGCATTTCTATTTTTCTCACTCATGCAAAGAAAAGCGGTACATCTCACGGATCTCATGCGCTGGTCTGATGCCAATTAATTTACAACCAACAAACCACCAAAATCAATTATGGAAGACAGGAGGCAGAGCCCTGAGGCGCTACGGTGGGCTTCGTTTTTCCTTATTGTGTGAAATATCTATACAAAATAGAGGAAAGGGGATGGTGGCTGGTTTCTGTTAAGATGATCCAGAACATACATGAAAGGCCGATTTTTCTGCATGCCCTACCTCTCTTGATTTGCGCACACACTGATTTTTGCATCTATTTCTCTTTTCTTCCAGCTGCAAGGAAAGCATACATTACCACTCTTAAAAAGCATTGCCAACTTCTCTGGACTCTATTTTATCTGAAATGTACTCTAGCACCGTGGAAGCATGGTTTTTGGTTCAAAGTGTAAGACCTTTATAAGACAAGGAGACGCTAGTGGTTTACGGCACTTTACTGATAAGGACAAAGCAACAGCGTACATAATTTGTGCCAGAGTACCACATGTCTAATTTCATTCTGCCAGTCACTTCCTACTTCAAGTAACAGCGAGCCAACGTCAACGTGCGTAGGCACGTTGGCGTGAAAACCCAATACATTACACAAAGAGTCAACATTTTGAGTGAATTTTAGGGGAAATACAATAAAACAGCCACAAACTGTTATCAGCGTCAGGGCCAAAAGGCGGTATCTGTCATAGTATAGGGGTGTATCAGTGCACATGGCATGGGTGACTTGCACATTTAGAGGGTTCAGTTAATGCATAAAGATATGGATGAATTTTGGAACAGCATATGCTGTGGTTAAAGATGTGTGCTCCAAGGATGTTCGCAGATTTTCCCTCAAGATAAAGGCAAACCAAGTTCTGATTGGATTACAAGTGCATGGCTGCCTACGTAGAATGAGCTGGTGCTATATCGGCCAGCCTGCTGTCCTTATTTATCTCTGATTGAGAATAAATGCTGTATTATGAAGCAAAAAAATACAGCAATTAAAGCCCTGTTAAATTGTGCAGCTGATGTCTTGTATAATGGAGAAATGAGGGACTTTCACCCTGCGGTGTTTTGAGTGGGGTCATTCCATACTAAACTGTACAAATGTGTTACTATGGTGATGAAAATTCAAATACACCTTTTCCAAAGTTTTTCATTGCAGTGGTGAAACCCCATCCATGGGCATCACAAAGAAGCAAGCAAGAAGATAAACCGAGTGATCACTTCATTTCAGTGACCCCATACGGTACTAAGGTGGCAGGCGCTGTGGGTGTAACGAGGACACAGATATTGAATTAATGAAAATCAGATACATTTCAAAGTCAATTATTTTCTATGATAAATGGCCTCAGTCCATCAGTAACATTTATGGACAATTACGGCCAGTCAATGTTTTTCATGCCTATTGTCCTCAATGTTTGTATTCCGTTCACCTGGCTTCAGTGCAAAGCATTGTTAAAATTTCGTAACTGGTTACCTGTTGCTCTAAATCAGCAAAGGAATATATTATTTTATTCACAAGAAGGCATTTCAAACAATAAGAATGAGAACAGGCATTTTCTGTAATATATCTTGCACATTCTTGTGGATAAAGATATACCCAACATTTTAATCATGAATTTCATGTACGTGTGGTGATGTGCATCATATCTGATATCCAGTAACTTAATGTATTGCTTACTTGTTATCCCCCGCAACAACGTACTTGCGGGGGGTATTAAAATGGGGTCCGTCCGTCCGTCCGTCCGTCTGTCCGTCCGTAACATTTCGTGTCCGGGCTGTAAGTTTCTTCCTAATCACCCGATACTCATCATATTTGGCATGGAGGTGTAGAAACACATAAAGGTGTGTCATGAAAAACAATTTTTGAAAATATTTTCATAATTTTTTTTTTGCGTTTTGGGGGCAAAAGTGACATATTCATGAGAAATCTGTCAAGTGTCCTGTCCGGGCTGTAACTTTCTTCCTAATCACCCGATACTCATCATATTTGGCATGGAGGTGTAGAAACACCCTAAAGGTGTGTCATGAAAAACAATTTTGAAAATATTTTTAAAATTGTTTTGCGTTTTCTTGACAAAAAGTGACAAATTTGTGAGAAATCTGTAATGTGTCCTGTCCGGGCTGTAACTTTCTTCCTAATCACCCGATACTCATCATATTTGGCATAGAGATGTAGAAACACATAAAGGTGTGTTATGAAGAACAATTTTGAAGATATTTTTACAATTTTTTCGCGTTTTTGGGGCAAAAAGTGTCAAATTTGTAAGAAATCTGTAATGTGTCCTGTCGGGGCTATAACTTTCTTCCTAATCATCCATTTATCATCATTTTTGTCATGTAGGTGTAGAAACACATACAGATATGTCAGGAGAAACAATTTTGATTTTTTTTTTGAAAAAACTCACACTTATGTAGGAAATTTGTAAGCAATCTCTTATGTGTTCCGTCCAGGCTATCTGAGTTATCTTGGAGATATGTTGTCTTTGTAGTGTAAAAAGACATGTTAAAGGTTTGTGACGATAAACAATTTTGAAAATATTTCATGGTTTTCATTATATACTCCGAAAGTGTTTGTTTTGTTTTTCATAACATTGATTGAATTGCCAAAGTATTATTAACAAAGTATACTATCTAAGAGAAGCTAACAGATGTGACAATCTTCGGGAAAAAATAATTTGTGAGTTGCGGGGGATATTGCTTGACAACGTCAGCAGCTTGTTTTAAATTTATTCATGACCGTACTTTAAATGTACAAAACCCAAAACCAGTGAAGTTGGCACGTTGTGTAAATCGTAAATAAAAACAGAATACAATGATTTGCAAATCCTTTTCAACCTATATTCAATTGAATACACTGCAAAGACAAGTTACTTAATGTTCGAACAGGTAAACTTTGTAATTTTTGCAAATATTAGCTCATTTGGAATTTGATGCCTGCAACATGTTTCAAAAAAAGCTGGCACAAGTGGCAAAAAAGACTGAGAGAGTTTGAGGAATGCTCATCAAACACTTATTTGGAACATCCCACAGGTGAAGCGGGCTAATTGGGAACAGGTGGGTGCCATGATTGGGTATAAAAGCAGCTTCCTGAAATGCTCAGTCATTCACAAACAAGGATGGGGCGAGGGTCACCACTTAGTGAACAAATGCGTGAGCTGATTGTCGAACAGTTTAAAAACAACATTCCTCAATATTTTATTGCAAGAAATTTAGGGATTTCATCATCTACGGTCCGTAATATCGTCAAAAGGTTCAGAGAATCTGGAGAAATCAATGGCTTTTTTAAAACCAACATTGAATGCCCGTGACCTTGATCCCTCAGGCAGTACTGCATCAAAACCGACATCAGTGTGTAAAGGACATCACCACATGGGCTCAGGAACACTTCAGAAAACCACTGTCAGTAACTACAGTTCGTCGCTACATCTGCAAGTGCAAGTTAAAACTCTACAATGCAAAGCGAAAGCCATTTATCAACAGCACCCAAAGCCCGGCTTCGCTGGGCCAAAGCTCATCTAAGATGGACTGATGCAAAGTGGAAAAGTGTTCTGACTCTGACGAGTCCACATTTCAAATTGTTTTTGGAAACTGTGGAATTGTGTGTCCTCGGACCAAGAGGAAAAGAACCATCTGGACTGTTATAGGCGCAAAGTTCAAAAGCCAGCATCTGTGATGGTATGGGGTGTATTAGTGCCCAAGGCATGGGCAACTTACACATATGTGAAGGCACCATTAATGCTGAAAAGGTACATACAGGTTTTGGAGCAACATATGTTGCCATCCAAGCAACGTCTTTTTCATGGACGCCCTGCTTATTTCAGCAAGACAATGCCAAGCCACATTCTGCACGTGTTACAACAGCATGGCTCCGTAGTAAAAAGAGTGCGGGTACTAGACTGGCCTGCCTGTAGTCCAGACCTGTCTCCCATTGAAAATGTGTGGCGCATTAAGCGTAAAAATACGACAGCGGAGACCCGGACTGTTGAACAACTTAAGCTGTACATCAAGCAAGAATGGGAAAGAGTTCCACCTGAAATGCTTCAAAAATTGGTCTCCTCAGTTCCCAAACGTTTACTGAGTGTCGTTAAAAGGAAAGGTGATGTAACACAGTGGTAAAAGGCCCCTGTGCCAACTTTTTTTTGCAATGTGTTGCTGCCTTTAAATTCTAAGTTAATGATTATTTGCAAAAAAAAAAAAAAAAATAAAGTTTCTCAGTTTGAACATTAAACATCTTGTCTTTTGCAGTGTATTCAATTGAGTATAAGTTGAAAAGGATTTGCAAATCATTGTATTCTGTTTTTATCTACGATTTACATAACGTGCCAACTTCACTGGTTTTGGGTTTTGTACCATGCAATGTATTATATGCTTCTGTAAATGTTTCCTATGTTTTTCAATGAAGGCTGTTTAATGGCTCCGCCCACCATCCAATGCAGGCAACCTAATTATGGCAATGGCCTGCACCTGGTGTAGAGAATCTACCCATATAGGAGGCCACCAGAACACATTGTTGACTTGAACTTGACAAAGATCACACGTTGATCGAAACGTTGTTTGTTTTAATAAAAAAGGTCTAATACGGAGTACTGGTGTGCGGGCTCTATATGTTTTTCCTAAAGAATAAGAATGAAATAATAAATCAGGTGGCAAAGTAGGGTCATTTTCTCATAGACTTCAGTAACATTGAACTCCTTTCTGCAACTACCGACGTCGCCATCTGCTGGCCATTAAATATAATGCAAATTTTTTGAGATTTCCGCATCACTTTTTAGATTCGGGTGCTGCGAGCCTGCGACCATCTTTTTATACAGTCTATGCGCAGGACACCGATCTACGCACATTTCTTGATGTTGTTATGGACGTAACACGATATTAGGACACGGAAAATTTTTCTTTTTTCAATCATTATTTATAAAAGCATGGTATATGATTGTCTGACGCCTTGTGAAATTTTGATGCAGGAAGTGAGTACCTTAGTTTGCCGCGGTCAGCTTTACGCTATTTGCATATATTATGCAAATTAACCCACAGGTCTGGACGTAACACGTGAGGACGCGACTGGTTACGCCCACGACGGTCATTTCAAATTGCATTTCTGATCAGATGAGTCCCGGTAATTTAGTGCAGACAATTGAAACCGTTATTATGGGTATTTCTCTGCAATATTTCATTTTACTTTAATTCGAAGTATCAACAGACATGTCATGAGCATTTCATGAAGTTGGCTGCCAAATTTTGTAACAAAATATGGCTTTCACAATGCCTTGGCTGACACCAGGACACCACTTTTTCTGCTGTGTTGTTGGACCGATTACTGTTTTTTTCTTATGTATATCTTCAATCCGGGTGTGAATAAATATGAACAATGCAAATCATTTAATTCTCTTCGAAAAAATTTTTATTGATCATTCTTATGCAACACAGTGAATTGTACAGTTTAGTATGGAATGACCCAGTACCAAAATGCATAAACAAGTGTGATTAACAGACAAGGTCATGTTATACAGTGGTAAAATTGGCAATGCAAAATTCTTTTGACAGAAATGGCAAGCACTGCTTCTCAATGCCAAGTTATTCCAAGCTCTTGAGCAGTTGTGTGTTTCTCCCGTGACAAAAACTATATATTTGCCACCCAAAACTTACATGCTCATTATCATTATGCTGCCTTTTGGAGCAACGACTATGATAGACCCCTCTACAGCTGATAATTGGTCTTTCTCATTGCTCCAGACAAACTATGGCTCACTCTTCTTTGCAGAGCTACTTTACTTCAGCCACATTCGAGGGTTTTTGAGTGTGAACTGATTGTTCAAAGTCCTGCTATAATATCTCAATGGGGTTCGAGCCAGTTCTTTGACTTCCCACACCAAAACCTTAAATTTTTTTCTTTCCCGAATTTCAGAGGTTGGACTTTCTCTTCTGCCTTGGATTGTTGTGTTATTGTACGTTGTATAACCCAAAAGCCTGTGAGCTGCAGATCAAGAGCAGATGATAAGGTGTTTTTGGAAGTCTAGTCAAAGTTAACCCAATTCAATTTGGTTTCTTGGTAGATTGAGTGACTAAGAGGGCAATTACTTTTTTTCTAATAGGGCTGGGCGGTTTTGGATACATTTTTTCCTTTTATAAATGAAATTAGCTTTTAACCCTTTGAACCCTATGGGACGGTTGAGCAGCCGCATAGAGAACGAGCAATAACCCGAAATGCCAGAAAACTGGCCTCCAAACATATGACTTTAATCACATGACTTTTGGTTGTCATGTGACCTTGTTTACCATCAGGTGGTTTCCTCATCAAACAGTAAGCTGTGTTTTGGCATAGACGGTGGGGTCGCAGCCCCTTTATATAATAAATCGCTAAAAAAGGTTAAAAGCTGGATTTTGTGTTTATGCCAGGGAACACACAAGATTAGGCAGCAGTACTGCTTCGAAACCAGAGTTTTAATTATCAGGCTCTGGTATGAAGTAGTGATCATAACTCATTGTCAATCTGGTGGGGTTCGATAACTGTGCCGGAAGAATGCAGTACAGAATGCAAGCCTGGCCAGACGAGCAGGGTTTGTCTCCAGGCAGGAAAATACAGCACCCAATCAGGATCAGAAGAAGTCGTCAAAAGCAGAATCAGGGTTCAAAAATGCACAGGAACAGATCATTTCTTCAGAATACAGAAAAAAAATCACCAAACAGAACTGCAATGCTGTGGCAAATACAGCACCGAAGTAACAATAGCCAAGAACAAACTAAAAAAAGCAGGGAACATACTATATACAGGCAGACCTAACAAAAAGACACAAGCAGGCATGGAAAATAACAATGGAGATGGGGCAAGAAACAAGACAACACGAGGAAACACTAATGGAATAACAAGACACATTTAAGGGACACGGGGGATGAGACGCATAAAGAGAATTTAAACAAATACACCTGAGGCTGGAAATACGTCTCTGTCCATCTGTCACGCTTCATTTCCAGGCCAGATCTTTGGAACCAATCAGTATTTTTTCCACAAAATCTAATGTATTGATGTATCTTATTCCGTCGATGCGCCTTTTCAAACTTCTGTCCGTCTGTTCGTCCCTCCGCTGCGTTTTGTTTCCAGGCCACATATCAGCAATCCTCTGGCTGGGATCTGAGTGTTTTATGTCTGTTTTCTTTATTACTTGCGGAATCGAGGAATCTCGGATTGGCAAGTATATATTTTGGTTTATTTGTTCGTTTGTTTGTTTTGTGTTTTGTTTGTTTGCACTGTGGCGTCCACAATTTCAGCTCAATTTTGCTCATATTACATGATCAACATAGGACAGGCACTAAGCAGGCACTGCACTATTTTGGTGAATCTAGGTCAAAGGTCAAGGTCACACAAAAGGTCAAAAACATATAAGAAGCCATATCTTCGGTTCTAATCGTCGTAGACACTTCTAACCAAGTGCATACTCAACATAGGACAGGCACTGGGCAGGCACTGTACTATTTTGGTGAATCTAGGTCAAAGATCAAGGTCACACAAAAGGTCAAAAACACATACGAAGCCATGTCTTACACATAAGAAGCCATATCTTCGGTTTTAATCGTCCTAGAGACTTCAAACCAAGTGCATACTCAACATAGGACAGGCATTGGGCAGACACTCCACTATTCTGGTGAATATAGGTCAAAGGTCAAGGTCACACAAAAGGTCAAAAACACATAAGAAGCCATACCTTCGGGTCTAATCATCATAGAGACTTCAAAACAAGTTCATATTGTTCATAAAGGAAAGGTCTATCTTAGTTGACCTAGGACTCTAGGTCAAAGGTCAAGTTCAAGGTCACACAAAAGTTCACAAACACATAAGAAACCATATACTTGGTTCTAATCGTCGTACAGACTTCAAACCAAGTGCATTTTGTTGATAAACGAAAGGTATATCTTACTTCACCTAGGAATCTAGGTCAAAAGTCACGGTCGCACAAAAGGTCAAAAACACATAAGAAGCCATATCTTCGATTCTAATCGTCGTAGAGACTTCAAACTAAGTGCATATTGTTCATAAACGAAAGGTCTATGTTACTTGACCTAGGTACTGCACTATTTTGGTGAATCTACATCAAAGGTCAAGGTCACACAAAATGTCAAAAACACAGAAGTGGCCATAGCTTTGCTTCTAATCGGTGTACACACTTCAAACCAAGTGCATAATTTGTTGATAAACTCAAGGCCTGCGTTACCTGACCTAAGGACTACACTATTTTGGTAAATCTAGGTCAAAGGTCAAGGTCACCTAAGCAGCGCTCTATTTTGGTTTATTTTTCGGTCTGTCTGTCTGTTTGTGTGCATTCTACAGGCCACAATTTTCATATTCTCTTCACCAAACTTGGTGACAACTTTGACTAGCCTTGTGGCTACACACCGGTCTCTTTTCGAGGCAAAAGGTCAAAGGTCAAGGTCAAGCTCACCAGAAAGGTCCAAAACACATTTTGGTTCATAACTTCGCTACTATTACAGCTAGACTTGAAACCAACTCCATTCCGTTCATTCTGTTTCAGAGATCTGTGCATGATTCCGGAAAGTCATCATTCTATGAATGACCTTTCATTTATTTATTACTTGCTGGAATCCGAGGAATCTCGGATTGGCAAGTATATTACTCTGTTTGTTTGTTTGTTTGTTTGTTTGTGTATTTGTTTGTTTGTTTGCACTGTGGCGTCCACAGTTTCAGATCAATTTAGCTCAAATTACATGATCAACATGGGACAGGCACTGGGCAGGCACTGCACTATTTTGGTGAATCTAGGTCAAAGGTCAAGGTCAAGGTCACACAAAAGTTCAAAAACACATAAGAAGCCATATCTTCGGTTCTAATCATCGTAGAGACTTCAAACCAAGTGCATATTGTTGATAAACGAAAGGTCTATCTTACTTGACCTATGTACTGCACTATTTTGGTGAATCTAGATCAAAGGTCAAGGTCACACAAAATGTCAAAAACACATAAGTGGCCATAGCTTCTGTTCTAATCAGTGTCGAGACTTCAAACCAAGTGCATAATTTGTTGATAAACTCAAGGCCGGTGCTACCTGACCTAAGCACTGCACTATTTTGGTAAATCTAGGTCAAAGGTCAAGGTCACCTAAGCAGCGCTCTATTTTGGTTTCTTTGTTTGTCTGTCTGTCTGTTTGTGTGCACTCTACAGGCCACAATTTTTACATTTTCTTGACCAAACTTGGTGACAACATTGACTAGCCTTGTGGCTACAGACCGGTCTCTTTTCGAGGTCAAAGGTCAAGGTTACCAAAAAGGTCAAAAGCACATTTTGGTTCATAACTTTGCTACGATTACAGCTAGAGACTTCAAACCAACTCCATTCCATTAATTTTGTTTCTGAGATCTGTGCAAGATTCCGGCAAGTCGTCATTCTATGAATGACTTTTTATTTATTTATTTATTTGTTTATTTATTTTTGACGAGCTGAGAAAATTAACTGTGATTAAAATACAAAACAAGAAGAAATTAGGAAGGGTCAAATGCTTTATTATGCCACTCTAGCTTGAGCATTGCCAAAAATATACAAAGGGTCAGTAACATTTACAATGTAAAAATTTATTGTGCTGAATATAACTGTCAAATATTGACTTCAGTTCATGTTGACACTGTTAATAAAATGCAATTAATACTTGCAATAAAATATACGAGGACGCCGTCAGCTCTGACAGTGAGGGCACATCCCCAAAATATCCAATCCTCAACTCTCCATTATAGCAAATCTAAGTATATGATGCACAATTACTGAGATTTCTGTCAAAAATTGACGAACACAAATTAATTCAGTTGATCTCAAACTGGGGGCTGGGCTCTGGGGGTGGGGGGGTTGCAAAGCCACGGGGGGAGGGGGGGGGGCATGAATATGATTCATGTGGCGACATTAACAAACAGAAGTGCCCTGATGCAAAAAAAGAGTTTGCTAACCTGAATGTTTGTGTTTGCTTCAGTCGCCCAAATAACAAATAGTTGATAAAAATGAAATCCTTTTTTGCTGGGGAGGGGCCATGAACTATCTTGGCTTTTGAAGTGAATGGGTGACCAAAAAAGGATGAGAACCACTGAATTAATTAGTTAATGAATAGCATTGAAATGAACTAGAAATTTACCAAAATTGGTAAGACACTTCCTCTCGTGGTTAAAAATGTCCATGCCAAATTTCAAAAGATTGCAGTTAAAACTTTTTAACACAAAAAGTTATTGTGTCGACATGGAGGATCTGCAGCAACAGCTGCGGACACAGCAGCGACTGTGATGAATCTGTAAGCAGTTTGGGGCTGTAATAATGCATAAATGTATAACAGAAAGGACCTTCACAAGTTTTGTAAAAACCTTACAAAAGCTGTTTCCCACCAACATCTTCCATACCCTATCAGTACTTATATCCATAATCTAAACTTTGAAAGGAAAGCCACGTAAACTACTGGCAGCTTAGTAGCATGAATGCAACATATTCAACAATGTCAAAGGTAAAACAATATAATCATCCTCTCCAGTTTTTGGCTCCAACCTCCTGGATTTACTGCTCAGCACAACAGTATCCAGAAAACCCCAACAAATGCACAGGTGTCTCCATCTGTGCACACACCTCACAGTAAAAAAAAGTATCTTTTAATGTTAGTTTACGGTCAAGTAATGTTTGAATTAAATAAATGATGCCATAGTGCTGCATCAGAGATAAACACTAAACAATCTTGTAGAGCTTCTTATTCCTTGGTGATTTTGGTAACTTGTATGGACTTGACATCAGTGAATTTGCTTGTTAAATAGTCCTGAAGAACAAAGGAGAGCTGCAGAGGCAAAATGGATTAAATGAGTTGAACCAGGAAATCAACAAACATGCAACAATTAGAACAATAAACAAATTCACTATTGAAAAAAAAAAATACTTGCAATGGTAGCTGTTTGTGATATAATTATAGCACAATGGTAAACAGGCTTGTTTTTTTTTTTTTTTTTTTAACATAAATCCCTTTGCCCTACCCTCTGGAGTGGCTTTAGACTTCGCTGTAACAGTCATAAATATGCAACCATGACAGCAGTTTGGTAAACATACAGTACGTGGCTCTACTTATCGCTGTAATTTGTAAAACCTGTCTGACCTTGCGGAGAGCTTCAATGACAGCAACGTCTTCCGCATCAGCTGGAGCCTGAATGGATACCTTGAGTTTCCCAGTTACTGTGTGCAGATCTGCAGCTGAAATAGAAGGAATTCATAAAGTTATTTTCCACGGGCCTGGGCTTGTGGCCAAAGTGACTGAACTCTTCCTCTCTGTATGGACTCTCACAGACCCCAGAGCCTTTAACAGCCAGTAAAGCAGATTACATTGGAACACAAGGGTTATTTTTTTTTACAAGGGCATACCAGGAAAATTACCTTATCGAATGATGAAAAAAGTGCGAGAAATTAGCCTTTATGAATTGCGCGATCATCATAGCCTTGCTAGTAAATGCTCCAAACAGCTTCAGCAATATGAGGTCAGAGGAACAACATTCCTGGTACATGCACTATTTAGCCCTTGGTCTTCCACTCAAAATGTAAAAAAAAAAATTTTCACTTTTTTATTTAAGTAAAAAAAAAAAATTTCTCCAAAACATGACAACTACAATTAATGGCACCGCGGGAAAATCATTATGTGGTCAAACATGACTCGCTGCTTCACGGAGCTGCAAATATGTGGTAACATAGGCCAAACTCCCTTAGTTATTCATCAGTAAGGGAAAGATGCAAGAACACTGTGACGGTGTGCAGAGAAAAGTGTTACGACCCCAGTGGGTCCGTCTCCATTCCCACGTGATTTAATCTCTCTCTGTCTCCAAATATCTGTCATTCATGCGAATTACTCTGTGCGAGCCCTTGTTTTTCACTGGTGCTCAACCCAGCCCAGCCCATCACCAGCCTCCTGTCTGCTCCGCTGCCCGCTCGCTGACCTGCCTGATTGGTCCGGTCATCCTGTCCTCCTCCAATCCCGGATCAACACCTCGTCTTTCTCCTATAAAGCGAGCTGTCAACCGCCCACTCGAGACGGCTGTGATTTAATGTGAGCAGTCCGTCCTGTGCTGTTAAACACTCTGATTACCCGTTGTTTCGCATGCATTGATTATTGACAATCATATGAAGTATAATGACTCAAATCTGTAACTTAAGCTTTCTTGGTTACTTGTTGTTTTCAGCTGTATGAAGAACTGACTGTAAGACAATCATATGAAGTACAAGGACTTGAATCTGTAACTCGCACTCCGGTGGTTACTCGTTGTTTTATGTGTTGTACGGAGTACAGATTGTTAGACGACCGAAGTATAATGACTTGAATCTGTAATTCTGGAGTTTAACTCTGTTAATTGTATGTGTTTTAATCTCGAGACAGGACCAGATAAGAGCACTCGACTTCGCAATTTGTTAGCCTTTAGTTTAGTGGTGCTACTCACTGATGTTGTTTATTTTCTCCTTTTTTTTTGTACAGTTGGTTAAGCCCATTTTTGGTTTATTTTATTTGAGTAGCACCATTTTGGTCCTTTGTTTTCCCTTTCCCCCATGTACCAGCCACTCATTTGTTATTCAATTTTCTCACGAAACACCTGCATTAAACAATACCTTCACTTCAACCTATTACGATCTGGTTATTTGTTACTTCCTTCACCCCTAGACCAATGGGGACGTAACATAAGTTGTTGAGCTGTGCAAATCAGGAAATGGATAAAAGAAATTATGTAAACAGTTTAAAATACCCATTTCCACCATCAGGGCAATAATTTAAAAAGTTTAAAAGCAATAGGAGATGTTAAGAATCAGCCTGGAAGTTTTGCTTAAAGTAATGAGTGTTCTCCTCGCAAGGAAACACGATTGAGCTAGTGCCTTGCTACAAGTATCTGGGTGTTCTAATTGATGATACAGTCTCATATAGAGAACCTGATCAAAAAAACTAAAGCTAAAACTGAGGTTTTTTATCGCAACAGGACATGTTTTACTTTTGCCGCCAGGAAGAATTAGTAGCTGCCACCTTTCTTCCCTTATTGGATTCTGGCGACCTCCTTTTATACGCATGCCCCTGCAAATTGTCTCCAATCTCTGGACTCCGTGTACCACGGTGCCCTGAGGTTTGTCACATGTTGCAAAGCCCTCACTCACCATTGCACTTTATATAGTGGCCCTCGTTGGCTGCACGCCGTCTCTCACACTGGCACATTTTTATTTACAAAGCGATCTTAGGTCTACTCCCCAATATCTATGTGGCTACATTTCGAGAACCCAGAGCACTTACTTATGCGTTCCAGTGATTGTTATTTGCTCAATGTTCCCAAAGTTCGCACTGCGTTAGGCAAGCGCTCCTTCATGTACTTCGCACCTGCTGCCTGGAACACACTACAGAGCACTTTCAACTTGAGGGAACTAATTCCTCTTGGAACATTTAAGAACCTTATGAGTGACTTAGTATCTGCCTCATATCGTTCTTGTTCCTGCTCATAAAAAGCCCCATACTAACTCTAGGGCGTGACCAGATTGTATTTTGTCTATTTTATTGTTTGATTCTGTGTTGTCCTGCTGTAACTTGATGTTTTAAGCTGCTTTCTTGGCCAGGCTTCCCTTGGAAAAGAGATCCTTGTGTCTCAATGGGATCGACCTGGTTAAATAAAGGCTAAATAAATTTAAAAAAATAAAAAAATGAGTAACTGCAAAAGTAAGTACAATTGTAACCTAACTTATTACTTTTGATTAACCCTTTTGGCGCTGTTTACTATATTTTTACGTCATTTGAAGCGCAGAATATTTATTCACTGTGGGCTTGAAATGTCAGAAATTATTTAATCAACACAGATTTAAGAGACTTAGGGGTTGGAAGCAATGCATGTGTTTCATGATCGTTTAAATTGTTGAAATTAAATAAGATAATTTGAAACGTCTTTATGCAATTCCATTGCTTCCAACCCCTGAGTAAAGAAAAGCGTGAGAAGTCCAGAATCATAATTGGTTTTCAGATTACTAGTGGCAGTGGCGGATCTAGAAAATTTTACATGGGGTGGCAAAGGGGTGGCAAGAGGTCTGGGAGGGGTGGCATGGGACATCCTCAGTGCGGTATTAGGAAATCCCCAATTCCAATGAAGTTGGGACATTGTGTAAAACGTGCATAAAAACAGAACACAATGATTTGCAAATCTCAATAACCCATATTTTATTCACAATAGAGCATAGACAACATATCAGATGTTGTAAGTAAAGACAGTCAGAGGTTCACCAATCTGCAAAAAACTACGTCTAAAAATTGGGGAACAATTTCAGAAAAATATTCTTCAATATATTTATTATACAATGTGTCCTAAAAAAGGAAACCAAGAATAAATGGTTAATTCTATAACAATTACTTAACATTCTTTGATTAAAAATGGCATTTGGTGTTATATAACTATGTCTTGTATCTAATGATGTCAAGTAAGTGGAACTTTTGCCACACTCAACTGAACAACAATGACACTTTTGGAATAAGTCAGTAACCACTTTGCACCAGATTACATAAAATGATGACAGGCCTAAACACGGATGAACCTGGATGATCAGTTTCAACTTTTCATTGTCGGGGCCATTAGTGCTTTAGGTTATGTAATGTGTACTGCTTTAAATGTAAACCCTACTAGCTGCATGACAGATGTGCTCAAATCAAGCAGCTGACAACAGAACAATGAGTTCTGACAACGATGCCTGACTAATTTGTTTTCTTTGTATGATGTGAAAAAGTACGAAGTTGTGTAATTAATAGTCCTAATTAAGCAATATCACATGAGAGGGCGCGCTGTTGTGCTGAATACCAGCACTGGTGCGATTCGGTCGTAGGCACGAGGCCGCAGGCCGAGTGCCGCAGATAATCACACCAGTGCTGATATTCAGCACAACAGCACAACCTCGAGTGTGATATTGCTTTTATACAAAAGTTCTACAAGCACATTTTATTAGTTAACAGTAATAAGCGACAAGAGATTATGATTTGTTTGTTTATTTAATCATTTATTTGGCTCCGCCAATACAAATAACTGATGTAGCATTAAATAATAATAGTTATTAGAACACCTGTACAGTGGAGTGATAATGTCTGTAAAAAGTCCCAGTGCTGTTGTATTCTAAATTAGCACTCATGGAATGTCTCTTGTCCAATCAAATTACTTGGTCGGAACTAACTGTTGTATAATTAGTTTTATAGATACTAAGTTTAAACAGAATACTTCTCATTTTATCCCCAGTTTCCTTTTTTTTCGGGACAAACTGTATTATTATGCCTTCCAAGATGTAGTAGAGTGAATATTTAGGGCTAATGAAATAAAAGTACCTCAAAATAAATACAGCAAAAGTACTAAGTCACAGTCCAGGACTGATATTGGCCATCTCTTTTAAGAGAGCTTCAGACGACGATTGTTGTGCTGTGCTGCAAAACGTCTCACAAACATATCCAAACCTAGCTCTTTTGCACGTTGTCTCTCAATACTGAGAACAGCTAGATTTCTAAGATGATCGTCTGATGATTGTCAGGCTACAGAGACCTCTAGTCGTGTGGTGGAATTTCCGCCAAGTCGGATATTGCTCCTGCCGCGAGTACTTATGAGCTACGTCAAAAAACGGAGTTGCTAGATCTATACAAACATATATACGGTAAAATAATAATAATAATTACATTTCAAGTTTCAATGGAATTTAAGAAATTCTGCCTGGTTCGGCTGACACATGCCAAATTCATTAGGACTTACCATCCGTATGTTTACAACAAGGGCTAACGGTAGTAGGTACGGACCCGCCCGTACCTTTACCTGTGATGGAATGAGAGGCTAATAATACCGCTGCCTTACCTTTAGCATACAGGCTAGAGATACGGGTCCGTGCCCGTAGCCACTGCCCTGACAGTAAGGACCTGGTTTTATTATGCAGCCTCATTGCTGTGAGATTGATCACATAACACTGAAACTTAACAGCGACCCTCTGGATTCAACACGCCTGTTTTTGATATCTAGCTAAATGCTTCATAAACTGTTCTCATTTTTACTATAATAAAAACTAACCGAAGGGAAAAATGCTCCAACAAATTACACGGGAGTGAGTCACTTTTGACCAGCGATTAATGAGCGCATTGAACCATCGCCTTTAGCGTACATTCCATCTATTACAAATTTTACTTAACTTAATTCGTGGGTTAAACGTCACCGGGGGAAAATGAATTTACCTGGAGAAAGTTGGATGGCTAAGTGGCTCCACTCTGCTGCGCTGCACGCAGACCCCAACAAGTGTCCATGACAACTGACACACGCCAGCGCGGAGCAGGAGGCTCGTCACGCAGACTCCGCGCGTTTGATGCAGGACCGTAGCTAAGTATTTGAGGAGCCGAATATTATATTTACATTTATTATTTTTTTGGTGAATTCATCTTTTATTTCGACGCATTGAGGGGCTTTTAGACATAGTGGTGATTTGTTTTACAAGTATAGTTTTAAGAACATTAAAGTTAGGGGGGCAGCTAGGGGGGCAAGGCTCGACAGTGGGGGGGCAGTTTCCCCCCTCTGCCCCCCTGTAGATCCGCCCCTGACTAGTGGCGAAATCCACCGTCACCCACGTGAAACTGATAAACCTCCATGCACAAGGACTTCAATTCCGCGCGAGAATCTCTTACATACGCATTGATTGAATACTTACTCACTACAGCAGGAGAACGTAAATATGCCCCTAAAATTCACGCCGAATGCCTGAGAGTTGACAGGTATGCGTTATTAATGAAAACTGGCCACACATGGGGTGCATTCAAAGTCGGCAACACGTAGCAAAACGTATATTTAAATGGAAATAGTACTGCGCTGAACACCCTGTTGTGCCCTGGTTGTGTTGCAACTATGGCAGCCGAGAGAGCCATACTGTGCGTTCTTTCGGAAGAATTTTCGGAGCTTGCATTTATAAACTACCCTCGTTGGATTCATTGTGCCACTGTCATTTTAAGATGGTGCGGTTTATATACATGTTGCAGCTGATTGGATAACACCCCTGGCGCACCCACCAAAGAGGAGCAAACATACCACAAACCCGTTGTGCACCGTTGCACACCGGTTGGAGGAAACAGGTCGTTCAACCGGAAAACCGTAACAAAACGGTGTGTGGCTTTGAACGCACCCCTGATTATGTTGCGATTTTTCGGAGTTTCTGTAATGGTAATTTAAATGAATGACTGGAAACAGGTCAAGAATTAGGCTATTCGTGTTCATTTTACCTTAACAAGGAGTACTGGCGACACCTGGTGGTCCTTAGGATTTTTGGAGTAAAGTAAAGTCAATTTAATTAAGATTAGAATGGAGTTACACACCGGGAGGTGCTGCCATCTGCCGAATGAAAACGAAAGCTTGAAAATGTTGCCAACGGCGCTCCACCAGGGAGTCGACTACAGTCACCAACTGTGCCAAAAGGGTTAAAGGTAATGTGTAAAATGCAACTTATGACTTTTTTAAAGTAACCTTCCCAACACTGGGGGAAAAGTAAAATTACACCCATGGGTCATAACGTACCCCAAACCCCAGTCATATTTTTTATTTGATTTATTTTAGTGTTCAAATCATGGTTTGAAGTTGGGAGGGGTTTGGGGAATCTGACCCCGCCTAATTAAAGCTGTCCAACGTTTAGTCAGGCACCGGTCTAAAATTTTAAAACACAGAGGGGCTTAGATGGGAAAGAAATCCAATCAGACATGTAACTTGAAAACTTACAGACAACTGAACCCACCTAATCTTAAATTCCCCTCTAAAAGACGAGTAGACCGGGGCCAGGCTAAACCACAAGTCAAGCATAAAAACAAGTCAAACATGTCTAAATAAGCTCTAAATCTTCAAGTACTGAAGTTGTAATAGGTTTTTAAATCTTGTTTACCTGTGATCGACTGTCCTTCAATGCTGCACACGAGGAAGAGAAGCCCTAAGACTGCAGTAATGGAGCCCATCTTGTGCTCTGTTACCTAACCCCCGGTGTAGAGCGGAGTCCTGTATCCTGAGATCCCCGCCCTCCCTGTGACAGGAGCCTTTGTTCAATCAGTCCTCCTGTCGCGTGCATTTTTTCCTCTGTCTCACATTTCCTGAAGGTGGCCGCACTGTTAAATCATTGCAACACCGAGGACATTTTTGCCACCCGTCTAGCATTCTTGGAAATCTGAGAATTGTAGCGTGGCTTATTTTTATTTTTCCTCTTCCTGCAAGGGCTTTCCTTTAAGGGAGACTTCACTCATCACACTGATTTACTAACTTTTAGTAACGTGATGCTCCACTTCATATATTATTTCCAATGTTGTCAGGCAAATCGAACAACATGTGTGATGGTCCTGCCCTGCAGTCCCTCCCCCCTCCTGCTGTCTCCGCCTCCACTTCAGCGAGCCGCACCTGTTGCTCGTTGAAGTGGAGGTGAAGTGTAAGATATTTAAGAGCTGCATTCTGATGCCTGAGCCCTGTGTTGTTTTTGCCACTGCTCCCCTGAGTTTTATGTTGTGTTTTTTACTAGTTTTATTAAACATTTCTTTTTTTTTACTCAGCCTGTGCGTGTAGGTCCCTAAACCACTTTTTGGGTACATGGTCCCAGTGCCCACCGGCTTGTCGTCTTCAGCCGGCGGGGGCAAAACCACGACAACATGGGGTTGGGAAAATAGTGTTTTTCTGTAGGCGCAGCCATTCCGACCAGTCACATGATCAGAAGTAGCTTATATGACGTAAACTGTGCGCTTCACTGCAAATGGCGAGAGAATTACATTATGTTCTTGTTATTAATAAGTCGATTTTCTGATCAAGCATTCTGGCCGCTGCTGATACCAAAACGCATCCGGGGCAAAGGGGGGAAATGTGGGGGATGCATATTATTCTCCTTGAATAGAAGATGGGTCCAGTTAGCTTGCAGTGCTGGCTCATTTACAAATGAGCAAAGGAAAAACTCAGAGTCCAAATTTTGCGTTTTTGTATATTTTATCTATTCTATATCATTATAGTATTTATAATGATATATAATAATGTTATATATTATATTTTATATGTGTATATTTTATATTTTTTGCATATTTTTCAGTGCTTTGTTTCTAAGATTGTTTTGAATTTTCAATTCATCATTTCTCCACAATGTGAAAATGTGACAGGCCCAATCGGGCTTATGCTGCGTTTAGGGTCATTAGTGGTGGTCTGTTGTGCGTGCGTGCGTGTGCGTGCGTGTGTGCGTCCACAATTGTCGTTTCAGCGCGATACAGCTTTCAGTTTTCCACGGATCCTTTTCATATTTTATATGCATGTATATGGGCCCAAGATCTAGCCCGAGTTCAACTTTGCGCATTCTGTGATTTTTGGTTTGGCCACCAGGTAGCTTTTTCTGCAAAACTTCAAACAGCTCTATCTCCCTTATTAAAAAAGCTAAGATGCTCAAATTTTTACTGTAGGGTGTTCTGCCAAGGGTTCATCATATATAATGGGTTTTTGATTTGACCTAATTTTAAAGGTTATATAGGTCAAAGGTCATAAAATGTGCTGGTTTCATTTCAGCGCCATAGCGCCCTCAGGTCTCAACAGATCTTTTTCCTATTTTATATGCATGTAAATGGGCCCAAGATCTAGCCTCAGTTCGATTTTGGTCGTGCTGCGATTCTTGGTTTGGCCACCAGGCAGTTTTTTCTGCAAAACTTCAAACAGCTCTATCTTCCTTATTCTACGAGATAAGATGCTCAAATTTTTACGGTAGGTTGTTCTGCCAAGGGTTCATCATAAATGTATTGGGTTTTTGATTTGACGCAAATTTCAAGGTTATGTAGGTCAAAGGTCGTAAAATGCACAGATTTTCTTTCAGTGCAATAGTGCCTTCAGTATTCAACGGATCTTTTTCATATCTTATATGCATATATATATGGGCCCTAGATCTAGCCCCAGTTTGATTTTGGGCGTGCTGCGATTCTCGGTTTGGCCTGCAGGTGGCTTTTTCTGCAAAATTCAAACAGCTCTAGCTCCTTTATTCTACGAGCTAAGATTCTCAAATTTTTTGCCCGCTTGGCCAAAAGGCCCAAGGGGCTTATGCTATGCTCGGGGTCTTAAGTGGTGGTCTGTCGTGCATCCGTGCTTGCGTGTGTAAACTTTTGGCTTGTCTGCGCTCTAGCGTCTTCAGTTTTTCACCGATCCTTTCCATATTGCATTTGCGTATATAGCGTCATAAGGTCTAGACCAAGTTCGATTTTGAGCTCAATCGGACTGATGCTTTGGCCAATAGGCGGAGTTCCATTTTGGCCACGTTTGGCCAAGCGGGTGCAGTGGCTTTGCCACTATTTTTCAATTGTGATCTTCAAGTTTTTATCGGTGCAGCAGTGCTCCCCTGGGTCATAGATAATTTTCTTTGATTAATGCTGCAGGGGACGCAACATTTCCATTTTTCTCACTCATGCAAAGAAAAGAGGTTCATCGCACAGCAGTGGCATGTATAGAGCATGTATAGAGTAGGCCTATTACGAGCCTACTCTATACTCTATAGTGGCCCACCGGGCCGGTACCTAACCCCAGTTTCCATGCATGAAGCGACTTGAAGTATTACTACTCCCCCTGGATGGGATGCCAGTCCATCGCAGGTACTGCCCCAGCTCTTAGTCAAGTTTCCCTGACTGTTTGCTGGTACCCATTTATACACCTGGGTGGAGTGAGGCGTGGAGTGTGGGAGTGAAGTGTTTTGTCCTAGAACACACTGCGAAGGCCGCGGCCGGGGCTTGAACTCAGGACCTTACGATCCCAAGTCAAGCCTACTTCATCACTGCACTATTGCGTTTTTACAACACCCGAATATTTCACTTGGTATCTAAACATTAAGGTAAGCCAAAAAAGTTGGGATTTTATTCGATTTTGCTGGAGGTTGTGTGTGGTACTCTTACCAAGGCCTATTTTCTGCATGCGCTACGTCTGCTGATGGGCGCACATTCACCGTCTATTCTTATTTTCCTCAAGCAGCAAGGAATAACTGGTATTTTCCTGCCAGGGCTACACACAATTAGAAGATGAATGTTGAGATTATATTTATACTTGTATTTTACAAGATTACGTGACACCGATGGAAGTGTCATTTAAATGAGGCAATGCACGTCCATATTTGGAATCTTCCTCAAATATGAGGCCAAGCTTGGAAAAGTTGTGAGAACCTAATCTGTATGAGGCATAAATTTCCAATTAAACCTGTGGGAGCTGAAAAATTGAATAATGTGTCTCTAACTAAAGGCACTAATATAAATAATGTATCACTTGAATCATATTTCATTGTGTCATGAATGTAAAATTAGAGCCATCACTTGCACACATCCATTTGACATTAATAATAATCATGCCTAAGTATGTCAAACCAAAACTACACTGAACAAAAATATAAACGCAACACTTCTTGATGTGAGAAATGACCACGTTAAGAAGCTCATTGTACTTTCATTAAGTGTTGACAGACTGTATGACTATATTGAAATACATTTCGATCAATGATTTAAACAGACAAACAAGAATCTCGCGATGGCGTGGTGATAAAGGGGATGGGGTCTATTGTCCAAATTTCACAAATCAATATTGGGTATGTCCATCTTTGGCCTGCTGCACTGCTACACATCTCTGCTGTGTGGACTGTAACAAATGGTCAGTGGTGACTTGGGGGACATGTTCCCACTTCTCTTCAAGAGCTGTGCGGAGTTGGCGGCTATTGGCCGAAAATGGGAACCAATTATGAACTCGTTGCTTGTGGACATCCCAAAGATGCTGGAAGGGGGACAAATCCGAGGAATAAGCCGGCCATTCAAGCACACACGTTTTCAGGCTCAAGGAATTCTGTTCATACACGCGTGACTTGGGTCTGGCATGGTCATGCTGGATGGTTATTGTTTTGATGGATGAATGGTAGGACGATAGGCAGCAGCATCTCCTCATGAAATCACACTGCATTCAAGTTGCTGTTCATGAACTGCAGTTGGGTGCAATGTCCTTGGAATATTCCCACCCAAACCAGCACTCCACCACCATGTGCCACAGTGCGCACCATTATGTCAGCATAACGATCCCCCGTCCATCCGCTCTGTGAAGTTGGAAACCTGACTCGTCTGGTAAGAAAACAGTCCTCCACTGTGTCACTGGCCATCAAACGTGTCTATTCACTCGGTCAAACTAATTTTTTCATTGAGCTGAGGTGAGGTCCAATCCACCAAGAGCAAAACACGTAAAGATATGGACTTCCTGGAGATTATTTTTCACGGTTTTGGCAAAAATACGGCGATGGTGGGGACCAGCTGTCTCATCTGCAGTGGCAGTTACTGGTCTCAGACGGTCACAGAGATGGACAGTCCAGATATGGCGGTCTTGGGCAGCGGTTGTCACACATGGTCGTCATGCATGTAGGCGGTATGCTGTCTTGCCTCATTCCTCAAAAAGGTGTTTTATGCGACTTATTGTTGAAACATGGGCATTAAGAGCCCCTTCAACATCCCTGAAAAACATTCCTGCATTGAGCATGCCAACGGCACGCTCCCTGATGGCTCAAGTCATTTATGGCATATTGAACAATGGCAGAACTGGGACTTTTGAGGAGGCCTTTTATTGACCAGAGTACAGGATGTGCCTGGGCTGACTGTACCTGATTTCAGCAGCTCTGGATCAGACCCCACCTGTCTGACAGGCTAATTTTGACAAAGGGCATGAACTTGACAATGATATGGAGAAGGTGACTGAAATGCATACAGACCAATGGAACACAACCTTGGTCACATGAACAAACCCAACTAAGCCAACCTCAGAAATAATTATGCGGAATATTGAAAGGACTAAACTGTTGCGTTTATATTTTTGGTCAGTATATAACCAAAAGACTTGGAAGATCAAGGAACACTCGAAGGTAACGCAGGAATGAACTGGCTAACAAACCCACTATCCAGGAGAAAACACAAATGGGTGTTTATGGGGAGAACAGAGGAGCAAATCAAACGGGATTCAGGCGCCCAAGAGAGGATAAACATGCAGGGAGGTGTGGCTACAAATGGGGGAACAATCAGTCAAATAAACAATGAATGAAGGGCTCGTGAGTGAGTGAAAACAGAAAGCACATATGAAAGTAAATGACGAAACTAATACAAGAATATGCTAAACAGTTGAACATGAAAAATAATAAATACAAATACAAAAAGCACAATAATCTAAACCAGGGACACTCACTCTTTTCCAGAATGAGCCGATGTGGGTGCAGGCTTTCATTCTAACCATGCAGTTTCACACCTGATTATACTGATCAAGGGTCTTTGGCAAAAGCTTTAAGGGTTGATCAGTAGAATCAGGTGTGTGACTGGTTGGTTAGAATGAAAACCTGCACCCACACTGGCTCATTCTGGAAAAGAGTGAGTATCTCTGATCAAAATAGAACAGACTCAAACACAGACAGTTGACATCTGTGATCCAAGTGATCCAAATTGCCTCCCGTTTGCAGTCAAAATAACAATTGCTATGACCTTACATGCCAAAATCTAATTCTATTGTTACAAAGTGATATTTTTAAGCATTCTGGAATAGCCTTTTGGAAGTAAGTTACACTCGACACACTAGAAAGAACAAGGAAACAAGGTATGAAATTTACCAGTATGTCAAAAATGCTTGAAAGTCATACTACAAAGGTCTAATTTCACACAGTGCAGTCATAGCTTCCTGATGTACTGCATTCCACAAATTAAAGTACTCAATGCTAATGTACCACCGACACCCATGTGATTGTGATAACTTGGAGGCCATGTAATTGTGTAGTAAATTTTCATTGTCATATGCTGGGTTAAAGACTGTATAGTTACTGGTATATAGAGTAGCATAATATGTCCAGTATCCAGGGGCGCAGTACCTAGTAAACGAGTGCAATTTTGAACACAGCCATTGGTGCCTTTGTAATCATCTTGCATTTGATTTTTTAGCACGTAAGAAGTTTCTTCAAAATAATAGAGAATGCAATAAATAGAATGCTACATTAACGTTCACAAAATAAAGGCGAGCACCTTAACGACACAGAACGAAGTCAAGTAACTGTGGACCTTTATCCTCTGCATACACCAGGGCCTGACACAGGGTGGCAGTATTAGTACTGAAGTTGAGCCGGCCTCTTTCAATGGATCGCCGCTCTTCATATCAGGCCTACTTACCACAATCACGTAACACGGGCACTTATTTAAATTAACTCAGAACAACCTCTCCTATTGATGGATCGTGGATAAGGTTGCGACGGTCTTTACGTGTATCGAATATGATAGGAAAAATGGACCCAAAGTCTCTTAGATGGGCCATGACTATCCGAACCTCGAGGCCAGCCTTGAAACGACCATCCAGTCTCTTGAAACCAATAAAACCAACCAATAACATACCTGTAGGAGTTAATATAAATACAAAAACATCACAACAATAATTATAATTCCCAACTTCCCCTCTCTGCTGCCCATCAGCATGGGAAATATTTGATTAAAAACTATGCAGCACATCAGTGAATGATGAATAAATTAACTCTGTTCGTACCACCTCACGGCCCAGAGAATAAGCTTGATACAAATGAAATTCACAAAGAAGGGAATGAGGTTTTGTCCCACTGTAGCTAAATGCTATGGAACACCATAAGGGTTTCACGTGCATCGAGGTTTTCTAAAAGCAGGACATTGGGGTCTAAATTTATACTAGTTTTCTCTGCTGTCCAATAGTTCATTGTCAAACATACTGGCTTGAGATCGCTCTTGTCAGATGGGTCAGGATGACATCGTTCCTTGATTAGAAACCCGAAAACCAGTTGACCAACAGGCCCCAAAACCTAGACTAGACTGGAGTAGCACTACAGTATGTTACGGTTCTCTGGCAGTCTACTACTCTAGTTGTCATTACTCAGTAGAGTATGGAAATGCAAGCATCCCATTTCTCTGATTTTGTGTTTTAGCAGAGCCAAAGGTCAAAGGTCACGAGTCTGGCCACCTGCTTTGAGCTTCTTTGCAGAGAGTACACAAGTTATCTGAAACTTCACCCAACTCTCTCTCAACTGCTGTGCGCATTCGCGGTATCAGCTGCTCATTGATTTTTTTTGTTTGTTTCTGCAAGTGTCAATTTTATTTTTAATATCCTTATATTCCATTTTAACTCAAACTCGGCACAAGTTAGATGCAGGACATTTTTCTTACTGACAACTTCAAATGGTATGCAGTTATATGCACAGACAAATAAACAAATCAATGAACTCGTGCAAGGTGATTTAGCTGAGCGGGTCGACCATGGACTTCTGTTTATAGAGGTGATTATAAATGTAACACAGGTATTAGAATCCAAAAATGTAGACTCAGAAAATTTTTTGTTCTCTCTGTGTCCTTGTGTTAGAAAATTTCTCCGCATTGAATAACACACAAAAAAAAAGCTTTCAAAGCATGCAGTAGTAATGGATTTAAATTTGAATAGCCCTAATGCTTTGTCCAGTTCCTGGACCTCCGTACACCATACACTGAAAGGCTCCTCACTGTGCTTTCTGTAGAAATCCTGCACTCAAGGTCTGTCAGCATTTCTCTTGTCCAGATCCATTGTAGAAATAAATCATTTACCTCCAACCGACTGTGTTCAGCCAAATTTCAGCTCGATTTGAACAGTCTTTACCCATCTTGGACATATGCGCAGAAGACCAAAAAACCTCTCTGCTTGCCTCTCTTCAGAAACTGATAACATTAGTAATCTAAAGCCTGCTCTAGCTGGGTAAATGTCAACCATCAAATATCGAAGTATAACTCAGTATAGCATACAAAATGGCGAAACAGCCATGAAGGCAATAAATGGTATCTTCACTGCCCAGTGTCCATTAGCCTTCTAAATCTGAATGAATATGTAAGATAGTGGCATGTTGTCATGATTAAAAAAAGTGCTCTGAAAACTGTATAGTATTGACCTCAAATAATCTAATTTACCCTTCTGATAAAAAAGGGTTAGACATTAAAAAGATCAGGTCTTTTATTTTGATTCTGTTCTCCACAACCCACACAGTTCATGTGTAAAAAAAATAGTGGCAAAGCCACTGCGCCCTCTTGGCCAAACATGGCCAAAATGGAACGCCCCCTATTGGCCAAAGTGTTGGTCCGAATTGGCTCAAAATCGAACTTGGTCTAGACCTTATGACCATATATACACGTGAAATATGAAAAGGATCGGCCAAAAACTGAAGACGCTAAAGTGCAGACAAGCCAAAAGTTTACACACGCACGCACGCACGCACGACAGACCACCACTAAAGACCTTGAGCATAGCATAAGCCCCTTTGGGACTTTTGGCCGAGGGCTAAAAACAATTGTGGTTTGTTCAAAAGTGCTCCTGGCTCAGGATGGACACAAGCCAGCTGTCACTCTGGGACTTACTGTTCAGCAGTCAGAGTGCACGACTGCCCATCAGAAGGCATTCAGCCAGGCTTCGCAAATACACTGCAGCTGGAGAGAGGAGAGAGAGAGAGAGCAAGAGAAAGGAAGGTTGGGCTTACAGCGCCAGTGTTGTTATTCTGTTAGTCATGTTTAGTGATGTTTTGTTAATACCATGCATTTATTTGAGCATTTTTCATTGTTCCATTTTATTTTGTTTCCACTGTGTTTCTGTGTTCCCTCTCTCTCTCTCTCTCTCTCTCTCTCTCTCTCTCTCTCTCTCGGTTTACGACTTTCCGTCTGCAGGCTGTACAGAGACTGTTGTACCACGTGGATGTGAGCTGGAGAGAGACGGCCTGTGCGCTGCTCAGGAGGGCAGGCGGCTGGGGCCTGGATTGGTACCTGTTTTTAATGGATCTTAAAGGAACTAATGTCTTGGGCCTGACTGACTTTTACGGCTCTGTGCTGAGGGCCTGGACAGAGACTCTCGATGTTCAGAGAGGGGCCCTCTGGGGCCTGGAGGAGCCTCTCCTCCACAACCCGTTGCTGAAACTCGGGCTGCTCATGATGGCTGGTCTGAGGGGCCGGTTCATTAGGGCTGGTGTCACCAAGTTGGGGCACCTGTGGAGCATGGAGGAGAACCGCTGGAGAGACGCACAGGATATTGCTTCAAGGCTAGGGGGTGCACTCTGTGTGGCTGGTGGAGCAGGTCCTGAGGTGCGTCCAGGCAGCTGTGTCTTCCTCTCCTGATGGAGAGGGTGCTGCTTTTGAATCGGGGAACACGGGGCCCCCCCTTTTCCCATCAGTCACTGTGCAGGCGGCGCGGGGGGACTGGCAGGAGGATTTGGGGAAAATTTTAATTTTTAAGACACCACTGCTGGGTAGTTTTGATGTTGTTGGAAAAAAGGCTCTGTATTTGGTGGTTGTTAAGGTTCGGCACTTTCCCCATGTCGGGGAGGTGAGGGCAGGCGTTTGGCAGGGTTTAGGGCAGAACTTTTTTCCTGCTGTGAGGAACTGGCGGCTGCTTTATAAAGCTCCGCTGCCCAAAAGGTCTTGTGACCTCCGGTGGAGGCTTATTCATGGAGCCATAGCCACTAATAGACACCTGGCGCATTTTGACCGAGCTCTTGGGGCGGCTTTTCCGTTCTGTGGAGAGGAGGAATCCGTTGCTCATCTGTTCTTGCACTGTACGCGGTTGGCGGTGCTGTTTACGTTGTTGGAGGACCTTTGTGGGAGGCTTGGGGTGGGCTGGGATTTCGGGACTTTTATTCTGGGTCCAGGTTACAATGTTAAAAATAAATATAAACTCACTCTGGCTAATTTTTTGTTTGGGCAAGCTAAATTGGCGATTTGGTTGACCAGGAGAAACAGGGTTCAATACGGGCAGGTCACGGAGCCACGGCTGGTGTTCAGGGGGATGGTTTTGGAACGGCTGAGTATTGAATATATGTATTTTAATGTGACAAATAATGTTACTTTATTCCAAAAGATTTGGTGTGTAAATGATGCTGTATGTTCTGTTGGTGGTGAAGGGGGCTATCAAGTGTGTTTTTAGGCTTGAGAAGCCTTTCTAACGATTTGGAATACTGTTATGTCTGTTTTTGTTTCTCCTTTGTTGGGGTTTTTTTTAAATGATACTTTTACTATTCTATGTTCAGTACTATTTTTTTTTTTAAATATTAATATAAATTATTGATTGCTATAGCAGGTTTTTTTTTTTCAGGTAGTTATTTATTCAGTATATGTTTTTATTGAATTTTTACTATCTTTTTTCCTGTTTTTGCTTGTTTTTTTGGTGATTTTTGAGTGATCCATTATTTTATTTGTGATCCAATGGTCTAATAAATTGGGACTTTGAAAATCAAAAAAAAAATCTCTCTCTCTCTCTCTCTCTCTCTCTCTCTCTCTCTCTCTGTCTCTCCCTCTCTCTCTCACCCTCCCCTCTTTATTTCTTCATTTTTCCCATTTTCCTTGTTTGTTGCCACACCCCTTTCAGCTCCCTGCTGACTCCTCACCTGCATTATATCCCCCTGTATTTCAGCCCTCAGTTTTTTGTTTCCATATGTGAGGCCGTCTCTGTTTTCTCCTACAGTTACTTATGAGCTTCTTTCCGCATCTTTTTGAATCTAATTTTTTTTTTTTTGTCCCTGGTTTTTGAGTTTGTATCATCCTTGGTATCTTTTTGCCATCTGGTGTTTGTATCCTCCGCCTGTTTTTGTGCCGTATTCTCCCTCTGGTTTCGACTCAGACCCACTGACCCTGATTTTTGGGAATGAACTATTTTTGCCTTTTCTCTTCTGTCTGCACCTGGGCCCGTTCACCGTTTTGTCACACAGTTCTGAAAAAAAGATAATTTATTGAATCTTTCACCTAAGTTCCCTCCATCCATTGATTCCATCCATCTTCTAACCCTCTTAAATTTGGTAAGGGGCTGCAGTGGAGCTGAAGCCTATCCCAGAATGCAATAGGCGACAGGCAGAAACTCACCCAAGACAATCCTGCAGTCCATCACAGGGATCAATCACCATTCACTCAAACCTATGGGCAAATAATAGCTTCCAGGAAGCAAAAGAATCTCTGAACTGGAGGAGGAAACGTATGAAAACACAGGAAGAACATGCAAACAAGTGAGACCCAGGCTGAAATTGAACCCACGACCTTCTTGCTGTAGGAAACAAACCACCACACCACTGTACTGTAGCACCTTGATCTGAGCAGTCCAGGGCAATAGGCACCAAAAAAAAGATAAATAGAAATTAGGTGACATCAGAAGTCTGTTACTCCTAGAAGTCAACAACAGCAACTTAGATTGGGTAGACGGCATTGGCGACCCGGAGCCAATTATAACACATGATGTGACGTCTGATCACACGATCTGCGTGGCAAATTCACAAAATCTGACACTTTGCTCTGAAAAGCCCACCGGTGGAGAAATTTGTTAATTGTTGGTAATTCCCGACGACTTCATGAACATAAAACAGGCTGAATTGTGGGAGAAAAATTTATGCAGGTTTGCTTAAAAACTCGGATCAGATTAGTGTAGAGGCATGGACTTTGGCTATATTAGTATTATGGCCTCTTTTGAGTAATTTTACCCAATATTTTAATCTATTAAAGTCCACATACTTTGTTAGGTGTTATTAGTCATATTTTTGATGAAATTATTTACTTTAGGAAAAAAATCCCATGATTCCATGCGCCTTATACCTGGGCTGGTTTGTGGACAGTCTGCACGGCATTCGCGGAGAGGTGTGACGATTTGGTTTGAACATGATCGCCTCCCCTGACAGTTTCCGGATTCACCGCTAAAGGCACCCAAACTCACCTGATATCAGAGCCGTATATAGGGAGAGATTGGCCAACTCGAATCATGGGCACCATGTTTTCTACCAACGGCAGATGATTCTACGGCTTAACCCTACGGGCCGGATACTATGGTTGCATCAAAATCGCTAGTTTTAAAATACTAAGAAGACTCGACATAACATGACACTTTGCTTGTTATCCGGTTCCCTATACATGAACTCGAACATTGAGAACATTGTTCGTATACAAAGAGTTTGCTTAAAAGACATTTTTGTTAGCATGGGACCTAACGTTACCTCGCGTTGTCTTCCAGGTTGTTGCCTTAGGTGAGTCCAGTGTTAAAAGCGGTATTTAAGTAAACTCCTTGTACACAAACAATGTTCACTACGCTCGAGTTCATGTGTAGAGAGCCTGGTGATACTATGAGCAAAGTTTCATGTTGTGTCGAGTCTTGGTGGTTTAAAAATAGCGATTTTGATGTGATCATAGCAGTGCCCGAGCGCTCCCGTTTGAAAAGCCAATTCTGCTCGCAGTAAAGGTTGGGATATATAAGCATCTGTCTTAGATCGGCTTGATGCGTTTATATTTCATTTTATTTTCTGCACCGCTTAAGTCTATATTAAGCATTACGAATATAAGTTAGCTGGCTAGCTATGGCGTTCGCGAATTACTGTTATTGCCATTAGCGAGCTTGAATGGCATTTCAAAACGAAACTACATTAGATCGTTCAAAGTTACAAAGCTGGAATGAGGTACGACAGTTGCTCGTTTATTTATTATCTGTCTGCTTCCTTGGGAAAAGTAAAGATGGATAGCCTGTTCTTATTATTACACTGTATTTCTCCACAAGGTTTCGGTATTTTTAACATGCACGGACAACAACGCAAGATACGGTATGCACCTTATATTGCCGCTTTTAAAATATCTGATCTTAATCCAGTACAAGATCATAGCAATCTAATCGGCTATATTCCTTTTCCCCTCTAAAAACATAAAACCTCAATGACAATAAAAGTATTACTGAGCATAGAAACACAAGCATTATTTTAGTTTTAAATTTTTAGTAGTGGTTTCCCGCAGTCCATAGTGTATTTCTGTATTGCCAGATGTTACGTGAGCGCTGAGAGACACAGATCTCGAACGAAGTTTATTTTCACCTGATCTGTTGGTCTTAAATTACAGTGACGTTATCGCGTGGCTCTGATTTGGCTCCTCGGCGATGGAAAACCAAACAACTCCTAAAAAACAGGGATTGGAGTGAAGTCATCCATATAAACTGTGTTTCAGCTCAGCTTGCTTGTGAATATTCAATTACTCAGAGCCATATATATATATATATATATATATATATAGATAGATATATATATAGTTTGGCATAATTGAATAACTTATTGAACTTTATTATCTCATATTTGACACTTCGCAATGGGAATCGCTGCATGAATATTGATTAATGGTAGCAAAAATGGCGTCCACAAAACACGTGACCAGCTCAGAACCAACCAGCATAGCGGGATAACCCAGAGGTTCAAACCCCGAGTTGTCCGAACTCTCTCTATATATGGCTCTGCCTGATATGATATTAACGGACAAATGCCGTCAACGACACTCAATGAGTCCTTGCACACTTCTAGGAGTAATAGACTTCTGGTGACATTTACGAAAATACAAACAAGGACATTGTTGTGCATCACTTCCTTTTCACAATATATCTTTATTCATCTGGTTTGCTTTGATATGAAACACATATACACAGTCTTTTCATGAGAATACACTGATTATGATGATCCGATAGTGAAAATCATAATTATGTAGATCGTGTTTACAGGGCATGATGTATACATACACTTGTTATTAATGTCTTATGCTAATTTATCCACTTTTCTCCCTGGTAATTGAAATAATTTTTTGGATGATTAAATAATGCAAACCTTTAATTTTTTCCCCCACTCTCAGCATTCAAACATGCAAATTATATCTCACTCTCATTTCATTACACTCAAAGTAAGACTCCCATTGGGGCTTCTGGGTTGCTAACTCGCTGAAATACAAATTTTGTGCTGCAAGTGTGGGCCCCACGGTAAGGGCACCTTATTTTGAATCTGCATCAATGGCGACCAAGGGCAGGATTGATGCGCAGTTGATGCAAACATCACCCAACAACAAAAGGTGTTCCATCAGTTAGGAGTCCAGCATCCCATGACTCAGTAGCAACTAGTGAGTAACTGCTTTGAGCTATTTTAGCCATTATTGCCAACCCCGTCCGACCAGCCGCAAAGAAGTTGAGGTCCCTCTCCTCTCCCTCTCAGTTCCCTCCCCCTCCTGAGAATCACAGTGAACAGGTCACAGAGAGTTACAGATCTTCATCTCCCTCTCAGAGGTAACAGCCCAGAGTAAATATGAGATATTTTTTCAAATAAAACTTTGCCAATGAACTTAGAAGTTTTCTGTAGTCTCATCCAGGCAGGATATTAGCCGATGTATTTTACACATTCTTGACTCCTAATTGCTTGAGCTGGACAGGGCAGGTGTTTTTCATATGCAAATCAAAGATAAGTTTAGGCCTGCGTTTAGCTACTTCCTCAGTGCACTTGGCAACATCACCTTTTCGTTTCTCGTGCTTGCCGATGTGAACTTTTCTGATATTCTTCCAGGACTGTGGAAAACATGAAGCCAGAGATATACTCGCTATTATCTACATGTTCAGATTAGAGTCCAGTATACTGCATCCGTTTAGAGCGTTGGTTGTACTTGACCTGAGAAACTTATGCTACGCGCCCACAGGGTGCAATTTGCACGCGAAGGGTAAGCACAGTGTGGAGGTGTGACAGGGTTAGGGTTCTACATCATGCAAATTCAGTTCTATGCGGTCTGGTGTTGTGTTCTCTGGTGTGACTTTCAGAGAAGTCCTCCAGTAACGTGCAAAGCACATCGATAAGCATGCGAACAACACTGCTCACGACGCCGCTGGTCGTCAGTATGGACGCAAGGTTAAAAACCAAATACATCTCCAGTTTTAGTGTAACTTGCTGCAACCAGCAATTTGAAACAACTCCATGAATCATCATCATTGCCCTGAAATAAACCCAGCTAAATAAAATATTTCTGTTACAGAACTCCACTTCTTTTGCATTCATCATTTGTACGTGACATGCCTGTCCAATATGTAACATTTCCTTTCAATCCTGCACCACCCTTAAAACATTGCTCATAAAGCACCCAAACCACATCAGCAACAGATAAAGCCTGGGACATTGCTGCGATTAACACTTATTCTTTAATCACAGTGTTCATATATTAGAGGAAGCATGGCATGTTCAAGCATTTATTTCTTGCTGCAATTCATACGTGGCTGATTGCTCCACTTTTCAGTTCTTCGAAGAGTAACGTGAGACGTCATACGCCTGCTAAACTATTCAGTTCTGATTGCATGTAGGAAATGCAAACCTTTTGCAAAATACATGCTACATTAAGGTAAGCTTTCCAAAAGGCTGCCTACTTTAGCAAATAGCATTTCTAGCATTGACTGGGCTAAGTAAAACTCAACATATAACTGCAAATGAATCAGGTTTGCTGCAGATACTGCCTTTGGAAGACTGGAAACAAGTCCAACTTCTGAAATGACTAATTGTGCCAGGAGTTTTCCAGAGCGGCTGCCTATTGATCATGATTAGTATGTGAAATCCCAGCAATGGGTTTAAAAGACTTGGAGCTCAGTCAAATTTTTAATAAATTATTTTTTTCCCCCCTGGTCAGAGTCCACAGATTGCAGGTGTGGAGACAAAACAATTTAAACAGCAGAAATTGGAGAGAAACAGCCTCTTTCACCAGTCTAACCATCGCACTCAACTGATATTTAACTTAAAAAGAGTGCCCACACATGAAATCAATGTAAATTGTCAACTGTTGAATTAAAATTGGCTAAACCGGCAGAACAATAGCCCTTGATATTATATCTACCTGTATAGACCTATCAAAGAGAATATTGGTGAATTGGAAGGTCATGCAGTCTGGAATGGAAAGGCAAGAGACAAATACTGCAAACCAGCATGGTTACTGGGAAATATATGCGGGGCCAGACACAAGGGAAGGGACAAAAGACAAGATAAACACGAAAAGAATGGCTTGACCGAGGAGCAGTTGTGATTGTGTTTGCCAATCCCTCCAGCAAATGACTAATAATTCTTCTGCCTCTCCCCCAACAAACTGGTTTATCTTTTAAAACTTCCTTCATAGTGTTGAAAAGCAGAGCAGGAGGGGGAGGGAGGGAGAGAGAGATTTGATCTGTGTTTTCTGTTAACGTGACCTTTTGAAAACCGTCCCAGTCTGAATTAAATTACCTTTCATATCCTGATATGGGTGGCTTCTCTGTGTTGCTGATGGGCCTCCTTTGCTCTGGCACCAGTCAAGCCATCATCATCCGTGACACGAAGAAGCCTTTGTCACCCCCTGCTCCCCATATCCCCCGCCTCCTCACTCGGGTGCCATGACCCCTCTCCTCATTTCCCCCAGACGTCAGATGGAAGAATGAGAGAAAACAGAGAGAGAGATGGAGAGAAATATGGAACCACGCTGAGGAGCGATCTTCCGTCAACGGATCTGCCGAGGTAGGGAAAGGTCATGCCGCAAAGACTGGTTTGCAGCGCACAACTTTGATGCCATCAGTCCCAACTGACCGGAAGATCGCCGGAAGGTCACAGGAAAGTTGTGTGACTGCGTTTGAAGATCGGGCAGCGGTGCAGCGAAGCGAGATCATTTATGGAGAGGTACATTTTTTTTTTCTTTGTTCAGCAAGTTTGTCTTGCCTCACTGTCACAACATGACATCTCTCATCGGTACGGTGAGATGAAACGTACACGGAACACGAGGGCCAACATGTACACAGGTCACAGAACATGAGGGCCAAGCCCATTCAAGATAAACACAATACCTTCATGTGATGTGACCCTGACTGCTCCTAACCAATCTTTACTGACTTACACACATACAGTGTTGTGCAGAGGGATCAGTGTTGTTTGTTATGAATAGCTTGTGGCTGTCGGTTCACATAAACATGACACTTCTCCACTGTATAACTCTAATCCAGTCGACCAGTTTTTAATGATTGAAATGAATTAGTGGATTATTCTTCAGCAACAGGCTAAAACTTGTCCAGCCATTTTCAGATCACTTCTGTGATCTGAAGGAAGCATGGTATTTCCTTCCACTGTTCTGCGGATGATAGTCAGGTTTATGTCCCTCTCAAAAAGAAAGATGAATATTCTGTCAAACCACTACTCACGTGTCTGGATGACATAAAGGCCTGGATGGCTATAAACTTTTTAAATTTTAGCGAGAAAAAGACAGAGGTGATGGTTTTTGGTGGCACACTGGGCCCCCCCTTGTAAATCTGGGTTCCTTGGCCCAGTTCATTAAGCCAACCGTCACAAACCTTGGGGTTAAAGTGGATTCTGATCTCAAGTTCTACTGTCAGACCAGTTCAGTTGTTAAATCGAGCTTCTTCCAGTTGAGGCAGCTGGCCAAAAGTAAACCAATTCTTTCCAGGCAGCACTTTGAAACAGTAATCCATGCTTTTGTTACCACTAGGCTGGATTATTGTAATGCACTTTATGTGGGGGTTAGTGGCTCCTCCGTCGCCCGTCTTCAGATGGAGCAAAATGCTGCTGCATGTCTTTTAACTGGCACACGTAAACACGAGCAGATTTCCCCCATTTCAGCCTCACTTCACTGGCTGCCCATACATTTTAGGATCAGTTTTAAAATTCTTTTATTTACTTTTAAATCCCTCAATGGTCTCGCCCCGCCCTGCCTCTCCGAGCTGCTGCAGCCTCATACACCCCCCCGCTCTCTCAGGTCAGCTGATCACCTGCTCCTGAGTGTCCCTAAAACTAAGCGCAAGCTCAGAGGTGACCGTGCGTTTGCTGTAGCAGCTCCTAAACTGTGGAAGGATCTGCCTCTCCATATCAGACAGGCCTCCTCTCTGTCTGTTTTTAAATCCCATCTTAAAACCCAGCTTTTCTCCTTGGCTTTTGACACCATGTGAGATGGTGAATGTATTATTATTTTTATTCTATTGTTTATTTATGTTTTTGGTTTATTGTTTTAATTGTACAGCTGTTTTATGTCTTTTAATTTATTCTTTTATTTTTTCTTATTTTGTTTTTATTTATTTTTCTGTACAGCACTTTGGTCCACTGTGGTTGTTTTAAAGTGGTTTACAAATAAAGTTGGATTGGATTGGATTGGATTGGACTTCTGTGACACACTATAATACCTTTCAAACTGGTTAACCTTTACAACCGGTCGCCTTGACTCAACTTGAAGATAAGCTTTGTTTCAACTCACACTTAGTCAAGACAAGTGTAACTTTTGAAAACCAATGAAGTTGAGTTCAATGTCTAAAACATGTAATTGACACAATTGGACTATCATGTTTTGCGGTGCACATTTCCACAGTTGGCCCTGCTCTCTCCTTCCTGTCTCTCCAGCACAAACATAAAGGAATTTTCATTAGTGCAGAGGAGTGGGCCTCAGGCGACAAGGAGCCAATTTTAATGCAAGATGATCATTTCATGACCAGGGGCCTTATGTCATGGTTTTGCTCCCACCGCATGAATACTGCAATCCGGAGGGAGCTAGGACCATGGGCCTAAAAGAAAGTAAAGGACCCAAATGCACAGGCTGGAAAAAGCTTGAAGGATTTTAATAAACTTTTAAAATCAAAATAAACACAAGTTAAAAACCAGGGGAGCAGCTACACATAAACGCAGGGCTAAAACTAGAGAATGCAGTTGCAACTGCAACTGAGCATAGGCATAGCAGCTCTGCCTTCACCTCCACTTTAACGAGCCACATCTGTTGCCCGTCAAAGTGGAGGTGAAGAGTGCAGCAGGGGAGGGACTGCAAGGCCAATCCCTCACACCTTATGTATAAAAATTTGCGTGGATTTCATACCTAAATAATACGTACGCACAAAAAAATAAAAATGACATCTTGTAAAAAATAACCTAATTTATAAACCTATGGGTAAAATAAACTGCATGGAATTTTAATTTATTTAATCAGGATGGACTTGGAATTTATTGATGTTGTGCATAATCTTAATAATTTCCCTTTTTTTAATGTCAAGTTTGTTTTTTATAAATCAGAAATCTGCAAAGAAAGTGACGTACGTATCGTTTTTGTGCCTACGCACCATTTATAAATGAGTCCCTTGGTCGGAGAGGCTGTCAGGCCCCAGGAGGTTCCACCCCCCCGACAGAAAGTACCGTGAGGGCTTCATGAATAAATCTCAGTGGGTCAGGAACTTATTTGGAAACCTATTCAACAGAGCCTGTTCATGTTAGCAAAGCATGACGATAACAGAACCGTGTGTAGGCTTAGGAGGGATCTGCCTCTGGTTAGCTACATGTTCCTCATGCGTACAGAAAACGGTAAGGCACTGTTCTCTGCTCAGAAGTGGGATTTAGATCGACTCAGGGCTTCTCTTTCATTGGTAACGCCACATGAACACCTTTTAAAGGCTTTTTCAACAAACGTACTGAATCTGGCTTTTTGCACGGACATTCTTCCAGTGCTTACAACTGATCAGTGTTCTTAACAAGCTTCCTTGTTTCCCCAAGCCGGAGACTAGTGCCGCATTCACAATTATCAGGCATGTCAGGTGTAAACTGGATCCCAGTCTGCACTTTATGCAGCCGTTTCGTGCAGCAAAATTTAAAAAATTAAAAAGAAAAAAAATCTCAATAACAACTTGTTTTATTTTATTTTTTCATTTTATTTAAGCTTTTTGCCACAGCAACTGGCCATGAACGGAAATGTTGTTCTTGAAGTTAAAATCGTTCCATGAAAATTCATATCTAACACCAGTAGGGTCATTCTACATGAAACCAACAAATACTGTCCCCAGAACTGAGTGCACTTTCCAAAGCTATACCAACATTGCATGTGCAGCCATTATTACAAAATGCAATATTTATTCAAATTGCATTCAGATAATACACTGAAATCTATGAGCAAAAAAATTCTTGATTTGCTTTTAGGATGACGATTATGACAAAGCTACCCCACTTCCTGTGTCCCCAGATTAGAAGTTGCATAGATACTTCTGGTTTAAATCTGTTTTTTTTTCCCAATAAATGATTGTATTTGTGTTCCTTGCACTGCACAAGATAATTATCTATATAAGCAACATTTTTTACCCATCAATTCATGTTCTTTGTGTATTTTGGGGTAATTTTTGTCTTGTCCACATTTTTTTGTGTAACTTCTGTTACCCTGATTGAATCATAATGCCCACAGGTGTCAATCTGACAGTTTTTTTACAAGAAATCCTGTGGAGCCCATTAGAGGGCAGCACATCATTGTTTAGCAGTTTTCAAAATCTTATCTTATCTTATAAAGGTGAGTCAATGCCATATGCTTTTATCTGTCTTTTAAGTTTTTACATTTCTGGAGTACTGGTATGACAAGTAACTTCTGTTATGACCATATGTCATTCATAGATCATGGAAACCATAAATTAACATGTTCAAAATAATTTGTTAATTAATTATGTTGTCATAAATGTGTTCATTGGGTGATAATAGAGGATTACTCCTCCATTTCTAAGAAATACCCTCTTAGAAGTAACTTATGTTACTGCATCTTCTGTTACCACTGGTATCTTCTGTTACGTACATGTAATTTCTGTTACTCTACCCAAGGAGACCATTATGAAGGTACTCTGAATATTTGTCATATGATGACTATTTTTCTATAATTAAGACCACTGGAAGCAACAGTTTTCTGGGCAGGCGGTAAAATTTAAAGGTCAGATTGTTACATTATGCCATATTTTCTGAATCTCAAGGAACAATTGAGTTTAGTGATCAGTATAATTTTTTGTTCTGAATGTTACCACTTCAAAACAAATTGGTATATTTTATTTAAATTACTTTTAGGACACATGAAGGAGTTAAATCTCAGTTAAGGTGTATAATATTTGATGATTATATTATAGCATAAAGGTAGTATTTGTCCAGTAACAGAAGTTACTTTCTGTCAAATTTATCTGTCCTGTTGTAATAAATATTATACATTATGAACTTGATTAAAGGGGACCTATTATGCTGATCCTTCTTTTAATACATATTAGTAATGTTATAATGTTGGTTGTCCATGCTCAACCTCTGAAAAGTTTCTAAACATAAGATACAGGGGTTTTGCCGTAATCCAAGAACGTGATTTCGTGAGCGTGATTTCCTCTCTGAACAGCTCCTCCCGAGATCTTCACGAGATCTGGGCAAAACGTGATGTCATGTTGCACCGTCCAATTAGTACAGACCTAGCCAGAGCTAACCACTGCGCTGGACCTGCCCACACCGAAACTATTCTAGCAGGCACTAACAACGGCAGATCATACTATGCCTTAGTAGCGTCTACACTTTTGGAAATACAAAAGAAGAACCGCAGATCATTTGAGGTGCAATTTTGTCAGTATCTCTCCCAAAGCTGCTTGTCCGTTTACTTTTGGACGCGAAGAAAAACAACTATTTCTCTTCCAAAAGACGATGCCACCAGAAATCAGTGGGTAGCTTTTTTTTGTTTGCTGGCAGCAAACAGCCAAGGCCAAAGGGAACATTAGCTGATTGTGCTCAGCATTTCACCAAAGACAGCTTTGTTAATAAAGGATAATTCCACAAAGGATAAGCGTTTCAGCTGCTTCTCAAACCTGAAGCAGTTGCATCGATCAAGCGCTCGGAGCCACAAGCTGTAAGTAACAATATAACAGCAAATAATGTAAGCGAAGCTAACGTGTTACGGGTGGCTACTGGCTAGCAGGACCGCTAACGATAGTTAGCACTAACAACTGGCCTCAAGCGTAGGCTTTCTAAAACACCTGAAGAGAAAGCCAGGATCTGTCGCGACTGTCCGTGACTCACAGACACAGAAGCTGCAAGTTGCTTTTACTGCATAAGCCAACCTGACGTGATAGCCAGTTGATTGTGGCTGTAGCACTGCGGCTAGCGTAGCCAAGTTACTGTTGCTAATTTTTGTGTCCCAAATATGCAAGAGTGATATCAGGGGAAATTCTACAGAAGGTGTGTGAACATAAACCTCATTTGAAGCTAACTTTTTATACTTGTTTGTAATTTGGATGCTTGGTACAACTGTCCATCGGTAACGGAACTTGCTGTCTGTAAAACCTGTACTGCAAGGGTTTGTCTCTGTGGTTATGACCGCTCCGTTACCTGCTACTGCATATTAGTTTGCGTGCCGTGCTAATTAAAAATTCTCCTGGTTAACTTATATGCAGTAATTATGATCGGTATGCTTGTCTGACTTCGGTAAGCATCAATGTGGCAGTTTCATCATAACCTTGCCCAACTGTAGCCACCACGGTTGAAGCTAACCGGAGAGGTGCTGTATGTGTCCGCAAAGTTAGGCTGAAAAGCACAGTTAGACCAGACGTTGGTTTTGCAGAGCTTAGGATACGTGTTTGGGTTTGTTTACGGCTGCTTGTGATCGCTTCACTTATCCATGACCGGGATCAGCGGGATGCTTCACAAATGTCTGGGCAAGCTCTCTGGTGCTACCGAGAAAGCAATGCAAAATGCAGAATGTCTACTGTGTCTGGTATAACAAATGATTTCTCTACCGCAACATAATTTCATCCCCCTTTAGAAGTTGTTGTGGCTAATAAAATGCCGAAAAAGGCAGAGATTAAATAGGAAATTCTTTCCTGTAGAAATGATCGATTCGCTAGCTCCACATAAGCAACTTGTGCGCTAACAGAACTTACGGTCTGTAAAACCTGTATTATGTTCATAACATAACCAAGCTCTCTCTAGCTGTCGCGTACAATCCATAAAGCTGCTTTCACATCGGACGCGAAACAAATTTTTTGCGGACAGATTAGCCTACATTCAAAGTCAATGCAAAGACGCGAATACACGCGTTATGGGCGCGTTAAGCAGCTTTCACACCGGACGCAAAACTAATTTTTTGCGCAACAGATAACATTCAAAGTCACTGCAAAGACGCGAATACGGGCACGTCAAGCCGCTTTCACACCGGACGCTAAACAAATTTTTCGTGCGACATTATATTCAAAGTCATGACCGCTTATCAGCTACTGCATGTTAGTTCCCGTGCTCTGCTAATTAAAAATGCTCCTGGTTAACTTATATGCAGCGATTCAGATCGGTATGCTTGTGTTACTTCGGTAAGCATCAATGTGGCAGTTTCATCATAACGTTGCCTGATTGTAGCCACTGCAGTTGAAGCTAACCAGAGAGGTGCAATTAGACCAGACGTAGGTTTTGCAAAGCTTGGGGTGTGTTTTGGGTGCTTGTGAAACGATCGTTTTACTTATCCATGACCGGGGTCAGCCTGATACTTCTTCAATGTCTGGGCAAGCTCTCTGATGCTACCGGCGAAAGCAATAGGGAATACAGGCTATAACGTGTCTGGTATCACAAACGATTTCTCTGCATTGCTGTCGATTGAATATTAAATCGGTGACTGAATATTAAATTCTTTCCTGTAAAAGTGATGGATTCGCTTGCTCTACATAAGCAACGGTTCACGCAAACGGAACTTACGGTCTGTAAAACCTGTATTATGCTCATAACATAACCGGAGCTCTAGCTAGCTCTCGCACACTATCCATAATGCGCCCATTCTCCGCGAGGAAACTCTTGTCATTCCGATGCAATAAGTAAACCATTACCACGGGCAATTTCCGAAAAGGCCGTTTAGCCTGGAGCTTTCGCCCCTCTGTCATATACCAGCGCAGAAGCTGTTCGTTTCTCCACGCTAACGACACACCACAGTTATGCACACGAACCAGCAGGTCCTTATAATACACACCGAAGCAGTCCATAAGCTGTTGGTCCACTTTTAGCTGCTCCTCACTGTCTATGTTTCCCTCTAAACTCAGACCCACCGGATTTCTACGGTCTCCGGTCTACACGTGGGTATGTCGACCCGTTCTACAAATGTGTCTAAAATGGGATGGATTCTAGCTTTCCCTGCATCCTAGCTATAAAGTAGAAAAACCGCTGTACTCACCTCTGTCGCCGTAGCAAACTGTAGCCGATAGCAAATTTGAGCTTGAGCTGCCAGATTTTCGCACTGCGTCCTCCACTTTCGCCGCTGCGTTTGTTAGAACAAGTTCAATTTGCCCGCCGCTTCCTTATCAGATTGCGGACGTGTCTCGCGTTTCACTCTGGCGAGCCAGACCCGGAAAACTGCATTCTGCAGCCTCGTCCTGCCCAACTCCGCCCTCCACAGAGCTGGCCGGTCAGAAGAAAGTGGGTACACGGGGAGTGGGGGCCATAGCGGAAGAGCCACCCCAATGAGGCGTTTCAGGCAGAGACTACAATGGACTACAAATGGGTTTTTTTGAGGATGGCAGTATGAGCTAAATAAGGACCCTGTTTGGGCTTTGAACGATCAGGAGTGCTCTAGGGGAGTCCAAGATCAAAATATAACCTTGGAAATATAGCATAATAGGTCCCCTTTAAGCTTGCATACTCTGTCTGGTTGACCCTTGATATGTTAGCAATAAAATACTTTGAAATCAATTGTCTAGACTACATCTTAATTTTTGTTAAGTACCCTAGCCAAATTGTTGGTTGTGTGTAGAATGACCCAGTACTGATCACAGACTCACAGGGACAAAAATACTCACTCATTTAACATGCACCGAGTGCTGATGAATACCCAGTTCCACCTGTTCTGATAAAATGTGACTGTGGTGTTTGTGATTCTTTGATATGAAAGCCAGAAACGCATAAACAGGAGATGAAAAACATACATAAACATTTGCATTTCACTTTGATGCTGCTCCAATTACACGCACAAAAAATAGTTCCTTGAATTAATGTCAAGTCATCACCATGCAAGTTAATCTTATCCAAAGTTAGGTTCCGGGGAGATTATTATACCTTCAAAGAGCACCTGTCTGTTTCTAGAAGCTCTGAACGTTTCTGATTGGTTGAGTTCTTGCCGCATTTTATTTAAGCTGCCACTTTTAAAAACTTGCAGTTGCAAACCAGCTTGATTTTTATTTTCTGTTAATTGTTTTTTGACACATCAACATGGAGCTTCAGAATAAATCATATGACAGATGGACCAGAAACAATGTCCAGGCCATATTGAGCTTTTATGCAGAGGATGACGCAAAAATGTAATGCAGTACTGCCGTCACTTTTCCATACTTCAGCGGCCTAAATTGTTTAATCTTTGCCTGTCTTTAGATTGCTGTGGAAACACCGACAACCTTCTAGTTCCTTGCAAGGAGGTCATTGGAATGAAAAGTTATGGGTACTTTGGGGTGGAAACATAGCCTATGATTCAAATCGGATTCACTTCGTAATTTCTTAAATACATTTATTTTTCATTAAAAAAAGACTGGCTGCTCATTATGCGGGGAATAATCCTTTAGCCGTGGGTTTGTGACATGGCCTAAGTGCTGAATTACAATTATTTCAAAAGAAATAACAAAATATTCACAATTCTCCTCTGCGACATCGATGCTCTTCATGGTTCCCTGACTCGGTAATGAGATTTTATTTGTACTTCACAGTAAATGAAACCCAGTGATGCGCTTCTGCCTGTTATGCCAGCGAGATTAATGAATGTTTACAGGTACTAATCATGGTAATCAATAGATAAACAGCTCTCACAAAATGCCAGCGAAATCCTAGCATCAGGGCCGTGTGGAAAGGCATCAGTGGTTGCAGATGCATAAATGTACGTTGCTGAAGGACGCCCGTCCTCTCAGAGCCAGATGCTAACACTGCAGTGCTCCCAAACACCCATTCAACACAAGAGCAGGGCTGTAGGCTAAAATCTCAAATGACTGAGCAAAGTTCCACCGGCCTGGCACAAGGTTTCACCGACTACGGGCCCATTTTTATACCTTTTACGATCACACACGCACAAACAGGCGGTGCACAAAAACGCATGAGAATGCACGCACACTTGAATCACAATACTGACAAACACTGTCTTACGTACACTTGCACGCAGAAATGCACGCACACATTATACAGACATCTTTTTTTTTTTTTGAAGACAATAGCTGATTTCACTCGGTGTATTCAAAGCACATCTGAACGTCAGATTCTCTCCCTTTCCAGCTTTGTCGGTGTGTTTTGTACATTTTTTGTTGTGTGTTCCTGTCACTGGGCAGTGATACTGCATACTATTGTCTAAACCTCCTCTTCCTCACTAGGGTCGCGGGACAGCTGGATCCTATCCCAGCTGACTATGGGCGAAAGGCAGGGACCCACCCTGTGCAGCTCACCAATCACCAATTAATTGTAGGGCACCATTCACTCACACGTGCATACCTATGAGCAATTTAGAGTGTACAGTTAGCCTGATGTACATGTCTTTGGCCCGTGGGAGGAAACTGGGGTACCCGGAGGAAACCCACGCGAACACGGGGAGAACATGCAAACTCCACACGGAAAGGCCCCAGGCCAGATTTGAACCCATGACCTTCTTGCAGTCAGGCAGTAGCGCTGCCCACTGCGCCACCGTGACGATAACAATCACTGCAGTACTCGAAATATGCCATAACAGTAATGCCCTATGCCCAGGAGCTCAAACGTCACATAAAGCGGTTGGGTCTCCGGCTGTTAGATAGAGCCTGGCGTTTCACGCGAGTGCACCACTCGCTTAATGTCTCCGAGCGCAGGTCTGCGAAACGTAATGGAGACGTGCTTATTACACAAACATGTGTCTGATTTTAATCAGACCCATTCAAAGCGGCACTTACAGTAATTCTGATTTAACGGCTACTTAAGCCGCAGCTCTCTGGGCAGTGGAGTGTTGGTGATGGACCAGCGATTGGTTCAGCTCTGACTGCAGAGGGCTATGTAGCGTTGAATAGGCTGTAGGAGATGGAATAGTCACAAAGCAAACTACATTCACTGCAGTCCCTATTCAATCGAAAACAGGAAAGATGTTGCCAGCGAACAGGAACTCATGCGCTTGCACTACAAAAACAAAATCTTACCAAGCATTTTAATTAGCATTTAGACCTAAACTCTTAATTCTATCTCCTTTTTTTGTTGGGAAAATCTCTACCACTGATGTAAGATAATTTTTCTCATTTCTAGATGTGCCCATGAGGTAAGTAAAGTCATCTTACCCCGAGGACAAATCTAGAAATGAGTGCTACATTACCTCACATCACTGATTATTCTTCTAAGAAAAAAAGGGTAATAAAAATCAGTGCTTTAGTTTAAATACAAGATTAAAATGAGTGGTAAGATTTCATTTTTGCTGTGTGGAGGCGCTCAAAGAAATAACAGCGAGATAGAGATACTGTGTAATTTGTTTCAGTTCTGTTCCTGCAGTACGATGTCCCACGGAGAGAATAGCATTTCATTTATGTTCATGATAAAAACCATCTGCTCTCATTCAAACACACTCAACACCCCCCACCTGTGATCTGTATTTGCGACACGCTGTCCTCGGGGTCGTGCAGTCTCTCCTGAGGACCTGACAGGTAACTGCGCAGGTAACTGGCGTCTGCCTCAGAATAGCAGGAAGAAATAAAATTACACATTAATTGAACAAAATTCAATTACTTTCTGCCATGCACTGGTGTTGGGGGTCAGAGGGAAAGGGTGAAATATCCATTGGCCGGCATATTTCACGCTATATTTGTGACAGTTGATGGGTCCTGTCAGTAGAAATAATAAGTAATATAAGTAATATAATAAGTTCGCACCCTGGCCACCGTTGCCAACGAACCTGGCTCTTTGGCGATGTGGTCAGTGCGTGTGACTCTTACCCGGGATTCTGGGGTTCAAAGATAATGGATAGACGGCGACCGTCGAACTAGAAAACATTCCATTCACTGTAATATTGCCATCTCTTTGTTTTGTTTTTGTGACATTGTGAAGCACTTGAAGCTGCATTTTGAATGGAAGGCGCTGTCTAAAGTGCTGCACAACGGTAGGGCCTCCGTTATGAGAGCCGTCTTTGCCAAGGTTAATGAGAAAAGCCCGCACACACCACACCTGGAACAGAGTGTTACGAGCTTTTATCTAAATGAGCCCTCTGTGAATCGGGTGGCATTTATTCCAGGAAATATACTATCTGCGTTTCCCCCAAATAAACGTGTTTTTTTATATCGCCGATGAAGTTGAAGTGAAAGCAGCCTTCCCAGGCTACCACATTAACTTACTCACGGTAAATTATGGATCTCTGGTAATACTTTCCAAATATCAGGCTGGTATGCATGAATAAGATGGACAACACAGGCATCATATCGCCTATGCAGAACCAGCGGTGCTATAGTGCAGCTCTCGCACTTCGGAGTGTGTCTCTGAGCGTTCAGAAACAAGCCAGTTCAGCAGTGACCCTTTGGACCCAAAATGACTTACCCTCTCAGCTGCTTCCTGTCAAAGACTGAAGAAACTCGTACATGATGTAATGAGGAAAGAGCACCTGTCTTTCCGATTCAAACTTCTCTTTTTTGCTGTGTATGCCCTACCACCTCATTTTTGGTGATTGTATGCATGTCTGCAATACCAGGTGCATTCATAATATTTCTCAGGTTGAACGTTATGAATATATAAAGTATGTACTGGCTCTAGTGGAATTGCTGGCTTGTCATTACTTGTTAGAAAAAACATTTTTTAATAATCTGCTACAGTGAAGGAATTTTCGCTTTTTGAAAACATCAATTTTAGAATGCATTAACAAAACTGCTAATCCTTGGTCAGGGTTACGGAGGGGAGAACGTTGAACCTTAAATTGGCCTGTTGATTATTTTGTTGTGTTGTGCTTTATATATGAAGGCAGAAAAACGCACTTACTCACTTTCGACATCGACTCGTGCTTTGTGGTGTTGCAAATCACATCGGTCTTCACACACATAGTAAATGAATACGGATAAACAGGTAACGCTTTACAATAAGGGTACATTATAGTTAATGTAGTAATAAGCATTAACTACCAATTAATTAACAGTTAACTAGTGCATCAGAGAGCTAAATAAGCATGAGGTAACCTTAACTTTTTACACTTATTAATGCTCTTTGACATCCTTATTATGAAGTTGAAAACCTTCCTGAAGTATCACTTATGTCAGACCTCAAACTATCAAACTATTCAATAATGTATAAATGAATACTCGAGGACTCGGCGGCTCTGTTTGTCGCCTTTTGTCTAGATATTTGCCTTTGAAAGCTGTGTTTACTTCCTTGTGGGACTCTGCGTCCGTTCTAACTAATGTTACGGAGCAATAAGGTGATATTAACCAGCTAGTTTTTATGGGACATGATCTGTAATTAAACTGATGTTTTCAGTCGAGATTTCGAGCATTTATTTCCCTAACGCTGGATAGCTATAGTGATCTGAAAGACATTGCATTCAAGTTGGAGAAACCGCTTATATTTTTTTTTTCCCAAAAATCACTTGGGTTTTCGGCGGCTGGACTGTCGTAGAGAGTGAGAACATTTCCACTACTGTGACAGGACTAATTCAGAGCAATTGTAAACATGGCGGGTGTTGATGACCGTGGGGCCGCACCCGATACTGAGAACAGCTCTAGTGCGATGGTGGTGGACGAGTTACTTTGTTTTGTCGTCAATTTAATGAAGACTTAACCCCCTGACACAATTATTCAGTTGTGTACCAGTGTATATAGGAGCGAGGAAATCGAGGCCTCTAAGAAAAAACTATTCAGACTGTGTGTTGATGGGAGTACTATGCGATGCATTCTCCGACAGGGTGACAAGAAAGATGTGAACGACATGAGGGGCATACTGAAGCTAGTTCAGGAGATGGGTCGGGAGATCCCGATATTTGTCGCACTCGATCTAAACAGTTCGGGATCACAGTGATAGGCAGCTGAGGATTCCGGAGTTCCGATTGAAAGATCAGGTGCTTAATGTGAAGCATGAAATAAAATATCTGGGTCATTGTATCACAGATGATCTTAGTGATGACAGGGATATTGAGTGATAGCGCTGCTCTCTTTGTGCTCAGGGAAACATGCTAATTACATGTGTAGCGACAGCGTCAAAGTCCGCCTCTTTAAATCTTTCTGTTCGCCAATGTATACTGCTCAGTTATGGTGGAATTATAGAAAACATTCCATACAAAAACTGAATGTTGCATATAATGATGTCATGAGGATGCTCCTGCACCTCCCTAGATGCCATAGTGCTAGTTGGATGTTTTTGAATTGCAGGATCCGTGATTGTCGTGCAACCATCAGGAATCTTGTCTATAAGTTTGTAGTCAGGTTGGGCATGTCAAGGAATTCACTGATACATGCTTTGGTCTACACAGCTGAGAGTGATTTAATGTACACATCTGGTATGTGGAGACACTGGTATAAAGAGCTGTTTATTTATTTTTCTGTAGCATAATTTATTTTGTTTTTATATAATAGTTTTTTTAAATCTCTGTGGTCTATGGACCTCTGTATTCAGTTGTGTCTGAAATAAAGGTTCGAATTGAATTGAATTGAATTGAATAATACCTTGGTTAACATGAATACCATTACTTAATGATTTGTAGACCCATTAGTTTACTGTTAATTGAATGATAGTTAATGCTTCTTACTGCATTAGCTAATGTTAATTAATGCACCCTTGTTGTAAAGTGTTACCGATAAACAAATTATTAAACAGGGATCTCGAGGATACTTTGTTTTCCATCATTGATCACCGCAATGGATCAATCCCAGCGTGGACAGTGACCTTTCTGGTCTCGGTCATGCACTTGGTCAGAGGAAGTTCACTGTCTATTCGCAGTATAAATGCTGTGTGTCGCTGAAGTCCTCAGCCCTGCTGTCCTGAGCCCTGCTGTTCTGTCAGTGTCAGAAAGCCACTAGATTGATCAAGACTGACATTCCCTGTTACTTCATGGTCCAGGAGATTATACCATGTCACAGCTTATCCACATCACCAAGAGTCATCAATCAGAACACGGAGAGACAATTAAACAGCGGCATTTTGGCAACAATCATTCCATTAGATCTGCGCAAATTAGAGACCACAGGTGTCCTCGCACTTGGCAGCTGAGATGTGTTCTGCCATGAGAGGGTTTTTTTTTCCTCCTTGACATGTTTGTTTGCTGTCAGTGTTTGCTAATGGAGGCGAGCAGCATGAAATTTTGGCGCGGTTAGAACATTAGAACGTGCAGCTTGCGTACACATGTGTGCGACTTAATGAAACCGTTCAGGTTGTCCTCTTTTGAGAAACAGGTTCACTTAGGATTTGAGGACTTGCAGCTGAGCCTTGAGATTTCTCCAAATGCGCACGCGTGACTCAAACTCCTGAGTAAGTGACAGAGGCGCACAGCAGGTGGTGTTGCTGGCAGTGTCGAGCAGACCTTAGAAGATGGATGATTTGTGTTCAGGTTTCCAGGTGACCGTCTGTCCTTTTTTACACCTCCAGGTGCCAAGCAACCGAGCCAAATATGTCAAACTAAAATGTTAAAATCCTAAGTCGCTGCACCTGACACAATAACACATTCTCATCCCGACTTGTCATATAGTGATGTCGATATACGATGCAAAAGGAAGTTTTTGGCCTCTTTATTTCACACTTAGGGTTAGGGTTCGGGTTAAGGGTTAAGGGTTAGGGGGTAGGGTTCATTTTTAACTGGCATCAAATAAGGATCCCAAAAGCGTCCTTTTGCGTCGTATATCGACGCTTGGTCAGGTAGCATCAATATATGACGCATCAGGATGAGACTGGGCTCGACAAAACGCTGAGAGGACAGTGTAAGGCTGTTAGGCTGTGGCAGAAGCATGAATCTGAGTTCAGCAATGTAATTTAGCTGCTTCAAAATGTATGAGTTCCAGGCCCATCATGAATCCTCCTCTAAATTTCTGTTGACATCGGGGCATGTAAATCGCGAATGAGTTCTTCAGTCTGAAACGCAGATTGCCGTAACTCTCCCCGCAAAGTAATTTCACAAAAAATGAACTGTGCTTCGAACTCAACTTGGTACATCGCAAACGAAATGCAATCGCAAGTATAAAGCAGTATTTCAGACTGCATAAAAACACCAACATACTCAATAAGTATGTGTTATAGCAGTGGATCAAATCTGTCCCACCACAACTAAAGAATGAAACTAGCCTACTCCAAAAGCAAGGGGCACACTGAAAATTTTCTCAAGACCATTTGTCTGCTTGAAAATGAAATCATGAGAGGAAAAAGGAGTGGCAGATGAGTGGGTGTATGAGCAATGGTGCAGTTATTTTTGGTCCCTTAAAAAGGCGAAGGTGCGTGTTCAAAAAGTGCTCAATTCATACACCGCTACCCTGCATTGGATGTACACACCCTCAAATTGAAACTGACAGTCTGCACTTTTAGCTCTAGTTATTTTATTTAATTTCCAATGCACTATCGTAGACAGATAAACTAACAACTTTGTTAAAAATGCCCCATATGTAAGGACCTTACTGTAAGCGACCTCCCTTTACTCCATCGGAAAATATTAAAATGTAGAATGTCTCCTGGTGATACTGACTAAGGAAGCCTATCAGGGATTCGTCAGGTCATTTGAATGCCATCCATTCGTCACGTTGAATAATGTATTGATGCAGTACAGATTCAGGCCTCGTACAGGACTGTCCTCACGTCACTTTAATTGGTTATGACCCAGAAGGCAATGCGCCGAGGAGCTGCCTCGTAATGATGTCGCTGTCTTTACTGTCTCAAAAATTTCAGGCAGATTCAATAGTTTATTGACTTTGCGTTATTATGAGGCACCATAACAGACTGTCAGCTATTTAATACACGCTTTAAAATCTTCGGATTGCCATTCCCGCAGCTGCAATTCTGCATCTTTATTATTAATTAGCCTTATTTTTAACACCCTGGGGTCTGGCGTGAGGGATGGACGGCTCATTGGAGATACTTTAGCAGTCGTGGATGGTTTTCTGTGTGATGGGACGGCCGTGCGGAAAATGTAAATGGAGGACCTTGAGACAGTACACACATCGCCATCTGGGACAGGCCTACAGATGGACCTCTGCATTCCTGCACAGGGTAAAGCAGCAGAGAGTGGGTATCTTGTGGTCTCGCACTGTAGCTGAAGAGCTTATGTTTGAATCCGCACCTTGCTCTCCAGATCCAGTTATTTCCATTAGTTTGACCCCGCTGTGTTAAGGAGAATGTGTCAGTTTTAACCCAATAAAACCAAAGGGCCCATACATGGGTCCGTCAAGAGCAACTGCTGAATTCAAGCGTATCGGACTTTAGGCTTATGTTAAATTCTAGTGGAGGTCCCAAGGTTTCCAAGGATACCAAATAATTCCTGCTGAATTACAGGGAAAGGTGTGTAAAAAATGTACAAGATCTAGATATTTTGCATTTGATGTAATGCTGCGGCCATAGAAACATGGTGTCCTGGGTTTGAATATTTCTCTGAATATAAGTGTGATGTAGCTTCAGTGAAGCGCTGCAACCAGCAGATACAGAACACGTGTGAGACATTGTACTACAACATGAAAAAAAGACTTTTTTTCTGACTTTGAACCGACTTAAGGGAAAAGTTACGTGAAAAGTTAAAGTTGAAGGGATTAAAATTAAACATCGTCGTGAACACGGATGGGAATAAAATGCATCAAGAAAATGCACTGAAATCTTGCATGTCTAAGTGTATCACACAGTGTGTGGCAGTTATGATTGGGGAGTGGAAACATGTGTCCTCGTCTTCGTGCCGGGGCCAGATTTTGCAGTAACTGTTTATGACATTCGTCTGTTCTCTATGACTGCTCTCTCTGACTTTCTGCTGGCCATAGTCCGATGTTCAGTGAAATTCTAATGTGCATAAGTGATGACTGGTGATGCCATGGACCACGTTCTCAGCCAACAATTGAATCTTTTATCTGTGATGCTGTGGCTCGGTGCTGACAGGAGTGCAGGGGTGCAGCATCAATTGTCTTCTTCAATGTGTAGAAACGCATTTTAAAACCCCTCAGATGAACCAGAGAAAAGTGCGGGTGAGTGAGCAGTGAGCAATAAAGCATTACTTTATTCTCTAATATCCGCACCTCTGACTTGACTGTGTGTCACAATCTGGTCCAGCCTCCATTATTTCCTCTTCTGCAATTGAACAACCGTGACACCCACCCACACACTAGATATAACTGTGCTATGAGACTATAGAGTGACTTTCACTGGCGATACGCAACATCCGTCTGCCTCGTCCCCCATTGACTCTGTTCCTTTCCTCTCAGAATGTCACGAGCCAGTTATGTGGGCACAGGTAAAGCCTTCGTCCTGACTTGTATTTTCCATATAAGGACCCTATAGCCTAATACTCAAGGTGTTTGATTGGGATTCAGAAGGAGGTTAAACACCAAGTGTAGCCACAGTAAGATCAGAGCAGCTCCTGGGCCCTTGAGCAAGGCCCTTGACCCCACAATACTACATTTCTACAGCGGTATTGGCCCCTGCATATTCTGGTCAACTTTAAGTCATTTTGCTGAAGACTCAGTGGGTTGGCTTTATCATTATTATTATTATTATTATTATTATTATTATTATCATCATCTCTACCAGGAGGTATTTTGATCACTTCTGAGTGGATTACTATTAAATTTAATCGGAGTTGGACTGTATGAATTGGAAGAGGTGATTCAATTTCCTGACCAATCCGGATACAGATCCAGATTCTGCAGCTGATCATAAGTGCTAGTGGATCAAAGCCTGCTGGTGGAGGTATGCGCTCTCTGAGTGCCCTCTAGTTATTATTATTATTATTATTATTATTATTATTATTATCTAACTTAATGCAGAATTTCACTGTGTCTATGAAATTGGCTCTATGACAACAGAATTTCCTCCTAATTTCTTCCAGCTTTGATATGTCTCTTCCGGGGGGTATTTTTGAGATTCTGTGCCTAGCGTGAGGTGTATTCCCTGTCCCTTGTCACGACGGCACAATTGGGCAGGCGGAGAGGCTGCACCCCTTCAGGCGCTAACGAGGAGCGGAAGGCTTAATTAGGTTTTAATTAGCCCCCACGCTTCTCTCTGCTTACGTCACTACAGCCCTTGACGCCCGAGCCTGCATAGATCTGGTGTTAATCGGTCAAACTCTGCCTGTCACGTCTGCGGCTCAGGTGATGTCCTCCTTCCTTTAGTTAGCGCTTTAATTAGCACGACGGCGCGATGAAAGTGACTACTTTGAAAAATGAATTATCACCTTGCTTCCCTCACCAGGATATCCTGTCTCCCTTCAGGAGAGCGTGCTATTTACAGTGACGGCGGTAAGCTTTTTGTTTTGTTTGTGAGCTGTAGGCTTGTTTTGCCTGCTGCTCAGGGGTCCTGTGAAAAACTGTCACTGTGAATCTCTGCTGCTGCACAGCCTTCAGTCTCTGTTGTTTTACAGCTTGGAGTCTCTATACAAAACACTTCTTCACCTGACCGGAGACTGCCATGAAGGAAGTAGGCTCATGTTTACCGTGGCAGTACCCTGGCCTCCCTGTATATAATCTGCTTCGGTGTAACTGGTATATGAGAATATGACAATGTCAGAAACACCACATTTTCCCGGAGTTTAGATGTTTGTTGGAGTTTTTTTTTTTTTTTTTTTTTCACTTACACAAAAAAATTCCACTGAGGGCGTGTTTCTCTTCTTCAAGGATGGCCTGGGAGAAATGCTAGATAGAACAGTTGCAAGTGAGGAGGGATGGAGAGATACAGGTGATGGAGAGATACAAGCCCCTGGAGCAGTTTTGGGGCTAAGGGCCTTGCTCAAGGGCCCAACGGCAGAGTTCTTCCCAACTTCATCTCTCCAGATCAGGTCAGAATCACAACCCCCACAGGGGACTCGAACCAGCAACTCCTCAGTTACCAGTCAAGCAACACACTGCCGAAAAAAAATATTGGGAAATAAAAAGAATCATCCTAACTTTATTACCTTAACTCCCTTACCCAGACTGAGACAAGATGTTTAAGGCCATTTTCAGGTCTGTGCGTCCACTGTCTCAGTACCTATGGGTAGCATTTTGTGTTAGCTAAGCATAAAGACTTGACGTCTCTAGGAGTCATCAGCCTAACTCCGTCTAAGTGAGTAGAAAAAAGCCTTTCAGCATCTATGAAGCTGTCTTATCTACACAGTCTTGGGTCACACTTAAAATGAAGTGTTGCTCATAAAGGCTTTATACAACATGTATAATGCCTTCATAAATGAGACATAATGTCTTCATAAATCATACATAAGCAAATGTTATGCTTTGTAAAGGGTGAAATGACACATCCTTGTTCAGCATGTGATGCTAGATGTGATATAACTGACAATGCCAGTTAGCTTGTGGCTAAATGCTATAAAGGGTGACGTTGTCAGCTAAGTGACGTTGTCATTGTCACATCTGGCATCAAATACTTCATAGGTACAAACAACAAACTATAGCAAAAAGTCAAAAAAGTCTACCTGTCATGAAATGTCTATTTTTACTTGATGCTTTTACATATGCCCATACACAAACACAAGCACATCCGCACTTCTTTACGCGCGGGCAAACGTAGCTCCATAATTTGACAAATGCTGGGTAAAAACATTTCAATAGCGAAGGGCAGTTTTTCTATGTTCTCCCTGTGACTGAAGTATAACGCAAGCCTCTCTCTTTCTGATTTGTCTGTGTAAACGGTGAGGCAGGAAGTCACGAGTGTAGGCAGCCCTGGGGATTATTCTTGTTCGCTGTCGGCTGCGGAGAGAAGCTATTCGTCACCCGAATCTCCCCTGCCGCACCAACATCACTTCACCGAGCGGCAGACAAAGTCTGTTCGCATTCATAACTGGGGTAATGGGGTAATAAGGATCACGAGGGGTTACTAAGTGGCTTATATAATGTGTGCCTCTCCAGTGCTCTCCATTTACCAAAAAGTATTTCAACTCTGAAGGACTGGAAAAGTTTGCAGTGACAGAATGAAGAAAACCAAATAATATTTTTTTTTTTAAAAATCCCATCGGTGACCCAAATCACATTTAGAGGGACAATACGGGGGCCATTCACTGATGGATACGCGGTTGACTTGGCAACAGCATTGAAAATGAGATCTGATGCCCAAGGCAAAGTGCATCTCTGTTTTTCGAGCGGAGACATGAAGCTTATTGAATGTCACAAATAATCATGGCTTGCGCTGCTTGCTGTTGCGAAAGCTCCCTGCCTCGGAAATAAGATATGCATATATGGGTTACCTGCTTCAGTTTGGCATGCACAGAGGGAGATGGTGTCAAAGGGGTTAAATATGACTGGCTCTGAACACAATTGTTCTTTCTTTTCTGCTGGAGAAAAAAACGTAATCCTCACATACATTGGAGGTTATAAATAGTCTGTCACTGCAGATATTGCTCTTGAAAAATTATCATCCCATTTGAAGCATGACTGTAGTGCTTATTCGTTGAAGGACACATTTTCTCCATGCAAAAGTGCCGGATAATAGAGTCAGTGATTGGATGTGAGTGAAGTGCTCTTTCCTGACTTTGCCTACCCAAAATGGCATTTCAGGAATATACGCCTCATGCAGTGAAGGCCAAACGATCGTAGGGTGCGAAAGAGGGCCATTTCAACACATGCTCTAATGTCAAATTCACTGGGGGCTGTTTTTAACTCTTGGAGCCTCAAAGTTATTGTGGGGACTCAGATATGCAAATGAATCACTCACTGACTCACTCGGCTATTAGAACATCGGTATAAAATTTTGCATGCTACTGCAACAGTCGCTAGGACGAGAGCATTCGGGTTTTCAAGATATCCATGAGTTGGCCGTTAGGAATTTCTGATTAATTTTCTGCAGTTATCAAACACATCTTTTGAGTGTCTTTTCAATCTCCCCCCTTTTTTATTTATTTATTTGCTTATTTGTCTGTTGTGACCTTGTTGCTCTCTGACTTGCCTAATTATACAGCATACAGTGAGGGACCATGAAAAAGCGCATAAAGTGATCGGGAAAATGATGCTCAAGAGCTGTACTTGAAAAGCCACGTAAAAGAGAAAATTCAGCGGCTGAACTGGCATCAAAGTAAAAAAAAAAAAAAAAAAATCCTGAGCTACAGCGAAAAGTCTGACGGCTTTCCAAATCCTACACACGTACACACGCTAGTTCCAGAATGGGGTCACATGACTCAGAGGCCAGGAGCCTCGCTGTAATTGCCAACGAGAGCAAACCTGTGTAATAAATATAAGCCGATTACCTCAAGACGGCAGCGAAGCAAGGAGCTGCACGATGGCTGCTACGTGCGGCGTGGAGCGAGCATTGTATTCGATGAATAAAACATGCGAGGAACGCCAGCCATGAAATTGTGTGTAAATGAGCGAGTTCTTGGCTTTGCTGCAATTAACCGCGAGTCGGATCTTAGCTCCGGGATGCAGGCAGAAAGCCGCGGTCAGAGGCAGCGAAGGTAATTACAGCGGGAGGAGAATGAAAGCTCGGTCGCTGCGCCACTCCGCGGCTTTGTGTCATACCCCACTGCCGGGCCTCAACGCCCTCCTAACTGCCGTTTTTCACTTTCTCTTTTGATCACTTACCTCTCTCCATCTCTCTTTTTTCCTCTTTTCATTTACAGAAATGCTTGCGTCTGTTTTCTAACTTGCTACGGGGTGAATGTAATCATAATTTGTTGTCGGATACATGCACATAAAAAAGTATGGAAGCCAATGTAATGTCAATCAGCTGCAAAAAGATTTTTTTTTTCTTCATACACTCGACGTAATACACTGGACAAAATGTGTGTTATTTCAAAAAAATGTAATATTTACTGTATCAACTGCGTTTGTGATACAGTTATTTTTCATTTCCGAGGGAGAGTGAAGGACACGGTCAATACACAGCCTGTCAGGGCCAGCCTAATATTTATAACACTGACATGTTTTTAGATCATGATCCATCCATCCATTCTCTATACCGCTTTCTCTTCACAGGGTTGCAGGGCGAGCTGGAGCCTGTCCCAGCTGTCTATGGGCAAAAGGCAGGGACCCACGCTGGGGTGTGTTTCCCGAAATCACAGATGTTTACTTACATAGTGGGACCCATTGACTGTGAATGGATGAACTATGTGACAACTATACTTTTTTGGAAACGCACCCCTGGACAGCTTGATAATCCATCACAGGGAACACATACACGCACACCACTCATACACCATTCATATGGGCAATTTAGAGTCTCCAGTTAGCCTGATGTGCATGTCTTTGGACTGTGGGAAGGAAGCCAGAGTACCTGGAGGAAACCCACGCAAAACATGGAAACTCCATGGAGAAAGGCCCCAGGACAGATTCAAGCCCACCTCCTCGCTGTGTGTTGGGCGGCGGAGAGCAGTGCTACCCCTGCGGTGCTACGTACTGCGCCACTATGCCCCCCAGGTTGTAGGAATTATATAAAATATAGCCTTCTGTTTATGATGAATCTTTTTTAAATGCAAAAAAACTTGAGCTGCCTTTACCAATATCCAAATTCTTGTGAGTTTCACACACCTTGCTGATCCTTCGTTAAAGGAGGAACGCCTCCGAAAAAGCAGGAACTGAAGACAAGTTCTGCATCTGCCAAGAGTGGTGATTCCATAACTTTTGCCAGAGGTGTAAAAATGATCTGGTGGTCAAGCTCTCGCAAGTAAATCAGGCTAAATTTGGCATCGCGTTTGGTGGAAACGCGCCATTTCATTGTTTTGTGCGTAAGGCTCTGACTCTGCCGTTTGGCGCTGATTTGGTTCTGCAGGTTAATTGTATCTGAGGAGAGGAAGGTGTCGGAGTCTAATTTTCCCTGATGAGGATCGGGGGGAGGAGCCAGTGTCTAGGACCTGGTGTCCACTATTCGGTGAGCTTCACCGGTAGGCTTTTGCTTCTTTGCTGCTCGGCAGTGGCGTTTTAGATCCCAGTTTTAACCCTCTTCAGCTGTGATGTAAGATATCAAAATCAGACGCTGTTGAAAACCAATCATGTAGCAACTTGTTTAAAAGAGCTCCCCTGCAGGAGCTCTTTTAAACAAGTTGCCACATGATAGGTTTTCAACAGCTCAGGATAACTACATTTCTAATTCCTTGAAAATTTATTTGGCGCTCAAAGGGTTAAGTTCACTGCTCAATATTTAGTGAGCGGAAGGAGGCATCTGTTCAGCATGTTTATGATTCGGTGTTACCCCTTTCCTGTTATATCGTTTTGTGTTTTTTGTGGTTACCATCTAGGGTTACTCTTGAGATCTCGTGGATCCACTCTCGCGTCCGTTCGCCCGAACAGTTTCGTTCCGTAGTACAGGAGCTATAATTCAGACTGAGCACCAACTCCCACCTCAATCCAAACTGTCGTAATCTCATTTCAGCAAGTAAAATTTTTTCTGTGAAACTGATGTAAAGCATTCTGGCAGGGCAGGCTCTTCTTTCATTTCCATCAGGATGTATAATTTGAATGGTGGGATGCTCGATGTAATAATTAGGCCAATTAATGGAGGTACGGCTATTCCTCAGTTGACAGGAGTTTCAAAACGAAAATCTATGAAAACCAGGAAGCGCATGGTCTTTCTGGATGGGTCAATTACTGCATCAGTGTTTTCAGCATCAAATTAAATAAAAGCCATTTTAAATGCATTTTTAAGCAGAATTGTTTAGCAATACGAAATTATGACATTAAAGACATTGCATGTTGTTCCATGGATTTTATATTCAATAAACACATTCTGAAGCGCTTTGGTGAGATGCGCGAGATTCTGATGGTGCAAATATTTATAGCTCATGTGGCATTATTATGGAACCCACCTATGTTATTGCAAAGACACACTAATTCCTACCCACTTTTCTTTAATCTTCATGGAAAACGTTATAAGGCAAAGGAAATGTGTAAAAGGCAATTCCTAACAGCTTAGGAAGACAACCACGCGAATAAGAGAATCCGAATGCACTTACACTAGGCAACGTGATCATGTGTCCCCTGCCTGTCATATACGTTTCTTTTCGAGATTGCCCGGATGAATGGTCGCTGCTTTAAACATTGCTGCTGCGCAGAATTGTGGGATAGCGTTATCTCCTTTCTTTTCGAAAAGGATGGTTCCGCGTACCCTGTGCTAAAGGAGATAAATTAGGAAGCACTGAGACACCTTTCCTCAGCATTTGAGGAATTCAAATGCACTTATCATGGCTGCCACGTAATTATTTCCAGATAAATTTTCAAGAGTTAGGAACTTTCCTTGGCGAAAAAGACTATTCAGATGCAGCCTGGGTCTGCTCCCAATCCTGCCTTGTGAGGAACACGGAGGTTCTCCTTAAGGGGGGGCAGGGGGGTCAGTGGCATCCCACTCAAAAGAGAGGACTATAATGTAGGTGATTGGACTGCTTTGAGAGAGTGAGGATGATGCGCCCGTACTAAGTGCTGTTTGCACAGCTGGTGGGTTGAGTGATGCATGTGAGGTTTGTACAGGTGGCCGTGAGGAGGCTGGAATATAAGGGGCTGTTGTTGTGTCCCGTAATAGAGTGAGTCGCGCGGTTCATTTATCAGTTTGTGGCGGTAGTGGGGCCACCATGTTAATAATGCAATAGATATCCTGCCCCCTCATGCATCATTGTGGACTCTGGGGGACTGTTCTCTCTGTGTTACAGACCCACAGAGTGCAAATGCACAGTGTGTGTGTGTGTGTGTGTGTGTTTGTGTGTGTGCGCATGTTTGCACGTGTGTATATACATAATGTATGTGTTGTATATTTTTGCCTGTGTGCTTGCATGTTTGTGTGATTGTGTGTGTGTGTGTGTGTGTGTGTGTGCATGTGTGAGAATGTGGGTGTGTATGTAAATGAATGTGTGTGTTTGTGCATGTGTCCTTGTTTTGTTGTGTGTACATGGAGGTCAGGTAATGGAAAGTTACAGTATAAATAATGAGAACCTGCTGCAGCCTGAACTATTGTTTACATGAGCACAAGTCGTGGGGGATGGAGGGGTCATGTGCTGTTGATTTTGCAAGACCCCCAGCACCCGCACCCCAGTGCACTTTTCCATTCCGTATATTGCAGCAGTTTGTTATCGGATGTCACGCTGTCTGTTGGAAACTCTGGTCTGCAGGAGATACAAGGTCATTTGGCTGCATGACTCCAGGCAAACCCCTGATTACACTCTTCCATTGGTTATCTGGCCCCCAGTCTGACTGCAGACCACTGATTCAAAATGGGACCTTTTTCTTGCACCTGCAGCATCAGGAAATGTCTCTAAATATCTCAGAATCTCATGACTCTGTTTACCAGACTCTCATTCAGTATAGCTCTGATCATTCACAATGGAAATAAGGGTTTGCACATGCTGTGACCCATTTAAAAATGGTCATACGCACCCTGTGATTTCACCTTTTCTCCAGTGCACTAGCTAAATACACTGTAGGATCTTGTGAGATTGCTACTGCTGCTGTGGTTTTATTGATGCTATCAGAAAAAAAATTAAAATTAAATTATGTAAAAAAATAGCCAACTTGATTTGCAAATCTCCCAAACAATGAAAAATAAACAATGGCCAGAAAGCACAGCAAATATATATTTTAAAAAAATCATAATTCTATGAGAAAAATGTGGCGAATGAAACAAAAAAAGTGAAATAAGAAAAACTTGCGTGACATTTTGCTGAAAGAACCTGGTTATAGCCAAAATGAGTTTAGAATTGAATTTATCACATCAGTGTTTAACTGAAAAAGCAATGATTCTTGGTTATATTCTTGTCCCAGTACAATAAATAAATTGAGGACCTAACCGGGCACAGAGGTGACACGGTTAGGACCAGGCTCAATAAATGGGCCATAGATTTTAATCTCAGCCATTGTACCCTTGAGCAAAGTGCATTTTATCACAATTTCTATCTGTAAAGACACAGTAGGATAACGGATTGACAAAAACTGAATAAGTTGTGTCCACATGCTGCGTAAATTAATTGGCAAAAATTTGGGCCGAGCACTGCCCACACAACGATGGGTATAAATGTATTATTGCGCACTGTAGATTAATTTTAGAGCATAATTGAATGAGGTTGGTTCCACTTTGTGCCCTCCTTAATGGGCTGGAAGGTCAGAGAGACATAATCAATGCTGTGGGGATGGTTAGCATTAACTTGTGCGTACTGGGGACTATAAAAGACAGATAGAAATAGCACTTTTAGTTTTTACTCATAAGCATGAATTCACCTTAAAATCTAATTCCCTAAAAAGGACTTAAGTCGCAATATAACACCTCTAAAAAAAATCACAATTTGTTTAAAGCTGACCTGGAAATCACACATGTCAAGACTAACAGTAGTTCCTTTGACTAAACAATGCCATGTGTCAAGGTAATCAACACAATCTTTGAATGCCACAGTAATTGTCTTTCTTATTAACTTCCGCCAAACAAAGTTGGCAGGAGGTTATGTGATCGGTGCTGTTTGTTTGTTTGTGAACAAGATAACTCAAAAAGTAATGAACGGATATCTCTGAAATTTTGTGGGTGGGTTGCTATTACATCAGGGATGGACCCTATTGATTTTGACCGCGATCAGTCAAACAATATGGCCGCCACAGCAGCCATCTTTAAATCATATGACACACGATAACTGAACTTTGCTCCCACTTGCCAAGATTTAGACTGTACTGCCTTGGCGGAGGTTTGCACTCTAGGAGCGCCTCTAGTTCTGGTATTGATCGGAAAAATATTTCTGTCTTCAATTTCTGTTTGCAGTTGAAATTACAAGAGTGAGAATGATCGAGACTTGCAGGCACTCACCTGGTCAAAATCAAAAATCCATTCCCCTGCCCTATAATACTCAGTACAGATATTTTCAGGGACCAAAACCAGCATGAATTAAAAAAAAGAGAAAGTAATTAAACGACTGCACGCTCTAATGCTACAGCACACTTTTCAAAATGGCTTCCGCTAGTCATTATTTACTCCCACTTCCCAAAAGGCCAGTTCCTGGAACAGCTCTCCTGTCTTTACCTTGGGATCTCAGAGTGTTTCTGGCTGAGGGACTTTATCGCCTCAGGCATGTGCAGTCCCTGTTCCGGCCGTGTGGGAGCCATTTCGCACCCGCGCATCTGGCGCCTGCTGAAGCAGTACTGCCAGCATCACAAAGTCAGTCCAGCCGAGAGAGCGATTTGAGCAGTCAGGATTCTCTGTTTGTTGGACGCATAAGTATCTCCAATCCTCCCCTGCTCCTCTCAGCTCCCCCGTCCTGCCTGCCCGTCAGCAGGTGCGACGAGTGATTAAATAGGCCTTCTAAGAGCTTGAAATCCCATCGCTAATTCCACAGTCCAAAGCTGTGTCACCTGCGCTAAGCTTTCTGAAGCGAAACCATGCCGAAGCTCGTAAATGATTACGGTAGCTGCGTGTGATCTCAGACGACTGTTTGATAGGGCAATTTTCACAAGAGCAATCCTTCATTAGAATGAGGAGATTGTAATGAACCTGTGTGCCTGTGTATAAGTGTGTTTGTGTGTGTGTGTGTGTGTGCGCACATGCGCGCGCGTGTGTGTGTGTGTGTGCATGTTTGTGTGTGTGTGTGTGTGTGTGTGCCCTAACATGGATGCATGCCTGCATCAGTGCTTGTGTGTCTGCGTTCCATCTTTGAAAAACTTTTTTTTATATGTTTGAACTCCTGCAAATTTTATGGCAGTTTCCAATGCAACACATGGCAATACAATTTAATGACTTTATAATAAAAGCCTCACATTAGCAGCACACTTCTGATGCTTCAGCGCTGATGAACCTGAGCCTGGATCAGTGCCCTGACCCCAGCAGGATCTTTTAAAGCACTCAACGAGGGATGAGATTTCAGCTGGAAAATGGGAGTCAGTTGATATGCTCCACAATAATTAGGAAGAATTGTTAGAGAAACAGATGAATATTTCCCTCTTGATTTCAAATCAGTCAGTGAATGATGTCCACTGGCCGAGACCTGGCTCAAGTCAGGAGACTGCTGCCCTCTAGTGGAAGTATGTCCGCCACATTGCAAGGTCCTATGGCCTGCATTGGGGACATTGCTAATTGCTATAGTATTCAAGAATCAGGGTATTTATCATTTTTTTCTGGCTTTGGCAACTTCAATAGCTAAATTATTAACTTTTAAAAATGAGTGCGGTACTTCAATGTGCTGCAGGGTCATCAACTGACCTCCGAATCGAAACAAGCTTTCCGAGTCATTTCTCTCAATTGTCCTCTGTGATGCTCAAATTGAATAGGGTCATTTTAAGTAGGTGATTTTAACTTTTACATGGATGATCAGTCTTACATATTGGCCAAAGAATTTTTCAATATTCGTTCTCTGATATAGCCTGTTGCTCTCCATCTTTCCCAAATATTTCCTGATTTGAGAAGTAGTTTGGCCCCTTTATGCAGAAACCAACCCAAGATAATACTTGCCTATGTGTGTGCAAGACCCCAATACCCCTATTTATGGCTTTCAGGATTTGAGTGTCACAGAGACTGGAAAAATTATTTCAATGAAGTAGGGCACCCATATCATTTGGAACTAAAACTTATTTCCATTCATTTTCATAATTTTGGGACAAAAAGTAGAACAAATACAAAGAGAATTTAAAGAAATCAACAGTGCTGAAGGATGTAACCCCCCACGACCCTCCTCCTCTCATTCTCACTTGTAAATGCCCCCCGTATCCAGTCAGGCAACACAAACACTGATCTGTGATTTTACATCTTTACGTATGTGGATCTGTGGAGACGAGCTCTTGCTTCTGATCTTTTCCGTAAAGCAGAGGACATCTTTTACAGCTGGTGCAGCTAGCATCCATAATTCACCTGGTCAATAGTATCACCACCCCGTTGCCCTAACGGTGGCATGCATTATTACAAAGTACAACACTTTTTGCGTGCCGGTTTATGAGTTTTCTCGGACATCCATCTGAACATGGATGAAATATTGGAAAATGCCTTCCAGGGTGAGGATTTCTAGAAACCTCGTATTCACTGTTCACGTGAGGGCAAAGAAAACGGAGTATTTGGTGTGTGTGTGAACCTTATAGTGAGTTTACAAGGCCTGTGATTGGGCTAGATGGTCTTTCATTAAATTAGTTCATAGCAACCTTTTGGTTTGGCATGCTCTTGACGACATTTTAATTGTGTTTTTGCGTCTTTGTATGGATGGAGATTTTTTGGAAAATTAAGGCGGAAAAAGCCTGCTTTTAAATATATACATGTACATATGGATTTTGGCCTGAAGGGACCAAAGGCAATCGATGATATTGATTTCTCAGCTGTTTCATGGCCAGTTGTGTGTCATTCCCACATAATGTTTTCATTTATACATAAGCAAATAATGGGTCAAAAGTTGCTTTCATACGTGGAACTTGCCTTTGGAATCGAGTACTGTTACCTCTCATTTTGAAGTCCGAAGTACTGTCACTGTCGGTGAAGAAAGCCAACATTATTCAGAGATAATGATAAGGTTATCAGATTACATGCAGCAAAATCCACTCATGGCATTTTTGTAGGAAGAAAGAATGCACTTATGAACATGAGAACACCTGAAGGCCTGCAAAACCACAGATTAAAACTGTGGTGGATGACAGAACAATTGTTCCCCTGTCGAAGGAAAACCTGTTCGAAAATGTTGGCCGGATTTACAGTGGGACATTTTGTAGCAGGTAGGTGCATCTGTGTCAAAGTCAACAATCAAGAGAAGACTTCACTGGAGTAAATAAAGTGGTGTTACACTCAGATGTAAACCACTAGTGAGCCTCAATAGGACGAGCAGATAAGAGTTTGCCCCAGAACATCGACAGCCTGCATGCTTTTTGAACAACATCATATTGACAGATGAAATAATGATCAACTTGTTAGGAAATTACAAAAAAATAAGAGCACGGAGGAGGGAAGGAGCTGCTCATGACCCGAAGCTTAAATATACTGATTGTAGAGCATGGCGAAGGTAGAGTTATAGCATGGGCATGTATGGCTGCTCATAGACTTGGTTTGTTTGTATTCGCTAATGATGCCACTGCTCAGCAGGATGAATTCTGAATTGTATCGGGCGATTAATCCGCCCAGATTCAGTAAAATGTGTCAAAATGCATTGAGTGATGCATAATATGATGCACAATAGGGATGTGAAATTATTTTAAGCATACCGTGAAAGTAGTGGAATCTTCTACAATGGAATTCTATAATGTCCAAGTCGGTCACCTGGCCTGAAACTAATTATATATATACTGTATATTAGTTGCTGAAAGCGAAACTGAACACAAATTGCCCCTGGAAAGCTCAGGCACTGAAGACAGCTGCAGTGAGAGCCTAACGGAGCATCACCAGGGGCTGGAGGTATTTAGTTAATATTTAACCCTTTAAGCGCCGTGGGCAACTATAGTTGCCCAATGATGTAAGAAATCAAAGTCAGATGCTGTTGAAAACCTATCATGCGGCAACTTGTTTAAAAGAGCTCCCGCAGGGGAGCTCTTTTAAACAAGTTGCCACATGATAGGTTTCCAACAGCCCAGGATCACTACATTTTTAATTCCTTGAAAATGTATTCGGCGCTCAAAGGGTTAATTCATCCACAGTTCATATATTGCTTTTGAAAAGCCATACATTTGAGCCAATACTTAAAAATGTTACTATGTCTTCATTGTTTAATTTCAAAATGATTGTGGTGATATTCAGAACCAAAATGAAGGAGATTGTATCATTATCATTATGGACCTGATTGTTAATGCAAACTAATAACACCATTTTTTCGGGTTTCAGAAAAAGTAAAAAGTATCATAAGTATAAACAGAGACTCAGCAGTGAGGTGCAGGAACAGGTTAGCTTAACAGTCTGTCAGCCCACCCCATAATGAGCTGAGAGAGCTCAGGGTAGCGCATCACATTTGGCAGCTTCTTTTCCATCAATATGAAACTTTAATCGTGAGCAGGGTCAGGGTTACCCTGTTTTTCTATGACACTAGAGGAAGTCAGAGGTCAGTTGCATGTAGGAGATATGTTTGCTGCTCCATCTGTGCCTGCTATCATGGGTTAGCCTCACTTGCTTTGTTGTTCATACATGTCACCAGGATTTTGGTGGCACTTTGTTTGTGTGAGACAGTGACAACCCTGTCTGTTCTGCCACTGTGTATCACCCCAGTTAAAGATGGAAGCCATCATTCCTTAGGAGTCTTCTGTTTGCAGGCCGCACTGGCCTGGCGAGAAAGCCTTGGACGGCTTTTGTACTTATTGTTTCCCCTTGCTTTCTCCTCTCTGCACCGCACATCAACGGCCTTTCAGAGAGCCCTCTGCTGTCCCCTGGGGCCCGGCCGCAGGCTGTGTGTCACTTCATGAGAGAAGAACCAGGTGCAGGGCCCTGCTGCTGGGACCAGCCATGCGTGACAGCGGTCACGTCAACCGTCGCTATGACAGCGGCCTTCCGACGTGACGCAGTCCCCACCTTTCCCATATCTGGCTCCGCTCAGGAAGCAAGGGGACTCACACTGTGTGCCGGGACATAAACCTGGCCAGAGGGCTGCCCTTGCCATGTCCAACCTCAGCCAGCCCTGGGAGGAGGTACCACTTGCACACCAGGCCTTTAATTGGTTGGTCCTTCCGCACCTGAGGCCTTTGAAGGTACGCCCATTGGAAGGAACATTCTGGCAAACAGAATGCAATTCTTTTGGCTCCACAGTGCTTGCTGATGCCAGAAGCACATAACAGAACGGCACGCTGCGAAGAAACCTGAACCGAGCCCCTTTTATTTATTTAATCTCAAGGTTCTGCTCCCCTTGCGTCCGCGGGAACTGCTAATATCATAAAATGTGACACAGCACGCTTCCTCGCTCCCCCTTCTATACATTATTAACTCGCTCTCTCTCCTATAATGCATTTTATTGCTTTGTGAGTGAAACAGCAGGTGGCGTAACCTGAACATACGGAGGGGAGATTGTGAATGCAGGTACCTGTAAAATGAATGCTTTTAACTTCAGCACAAGTGTATTCCCCAACACAACATCTTTGGCTGACTGTGAAGCTTGCAGGAAGTGAAATAAATTGTCGTGCACGCAAGAATCATTCTCAGGAATGTACAGCTGCCACCTAACTCTCCTCCCCTTCATTAGACCAGGGAAACTGACGGAAAAAATGTAAATGGGGCAAAAGACAAACTTGTTTTAAGTGAGGGGTCTTGGTTCGCCATTTTGCTCCCCTTTTGGGACTCTGGAATAGTTCCATATGTTCATTTACAGTAATTACATTATCAATTAAGCTGAGAGGGGTAAACTAAGAGAAAAAGTAATAAAAAGAGGAAAAAGAATTTGGCTGAGATGTGTCTGTTAACCCCTCTTGTCTGCCTCTCATGCAGCACTCAATAATTATTATCTGGTGAGTGCATACAGCCGGTCCAAACTTTGTATAAATGACACTTTTTTCATTAAAACAGACCAAAGCCCAAACAAAAACATGGACACATTTTCTCACCATGAAACAAACAGACTGGCAGTAATGGGCTGGTACAAGAGGCAGACAATGGAAAATTGGGTTTTAGCATTAGAGGGACATGAAATCACTCAAATGACTCATGTAGCGATAGTCAGGGATTTCTTTCTGCACTTTTGTATTTCACTGGACCATTTTTTTTCTTCCAATCATCATCACACTTTGACATTTATTGAATAAACTCAGAAATAAACTGGCAGGATTTTTTTGTGTTGTTGTTGTTATTTTGCTTTTCTATGCCGGTTGCTTCAAAAAAATGAATAAATGATGAAGGTGCGATGAAGTGGAAAGCCGAACGGATGGCAGGGAGAAGAAAAAAGCAATTTAGGAGGAGTGTGAATACAGGATGGAGAGGGACGTAATGGCGCTCACTGTGAAGCGTAACTAACGCATTACAAAACGCATTACCAGCTCCTCATCAAAGAAAGTCAAGTGCCAGCACTTTGGCACTTTTAAAGTGGTTTCATATGCAAAGATATAGAGTCAAACAGCCATGGCCTGCCTCAAATGGACTGATTTGTAATATTGCCACAAAGACTGCAATGTGCTTTGACAGCTGTTTAATCTCATTGAAAACAGATTAGGGACAGGATGTTTATGATAAACTGACGGATGAGCAGTTATGAAAGGAATGTTATATGGATACTTATAACCTCTAGAAAGCAGTTTAACACAAGACATGAAGCTTGCAGCTCACCTAGTTGTATATTGGGAGAAGTGAATAGCAAAATCATTGAATTGCCGAGAAATTGTTTGACTATAGATAGAACAATCTTGCAGGAATCTATCACTCAGTGATGGGATATGATGTGCCTCGCCACTCTTGCAGTCAAATGAATATGTGTGTCTTATAATTTCCGTAGTTAGTCATAGCATTAGTGGTAGAGGAAAATGTGGATCTTGTCTCATACTCTAAAGGTGCCTCTCTGGATTGCAGACGCCTAGGTGTCGCTGCAATAGTAATGTGAAAATGTTTTCCGCTTTTCAGGAGTGGATCGAGAATAGCATCCATACCAGCACCCCAAAGACCTCTGCGGTGAAAATTGATACACTGATATTGGACATCGAATCCTCAACACTGAGCATCTCATGCATCCTTTACAAAAATATACCATAGTTCTACCATAGTTTAAAACAATGGTTTATTATAGTTATAAACTATAATTGTAAACTGCTTTTTTTTTTTTTTTTTTTACAAATTATAGTTAAACAACAAAGAGATGAAAACTCTTCCACTATAGTTCATAACCATAGTAATGTTTCCATAACTATATACCAGCACCCAAAAGAACCCAAAGAGTTGATAAACTGATGTTGGGACGTGAATCCTCAACACTTCGCAGGCATCGAACACATAACCCCAATAAATAATCACCTGAATTTGTGAAACAGAATCAATGCTTGCGCAGGCCTGTTGTTCAGTGCTCAGCATGTTTGATTTCTGGGTCACTTTCTGGGCAAATTTTGTCAACAGTGCTTAGCAACATGGCAGTCAGGGGCAGTTGAGGAGTAGCTAAACCCTGATGAATAAGAAGTGTTTCCCCTCCGGAATATTCCTCTCTTAGAGGGAGCTGTCACTGTCTGTGAAGTGCCGTGTCCAATGAAAGATTCATCAAGTGCTACTTGATCTATGAGCGATGCATTAGTATTCTGATTCTCAGGGTGATTTCAGAACAAAACTGCTGCTCAGGCAGAATGAATTATTCTGCAGCACCGGTTTGGGTTTGTATCTCTGGTTAGCTGTGGTACTGAGGGGTTAATTAAGAGTTTGTGCTATTGTGTCGTTTCTGATGCAATACAGATGGCAGATGTTGCTCTTAAAAACGTTGGCTGGGCCCTCTACCTCTGATCATTACCGAAGTGTGAATCAACAGTTGCTCAAACTGAACAAAGTATTTTTAGATTGGGCATCCTCTAGCGATGCATTCATGTCAGCATGTCAAAATTTAGCATTTACTCTGTCCATCCATCTCTGTTCAGGATTGATTTTCCTCCATAAACTCTTGTGGATAATGAATTAATGTCGAATCATCCCAGAAGCACCCATTTTTCTCTCCGCACAACATTTTGTTGAAAAATCTGTTTCTGAATTCTCTCCAAGTTTTTATGCACTCCTAAAACCTTTCTGCTTAGTGGAATCGGCTTGGAAATATTAATGGAAAAATCATACGTCAGACTACGAAGCAAATCTATGGATTGTAAACATATATTTGTGAATGCCTTTCAGCTGCATAATCCACAACAGACGACAAGAATTAACGTTAGCAATGGAGGTCAAATGCTGCTCATCGGATAATTGTTCAAGTAAACAGAATATAGATATTGAAGTGTACAAAATCCATAGTTTCTGCCAGTGTGAATTATTAGAATTTAATTTACTGTGTTTGGGTAAACATTTATCCACTTAATGTGCATTTTGTGACCACAACATTTCAGACGATTTCATTTAAAGCAAGAAAGATACTTGAGCTGAAAATAGCACTGAAACATGAGGCAAAATCATTGCTGAAATTGTCAGCAGTGGAGTGTGTGATGCCACCAAGAGAGGATGCACTCTAGGAAAACAAAGGCTTATTTCGCCATTTTGGCTCAACCTGCCTGTAGCCTGTAAAAACCTGGATGGTCTTCAGGACCACAGACAGAATTTGAAAAACAACACAAGCAAGATAGCATTGTTTCAACAACCACTTCTCTCATAGTCCTTGTAATCAAATCACTCAAATTCATGAATGTCAGTTTAATTTAACGGTTCAGTACTTTCACAGTTTCCCTGCAAGTATCACTCTCCATGGCGTCTCAACAGATTGTTTTTCCAACATGAATTTTGAGGGTGAGCAGTAGAGTTTAAAGTTCACAAAACAACTGAAGTTTTCGACAGGCTTCCCTCTAATTTTCTGCATAGATGAAATCTCGCATCAGTTCCCATACGAGTTTTCTTTATGGCTCATGCACAAAGGATAATTCTAATGAAACAGATTTTTTATATATATACTTAGAAACGTCACATTTAATTTGTATACTGCCTGCTGCAATGTTCCCAAGCATGCATGAGATGTGTGCAAGCTTGAGTCCTATGATTAGATTACATTCATTTGTGGACATTTCGAAAAATGCTTCAATTCTGAGTTATTTACGTTGCTAGAATTCTTTTCATACAATCCATTTACACAAAATGATATTGATTGAAGTAAATTTGATTAAATGTCTTGCTCAAGGTGTCAGCTGCGGTTTCCTATTTAGGAATGTATCCTTGGTAGTTCACTACTTTATAAGAATTAAGAATTTGGGTAAATTCCGAAGGACGTAAGAAATATTTATTATGTGGTTTTGATGAATACTTGATTCTGATTGGTCAGCAACGGCATTCCATGATCTGTTTCTATAGAATTCTGTTGCTAAATAACAGGCCGCCACTTTGAATGACAGACTGTCGCTATGGAGGGAGTTCTGATGATTGAATGAAGACAGAAACTTCAATGACTATATTCCCATTCACCTTTTTTCACTGCACCGTCGAAAGAAATGTTCAGTTTCATGTGAATTATAACGCTAAGTGGGCTAATATTAACCCTTAGAGCGCTACATACAAATACTGCTGCTAAATGATGTAAGATATCAAATTCAAGGCTGTTTTAAACAAGTCACCACATGATAGGTTTTCAACGGCACAAGATTTAAAATTTTTTGAAAATTTATTTCAGCGCCCAACGAGTTAAGAAGGCTAGAGAGTTTATGTCGCTATGGATCGAGTTCCAACTGCAGAATCTAATGGGGTATTTTTCAGTGGCAGCAGGGTCATTCTAGACCCTTCCGCTTCACGCTGGGGTCCTGCATCACCTTCTTGAGGTTTATTTCACAGTAATAACCCATTTGCTGTATAACATTATAGTCAAATGATTATTGTTGTAACAAGTTCAAAGGAAATGGCTTATTCTTGTAGATAACTTTTACATTTCAATATGGACCTGTTATATCAAATTTTATTCCCATGTTTCCCACTGTCTGTCAATACTTATGTATTTATTATTGTATGTGTTTTCACGGTACTTCTGAAAATATAGTTAATTGAGTATGACTCAAAAAAAAAAAGGATTATTTTTTACTTTCACTGGACTGGACATTAAACTGTCTGGCTGGGCTCCCTGTTTTGAATCCACACAAAGCATAACAGAAGGTGACATGAACACGATGGTCAGGTTAGCGCGCTAAAGGGCACATTCTCTACAGCCCTGCTGGTGTCGGTTGGTCAGGAGGCCACGTGCGGCCTGCTGCCATGACCTGCTCGGTAAGTGACTTCACCAGTATGAAGGTACATCCTGCCGTTCGATCCGCATGGATTCTGGCTCCCTGAAAACCTGATTTGGAGGTCGCCTTTAATCTTTCCAGCCTTTGTGGGAAGATTTGTGGAGCCAAGTACTGGCACAATATTTTTTTGTCCTGGGCACTTTCTTGGCAACCTGTTTTGTTCTTTCGTCCTATCACTGAAGGATGTCATGGCCCCCACATGCAACACAGATGCATCTCAACCAAAATCCCCAGCTATAGCAAATGGACCAGACTCATCACTGAAGCCTGGTAGAAAACTGTAGAGCACTGTAGTACATTTCAAGCTGGCTAAACTTGGACACAAAAGTTCACCGGCTGCCTTAAAAACGTGAGTTCACCCGACTAAAAGTGAGTTAGCCAAACAAGGCAATAGATGACTTTAAGTTTAATTTTTCAATGCTTATGAATTTAAGCTCAGTATCTAAAACTTGTCATGACAAGTGGAATTAAAGAGGAGAACTAACTTCACATAACTTAACCCTTTGAGCGTCGAATACATTCTTAAGGAATTAAAAATGTAGTTATCCTGAGCTACTGAAAACCTATCATGTGGCAACTTGTTTAAAAGAGCTCCCTCGGGAGCTCTTTTAAACAAGTTGCCGCATGATAGGTTTTCAACAGCATCTGACTTTGATATCTCACGCCACGGCGCTGAAAGGGTTAATTGGGCTATGATATGGGGACCATAAAGGAAAAACGAGTCCAAATTTTGCATTTTTGTTTATTTTATATATTATTAAAATATTTATAGTAATATATAATAATATTATATATTATTATAATATTTTTTTTTACATATTTTTTCAGTGCTTTGTTTCTAAGATCATTTTGAATTTTTAATTCATCATTTCTCCACAACGTGAAAATGTGACTCTGCTCATTCTTCCATTGTGGTCTTTATATCTTACAGCGTTAGAGACTCGGACTAGCGTCTAGCTAGCAGACGAAATATGGAACCAGAGGGCCGTTTGAGCTTGAGCCAATCTTTACGCTTCATTGGGACTGTGTGCCAGCAGTGAAAGCAGGTTGAATTCAGCTCCAGCCAACTTGAGATTTTCTGGCTGTGAGGAGGCGGCAGCTGGATGTTCAGTTGAGTGCAGTGCCTTGTGCCTGCTGGTGTGCTGGAGCCAGAGATGGCTGGAGAGCTGGGGATGGGCGGAGGAACGGGGCTTGGGCCCTTTCGCGGCGGCTTCAGCGGCTCCCGGGCTCCAGCTGAAATGTGGTTCGGGAGGCTGGGAGTTCTGGAGACAGCCTGACCGGGTCTGTTTGGCCCTCAGCTCTTCTCTGCAGTTTCACAAGCAAGCCAGCATTGTTCACAGCTGCCAGCAGACAGGCGCAGTTCAAACAGCCAAAAGTTTTGTTTTGTTCTGTTTTTTTCAAAGCATTTTTAACAGTTTTTGACAGTGAGTGAGAAAAGAGAGTGATAGAGGGAGAGAGAGAAACCATATTAATCTTGTGGACAAGAGAGATTTCCCAGAGATTACATTAAATTTTAATGCAAAGTTGCGCATCACTCCGACATTATTCCATTTGACAGCTGCAGTTAACCACTGAGCATGGATGGAAACGCTCTATGGCCAATGTGCTTCGGACAAAAGGTGATAAATGTTAAACAGCTTATGACTGGTGACTCTTAAATGTCTGTCAGTTATAAACCAGAAGCTCCGCCCTTTGACAGTCTATCTGTGTTGGTTTGGTTCATTGTCATAATGTGTCTTTTGGTTAGTTTGAAGTTATTGTCTCGCTCGGCCTTTGAGAGTCTGCTTTGCTCAGTCCAACAATCATAACGGACAATGCGAAAATCCTCAGGAGAGTCTGTCAAGTGTCTGCGAAGAGAAACTCATTACTTTTCTAATCTCCCTCATGGCAGAATTGAAAATGAAAGACACATGTCAGGCTACAGTCAATGGAGAGAGAAGCAAAGCTTTTGGATTCTGGTGTAGAGAGGTTTAGCTCGGCACTAGAAAAGTCATACGTAGCCTGGAATTATTATAAGATTGCTCGAAGTCAGAGAAAAGCTGCGGAGAGTCCAATCTGGGACACGCATACAGGCCGATAACTGGGGAAGACACTGACCGCAGCAAAATGCACTGAAAATGGTAGCATTGAGAAATATACTAACTCCAAAAGAAACACACCGGTGAGGTATGTACTGTATTTGGGGCAAATTTAAGAATCGATTGATTTTTATTGCTTTTCCAGTGAGGCACGAGTGGAAATAAAGAAAAGTGCGTGGTATTGTAATCCTGACGCACACTACGTGAACGAGCCAAGCACTTCAGTCATAACAAACATTGAGATGTTCGTGATGTGTACAGTGACACTTGACTTGTTCTTTTGGGTTAGGTCAATAGCCTACATAAAGCCAACAGTAGGGTTGCCAGTGGTAGATGGGGCACAACTGTTGGCAAAAGTATTAGTTGGTGTGTGTGCGTAAGTGCCAGTGCATGTTTGTGTGTATTTGTTGGTGTGTGTGCGTGGCTATTTGAGCCCACTGGATGGTAAGATGGTAAGACTGTTACCATAAAAATGTAATGTAAAATAAGCATATCTAATAAAGGCATGTCTCTTTGATTGTAATGACTTCTCTCCATATAATTAATGTTTCTCCAGCACACCTCATTACCCTTCAGTTTGAGGTGTAGCACCAAGATGTTTTCTGTGATGTCATTTGTTTCCTCTTCATAGACAAAGCCCCGACCCGGCCCAGCCTCACCGCTCATCCATTACCAGCACTGATTGCCTCCTCAGCCCTGCTTGAGAGTGATGAAGAGGCTTCTCGACTGTCAGCTTTCCCCTCTAGGGTCGACCCAAATGCGGCTGATTGCCGTGGAGTCATTTACAAACACCCGGAAACTGGAATCGGCAGTTATAGAGAAAGAGATACTCAAGAGTGAAACTGCGTTAACGGTATGATTCACATATTCTGGGATTTGGAACAAGGCAATTATGTGTCCTCATCCATCCATCTATATATATCGCTTCTTCCTCACTGGGGTCACGGGGGAGCTGGAGCCTATCCCAGCTGATTTGGGTGAAAGGCAGGGACCCACCCTAGACAGCTCACCAATCCACCGCAAGGCGCACACACCATTAAGATAAGATATACTTTTATTGAACCCCGTGGGGTAATTTGTCCTCTGCATTTGACCCATCCTATAGTTTGGAGCAGTGGGCAGCCACAGAGCAGCGCCCGGGGACCAACTCCAGTTCCAAAGCCAGTTGCTTGGTCAGGGGTACTGGTAGGAGTGTTCCTATAGTGCATGTTTTTGTGGGTGGGGGAAACCGGAGCACCCAGAGGAAACCCATGAGAACACGGGGAGAACATGCAAACTCCACACAGAAAGGCCCCAGGCCAGATTTGAACTCAATCTTTAATCTTCAGATATTAGTTTTGGAGTTTTAATTGGTTATTACGGGTTTTTTTGTATTGAAAGTTTCTATTTTTTGTTTTTGTTTTTCACCAATTATACAGAACAACATAATAAATAATGATGCTCCAAATTAGGCTGTCCACTGCTATCATATTTACCATTATCATCTGTGATTGTTGTGCTATGCCCAGGATGGTAGCTTTATAACATGCAGTTTGTGGAGCCACAATATCAAAAGCAATTGTGATGTTCCCTCCAGCAGTGTATCTGAAACGGACCAATAAGATTGAATGGTAGGGGCAGCTGGCAGGGGAAGCAGGAAGTCACACCAGGTTGTAGGTTCGAATCTGGCTTCATTCTTTCATGTAATCCCTGTGTTTACATGGGTTTCTCTGGGAACTCACACACACTCCATCCACAGCCCAAAAACATGCATGTGCAGAAGACAGGAGACTTGGCCCATAGGTATGACTGAATGGTTCGTAATCTCTGCGATGAATTGTTAAATTGTCCAGAATTTGCACCTACTGCTCTTGCCACCTATTGCATTGTGGGATAGGTCTCAGACCTCCCTGTGACTCAGACCATGAGTAAGTAGGTCAGATGAATGAGCACATTAGCTAGTGCCCTGCTGGTCAACAGCTCATCCATTTCCACACAGACATACAGCGTTGCAGTTGGGACATTGAGGTGGTGGATAAACGATTATAGATCTTGAAACGATGGATGATTGTCCATAGATGCAGGAGGGAATGAATGGTCAGACTGAAAAAACCATTATTTTGCCTTAATCAATACCTTTATAAATGATAACGCCTCATTTAAAGACAAGAATATCAAAATTGAAATGTTAATTTTGTTTGTAGATTCACTGTCTTGTAAAATGGAATGAAAAGGTCTTTTCCGTTGTCAAGGAAGACAAATGATTATTTTGCAGCTGGTCGATGAGGAACGAAATATGATCTATTTTCTCTTTATGAAGTCTATAGTTGGCCTCATTAATTTCTGGAACAATGTCCACAAAAGATGCACCCCCACTCATCTTGCACTGTATATCTGGTCATCCATCATGCTGTAACCAACATATAATTTATAGAATAGAACAGCAAATAATTGGATATTCCAAATTATAATTTGTGGCCTTAGGAATCGATGGTTTTGTCATGTATTTAAAATTTGCAATAATGATGTGATTAGTTACAATCAACATTCAAAACTGAATCACGGGCCTGGATTCAGGGGTCGTGAGTGTTTTTCACCGCATTTTTTCCCTAACGTTTTTGTTTTTACCAAGCAGCTGTACTGAAATACAGTGAAGGCAGTCGGACACAATCATTTTATTCCGTATGTCGCTTAGACATGGTTATCTGTTTTAGTTGGTCTCAGAGACAGAGTATTCTTTTCATTTTAAAGGTCTTTCTTTTTTCATAAGTGATAGGGGGCTCTGAGCCTTTGAAGGCTTTTGTTACTGGACTATGTTTCCTAATTTTGCCAAAATATTGTGAGATGGGGTGCTGCTGCGAGTTTTTTAAAATGGGTTTAGCGTGTAAAATGGAGGTGAATTTGCCATGCATTGCCAGAAAGAAAGGAATGAAAAATGACCCAGCCAGAAATGTCTAATTTTGTTTCCCTAATAAGTGACACTTGAAGGAACCCAAATTGAATGTGTTTATACTTTTACAGGCACTGACTCCTATACCTCACTGCACCAGACATGTTAAGGTGGAATTCAAGGCTGTGAACTAACTTCCAGTCTTCCGGTATATTAACCCCAGCAGTCAACAGCATGTCTATTGAAGGTAAAAAGGTTGGAATAAATAAGAGAACGTATACAAGCCCTGTATTGGTGGTTTTACCTGTCCTGTCTGTGTTGAAATGGCCCTAAGCTCCCCTGAGATCCACAGAATGTAGTGCACTGACACGAATAAACACGACCTCCCACTCTCCCCTAAATGCTGCTGCACAGTTCCTTTCGTTTGCTTTTCCCCAAGGAAACGTATCGACTCAAAACCACCGCAGGAGACGCAGAACTCGCCCGCTGCCTCCCACGAGCACCGACTGCGTTCGAACGTTTATCCTTCTCCTAAATCCTGAAAAAGAACATCAATTACTCATTTAATTTGCGTTTTTCATTCCTCGAATGCGCTGTGCTTACAGGTCCAGAACAGAACTCCATGCTAAAGCACCACAGAACCCTTAATTCAGTGTGAAAGTAGGAGGAGACAGCACTGAAGGCATGATTCGTCATGCTGGCTTCTTTCCAGCGAAGCGAACATTGCACTAGCATTTCTTCTCCATGGCAAAGCTATAGGGGCATTATAACACAAAAATTGCAACTTGCCAGCAGAGTAATTGCAGGAGGTGAATGGGGACTCGTAGATTCTAAAACTCACCACAGAACTGAATCATCCACATCTGAACCAGTCTCAACAAAACCAGAACATAAAGCGCTTCACAAAGCTGGAATTTTTGGCAGTGTTTCCCATGCACATCTCTCCCATCCACGCACCCTGCTGTTATGTGAATATAAATGTACAAATCTTTTATTTGTACAGGATAATAAACAACTACCGGCACCATGTCATCAAGCGCTATGTGCTGAGGCCACGCCCCTTTTTGGGGGAAAACAATCGCGCTCAAACGCATTATACAATCAATAACAAGCGCGAAAATCGAGCAGGAAAATGCCTAAAAGCTGCTGTGTACCCGAGTTGCACGTCAAATAAACAGACCAGTCCAGATCCCAGTTCCCCATCCTACGTGGAAAAGAAAAGGATCCAAAAAGGAGAGCTTTATGGCTTCAAGCTATCCAGCCACTGTGTCGTGTCAGAGATCCACTTGGACGGAGGGACGCTGAAGGGGAAAGAGGGTTGATCAATCAATCTCAATTTATGAAGGTATCGCGAAAGCTCAGGTTCAGGCAAGGCAGCAAAATAATCGCTAGATATAACTATAAATCATAAAATCAATGTAAACAAGAATTCAAGTTAAACAAATCTATTAAATTTCACAGCTAAACACACGTCAAATTACATTAAGATCAGTGAGATCTGAGGTCTTCTATCCCTCAAAAGGCGGCGTGGCCTTTACGCTTTGCGAAGTACCGGGATGTGCTGGTCTGGTATGTACAGAACAGGAGCCTTGAACAAAGTCATCTCACCTGTCTTGTTCTATGGCTATGCCACTTTTCCCTTTTCATGACCTTTATGCTATTGTTATCGGCCCCTAGAGTGCAGTCTGTATGAATTGTGTGCATAGTTTATGATTAGTCAGGCTTTTCAGAGCTCAGGGTATCCTGAGTTACTTTTTATGCTGGTTAAGAATATCCATCAATGCTTTTAGGACAGGGTCATTGTCAAGCCTCCACTGTGTGCGCCAGAATAATGCAGTCCAGGTGCGGTGAGTGCAGTCTCTCGTTCTTCTTTCAACCGTGTGTGTGTGTGTGTGTTGTACCAAAATGATAGGTGCCAGCTATTCTAAAAGGAATGTTGGAATTTCATGCATTATACTGGAAGCTTGTGCCACACACAGTGGCCCCAGTTCAGCTTCTAAAGCTTCTCACTCTAGTGTAGAGTAAAGACGGTGATCCATGGATTGCACTGAAGTGGCGGCCATTTGTGGCGTCTCAAAACATGACTGGTCACGGATTTTTACTGATCTACAGTCGCATCCACAAATGTGCGAGATGTGGCACTAATCTTCGGAATTCAAGTGTTGGTATCCGAGCCACAGCTACCGACCACAGACACAAGTCTAGAATGGCACTGTGGTCTTGGTGCACAGTCAGTCAGTTTCTATGAGCTCGACATAGAGAGATGTCCTGAGACGGCCTGACAGACAATTTCTGAGCTTTTCTACCGGGAATAAATTATTGCCTCGAGGATGAAGTGATTTGCTCAGGGCGTCCGTGCAGTGCTGGAAATCTGCGGGTCAAACCATACATCAGCTGTTAAATTGCACATGTAGGCTGGAAGGGTTGTATATATATTGCGCATTAGTAGAGATAGGGCTGATATGACATGGAGTTTGCAGTACAGTGATAGTAACAGTAGAGGCTCATGTCAATCTCACCACTGCTGTGACACCCCGCCATTCACCAGAAAACAAAATGTACTGAAAATATACTGAAATTTACCCCAAAAATATGCCAGCGTACCTCATTTGAATTAAGAAGCCCTTCATTTCTAAAACAGAATCCTTCATTTTACTCTACAGCATTATTTGAGGCATGAGTCTGAATCTCCTTAATCTATACTTAAGGTGTTAATTCAGGGGTATCTCTCACTTTTGTAAATTTAAGGGGTAAATCTGAAAAAATTAAGGGAAAATTCAGTAGTTTTAACTTGTGAATCATGTGCACATCTACTTAAAAAAAACAACTTAAATTTCAAGGAAATTAAGGTCAAAGTAAGGTTTTTTAATGGGTTAAATTAAGGGGATCGGTTTGTAGTGATTAGATCATCAGCGTCACAAAATTTTTTACAGCTCATATTTACATTGGGTTTTTCACTTGATCGGACTTCAAATATGACATTTTTTTATGTCATTTTTTGTCTAATTACTGACTGACTCAATGGCTCTGAGCTTCCAGCATCATGATCTCAATCCTTTATTGGGACGACTGACATGCTTCAATCTGAAGAACATCAGGCTGTTTTCAAATCATCAGGTTAAGAAGGCATATAGAAGATGCACAATAGGATTTTCACATCTTGGGTGATTCCATGAAGGGCAGGGCATTATTTTATTTAAAGAAAACACCAGCGTTAATTTATTATTTATTATGTCGGACCTCAACTCGACAATACCACCCATGCAATATCTGCAATCTCTTCTGTGATGTGTTTCATGAAATTCTCCAGTCTGAAACAAAAAAAAATTTACTTCCCACCAAATACTGATGCCGCCAGAACTTAAACCTCAGAAAATGGATTCCGAAAGAGCAAGCTTAATGTTACCACTTATGAAGAGAAATGGATGTATTACCCTTAAACACTGTTCTTCTGCTCCCACCTGAGTTGATATTGTTATACATGTGTAGATGTATGCAGAATAGTCTAGTGTTTTGTGGAACAGTCTAGAAAATTCTATACATTTCTCAACTATTCCAGAAAGTTTTAGCTACAACTGAATTGTGCTGGCACAAGACTAGAAGTGATTACATACTATGTATGGAAAGTTCTCAAGCAAGATACAAATATCAAGATGACTGTGGAAACTTCTGGAAAGTTCTTTTAGGTGTATAAATTCTTGTGGACTTGTGAGGCAGTTAATCTTAGATTTAGCGGTTCTTGGACACATTTCAACATTTATTCAGCTGATTTTGGATTCAGTCAAACCTGTGTTTCTTACTTTACATCGTCGGCCGCACAGTTTTCCTTCTCAACTACATCAAGGGACACAGGAAGTTTTGGACTTCTTGGAAATTCTTGGATTTTTTGGATATCTTCTTTAGGACCATTTCATCATCAAACTGGCACATTTATTTGGATTACCTTGGACACTGTACTGCACAACTAGGTGAATGCTTACCATTAACTTTAATATTATTTGTTTATCTGTGATCTTAGTTTTAAAATAGCAAAGCAGCTAATGTGAATTAAGGATTTCTTTCTAAATAAAGGCTTAAATCAGCACTCTGGTTTGTTGGTTTGTTTGTAGATGATCACTGATTCTTGAATGTATACAATTAGAAGAATTCCAATCCATAACAATATGCAACGTAAATGATGAGAATAAGTTTATCATTCGATGTCATGCCCTAATTAGCTCAGTTAAAATCAACCTTTGCAGACACAGATGGAAGTTTTGACTACTTCTATACTGGTCTCATATTATTCTGAGATTAACCCTTTAAGGTTATAACTCAGGTCTTCAGCAGCCTGAAGTAAAGCCCTCAAATCAAATTCCTCAGACTATTCATTTATATCAAAATTCAGGTAAATTTCTGAATAGTTTAGTTATTATTAGCAATTTCTTTGAGAGGCAGATGATGTTTGTAGGTTTATCATTCTTGATAATATTTTACAGGCAATATTTAGTTTGATGTGAAGTACAATTGATGTTTCACAAGTAACACTGTCTAAAGCCTTGAGATATGAAGGTACATTTGGCAAAACGCCCAAGCAGTTAGGGGTTAAAAAAATACCAAGCAGAAAATAAAATATAGAATATAAATACCCGATTCAAAAATGGGGCCGGAATTTACTACATGATCCACACATTCGGCAATAAAAGAAGATGCATGACGAAGAGAATTCATTGGAAGAGAAAGGAAAGCTATGATGTTACTGGTACAAATCCACACACTGAGCTCCGGAAATTTCCGTATGATGGAAAAGCCGAGCCCTCTTCCCCTGATGCTCTGACATAAGCAGTTATAGTGCACATTATCTACACAGAAACTGAAAGGCAATGAAAGAGATGCACTGCACGCGCGTATGAAATTGTACTGTCAGCTTTCCGACCTCATGCGTTTCCATAGCGCTGAAAAGGCTCGCTGCCAGTTTTCTGGGGGGGTTTGCGTGAATACTAATGCGAAGCGCCCAGGCACACAAGCTTCTTTTCTCTGAGCCATTACCGCTAACATTTTTCAAGTCACATCATTTTGGCTCCTCTCATCATCTTCTCAGTGTTTTCTAATGACAAGGTCATTGCTTTGCCTGGCTGGTAATGGGCTTTGTGTTCCGTTTTCTATTTCCTGCCGCTGCACTCCGTTTTTTAACGGAGGAGACTGATGCGCACGCTATCTGTGCTCCATCATCGTGACCAACTCGGAATATTAAAAAATTCCAAAAATTCTATCAGACCTTGACTTTCTATCAGACCCCCTCCAACAAGCTCTCAAAGTCACATGCAAAGTTCTTTTTTTTCTATCTCTCATTCTGTCTCCCTCTTTCTATCATTCACTCTCCCTCTCTCTCTCTCTCTCTCTCACACACACACACACACACACATCCTTGCACATCTATCCTTGTGAGGACATTACATTGACTTTGATTCATTCTTTGAGTGTCTTCACAGCCTTTCCCAAATACAAATAATAAGCAATGATTTAAACCCTTACCCTAACTTAACCCTTACCTTACCCTAACCTTACCCCTCACCTTAAATAATAAATCACAATTTGCCTTTGTTGCTGTGAGGACATAGAATATTGTCCCCATTCTGTAGAAAAAAAAAAAACATTTTCTGGTTCTCACTTTATAGCTAGAACAAGAAGACACACACACACACACACACACATATACACGCACACACACACACACACACACACACACACACTCTCTTGGGCATAGGCACAGCCCCTAAGATGCTGACTCAGACACAAACTAACACACATCCTGGTGCATCTCCTGAAAATGGCCTTTCCACTGTTTTCTGTTCATCTATATTTTAAGAAAAAACAGGATTTTGTAGTTTGAACAGCTCTGCAGTTCTTTTAGCTTGGCAAGAAATATTAACCCTTAAAGTGCTTAGTTTTTTACTCACCCTTTCCCTCCAAAGGTTAATCGTTCATTGTATAGTTAACAAATGACCTTCAGACGGACTCATGGTTACCTGTGAACCCTTCTGAAAGTCATAGCCAACTAATTTGCCTGCTAAAAACTGACAATTGCTGACTTTGTAAAGGCTGAAATCTCAAATTTTGCATCATGTATTTTGTACTTTGTGTGATTATAGCAGTGATTAGCACTTTAAGGGTTAATGTGGAGTACAAAAAATAAAAAAACAAATTTAGTGGCAGGAAAATAGTTTTTCTGGTTACTGCAAACCAGTATAATGAAAAAACTGGGGACTTAGTGATGTTCCACCAAATACACTGATGGTCTTGTCAAGTCGAGGAAACTAGTAATAATATAGTGTATATTAAAATATGGATTAGAATAGAAACCACATAAATGTGGAGTTATATAGTTTCATATTTATCTGCAGTTGTCCACCGTAATCAAGAGTTTTTCCATGAATGAGACAGCTACTTCCTCAAGTCCATTATAGCATTTTATTCATGCAATATACACATTTTCTCAATGCTCTCTTACTCAGAATACAATGGTTTGATTACAAACTGCACTCGTTTTATAAGAGCAAACACAAATTGCATTTTTATGACCTGAAATAAAGATGCAATTTTTACTGGGCAAAATCATCAAACTGGATCACCGTTTCATTCAGAAATTACCATGTGAATAATCTGTTGCCGTTTGTTTCACAGATTCTAACCCTGAATATTACAACACTTTCTTACATGATTTATCTGAACGTTTAGTTGGCATCTTTATTCAGCGCATATTACATGAAGTCATTATTTAAACTTGAAGCTCTGCTAAATATATCTGACACATAATACTGCATCGCCTTACCAGTATCAGATTGAGATAGGCATTGAAAAAGGAGAGGTAACAGTTAAATCATTTGTGTCCTAAGTTCTGTTTGTTGCGTATTAATGCAATTAAGCATGTGGATTTGGATGTATAAATATTATAGATACATCCTTAGAGACACAGTGTACAACTCCTTAATGACACTGAATACTACAGACCGGCTCCTTTATCGGGATGACAATAATATCGGACATTACTCATAGCTATAGTTCTGCAATATACAATGATCAATCACCTGCTTTTCACATGAGTCCCTCATCCTGAGCACATTGCTACAATAGCATTAAATTAATTTCAAAGCTGCGCAATAGATCATCTTCCATTTATCTGACCGTAAATACCAACCGGTAAGCACCATAAATCCTGAGATCAGCTTAAAGCAGGAGACAGAAAATGAGGGAAATGTTGTCCTCCTGACATCGACTGTTAACATGAGGGCAATAAAATTTAGCTCACTGTCAAAATCTCTGTGTGTTGGACTGACAGTGAAGAACCGCACAGTGTTAATGATGTATAGTGTGCTCTCTGACGTCAGCGTTGCATTAGATTGAGGTAAATGAAAGCCATCGTTCGTTGTGTTGCTCTGTGAATGAACGATGATAGCTACACACCATAGGGGCCACGCCTTGTTCAGAGGTGATTATTCAATTATGTACGCAGCGTAAGAAATATGTTATTTGCTTTTTAAGAAGATCTCGCTGGGGTCAGGACAAAATGGAGCATAATTTCTGAATTACCACACTTGTAACTATACGATCGCAAGTTTAAAATTCCACTTTGCTCACTGCGGTTGGATGAGTTAATTAACTTGAATCGTTGCTGCTGTAAATGGACTCAATAAAATGAAAATATATGACAAATAAGTCACCCATTTCAAAACTGAAGGCCTTGTCAGTAAGCTGATGTGAACTCTGTAAGACTTTTTCGGAATGGATGGACCCCTCAAACACATCGCACAGTGTGTCTCACAAACGGTCTCTGAACACCTGAAAAAGAAAACAGTTCGTACGCAGTTCAGCTCAAATGGCTGGAACAGCCCAAAAACAGGCGGAGCGACTCCTCGGCTCTGTTCACCATACTGTGAGTGTAATTAAATCTTAGAGGTGCCAGGGATCACTGGCGGAGACGGCAGCCTCACATTGATCCCAAAACCATCATCCCATCTGTCTAATTGGATTTTCGACCCAGGACCAGGAGGAGCGCACTGGTCCTGGGGCCGAGAGGAGCGTTTAGGGGTGCGGGTGGATGGAGGGAAACGATGGGACAAAGGGACCAAAACTAATTTAGGGGAGGCTAAACCCTTGTTTAAGAGGGAACCACAGGAAAGAGGCACATTTCAAATGGGTTATTCACCAGAGATACTACTAGCTTATGTACAGTCTTTTGTACAAATGGCCACTGAAAGACATCAACCAAGTGCACCAGCTGAAGCATATTAATCACTGCAATAATAATTCACTCTTAGGTATTTGCTTATTTGAATACAAACAGCTATTTTTTTGGCCAGGCAGTGTTTCATCAATTTTATCACCTGCAGCTGTGCTTTAACTGCTATGTACATCTGTGTGCAGGTCTTCTACATACATCAAAACCAAGAATCTGACAAAAAAAGACAAATCTTTATTTTGCGACCTCTTCAATATATGCAGGGGAGAAAAACAAACTTTTTTTTGTCCTTTCTCTTGATCACTATCTGAAATCTGTCAAACTATCCATCCAATACGTCTTCTGCTTTGATAATTCTGCCACGAACTGTGTGTCAGGGAACCACAAGACTCTGATCCAGACCGAGTGTTTCATCACCATGTTCAGTGAACAACTGAGCCGGTGAACTGAAACACTGTTCTGAGTGAACAATTGAGCAGGTGAACCAAAACGCGGTACTGATATACTCATGACGCAATCGCCCTCTGCAGATCCGTGGAGTGTTTTCATTAAAGCAAGCGGCTTATAAGAATAAAAGCCTGTGGAAGGTCATGTTTCACATGATGATGCAATATGTACTTGAATCCTGTACAGGAAGAAGACATTTTGTTGTTATTATTGATTGAAAATTATATTGAGTAGCTATCGAATGCCCTGTGGAACTCCCTTACCAAATATTATATCCTTTCTCATGATTTACAGCGCACTGCGTACTGTTTGAGCTGTCTTCGAGATAAAAACATTCTCCAGCCAATACACCACTCAGATTTATTATACTGACCTTGATAACTATCCTTGCTGCGTCTTTGCCCCATAAGAGTTCTGAATCTCCTCTTAATCCTGTTAGTGATATTCATGATTAGTCCGTAGTAAAATTAGAATCCACTGTACTCTGTTTCCATTTCATTACAGCATGTAATTTGAAAACTTCACTAGATGTTATGTACACATGCATAAATACCCAAAGAACTCCCCTTAAGCCGAACGCTGGTGTGGTTCCCCATCACTTGTGGTCAGTCATGGACCGCACTGACGCACCAGGGACAGTGTCTATATTTTAATTTCCATATTCTGCATGAAATATTATAGTAAGGAGACGTGGGGTTCAGAAGGAGCATCGATTAATCCTTTTCCCCGGTGTTTGCATTACCCTTCGGTCATGTACACACACACACACACACACACACACACACACACACACGCGCGCAAACACACACACACACACACACACACACACACACACGTACACACACACGCACGCATTGGCATCCTTGTGTACAGTACAATTCATGCTTCCATTCCGTCGACATGCAGGAGATTAAGAATTACTGGAACACCAGGCATTACAAAGTCTTCAAATGTCTCTGCTCAGGTTTGAAAAGAGTGTATTGAGAAGTGATAACTTTGGGCAGTGCTTGTATTCCACAACTGTCAGTTTCCTCAGGGTAATTACAAAAATGCCTATTTCTTTTCGACTTGGTACTGGCTTAGTTTGTATTTTCTGACATGTAAACGAAAGGCAGAGAGCTTCCATTTCATCACCCTGTAGGGACACCCAGACAGCTACCTCAGTGACGGTCCTGTATAAAGGCAGGTACGATGCTGCGCTTCAGTTAATGACTCTAAAGGCACCGGAATAGCGGAACACAGAACACAGGGAGTGTAAACAGAAGCGAACAGGCAGGGACAGTATAAAAGGAAGTGGCTTGAATAAGAGGAGCGAGGTGGAGGGGTGTGAGTGTTGAATGAAAGCAGAGACAATAGCCGTTGTGATAAGAGCCCAGCTCAGTGTGTCAGTCAGTCAGGCAGGCGGTCCTGCTGACGCTGGGAGATCCAGGGCACCCCGCTGTGCAGCCCAGAGTCCCCACTGCGCCTGTGATCAAACATGACCCGCACTCTGTGGAGCGCCGGCGCGAGCGTGTGTGTGTGTGTGTGTGTGTGTGTATGTGGATATATGTGTGTGTGTGTGTGTGTGTATGTATGTGGATGTGGGGTGGGGAGTGGGGTGATGCAAAAATAACCGTCTATTGTTCTCAAAAGTGCAATTATTGCTCAAGCAGTGGCACATAACAGCTGTTTGAAGAGCTATCAGCCCACCTCTCCCTTCATGATGTGCCAGTCATAGGATAAGTGTCTTATTTTCTTATTTTAAGACCCCCCCAACATCACCCCATCCAAACAGGTGAACTTGTATGCTTCTCAACCTCTGTGTAATTCTGCCTCATAACAAGGCTGTCCAAGGGCCCTCCTACACTGAGCTTCTCAAACAGGAGAGCGAGAGCAAACGAGAGAGAGAGAGAGAGAGAGAGAGAGAGAGAGAGAAGAGGAGTGAGGGAGACATAAAGAGAGGTAGGGTTGAGAGAGAAAGACAGAGGGGGCAATGCATTAAATATATCAACCTTCAGAAGGAAAGACACAAAAGAAACAGCCTGCCTGAACAACAAAACAATAGAAAGGTTACTGTTTTTTCAGTAAAACAGATTGGATTTTTTTTTTTTTCTTAGCAGGCAGTCCCTGCTAGGCTGTGCACGTTTAATGCAGTTTGACTACAAGAGGCCCGGCTTTGGCCGAACGGAAAGCAATTACAGCGCAGACAATGGGGTTATCATATCCCACAATGACCAAATTCAAATGATACAGCTGGGGAACAGGAGATAGGCGATACGATTAATTGATGAGCTCGGCCATAAAGGTATGCCGTGGCCATTCAACCTGTAATCCATTCCAGGAGATGCTAGTAGCAATTAAACTCAGTGAGATAAGAATCTTCTCATCACGGACGGCGCATTATTGTGGGAGACCGCGGCTGTGCTTTTTAACTACAGCTAATGTAGTCAGCGGAAATGCGGGCGTCCATTATGACTGCATCTTATTGCTCATAATGCAATTATTACACATTCAATCGCAAATTATAAGCACAATGACCATAATTATAAATTATTTACTTACTCCTGCGGGCTATCTAAATTGCCATCTAAATTACCGAATTATTGACTGCGGAGATTGCGGTGAACGCAAGTACGTTGCATACCATTGTCTAGCAGGGCACAATTACGTGACTGTCCAAAACAATGTATAATAAAGTCTTCGATTAAACCAATGGAATATTGCGCGACCCACAAGTCTGATATAACTCATTTATTTATTTATTTATTTACTTACTGCAAACAAGCAAGGAATTTACGGTGCATGTGAGGAATGCTCACAACAGTACGATGTAGTGCATACAAATACCACTAGGGTGCACTGTGTGACCTCCGTGCACCGACTGACTGGTGATGGCGGCGAGATGGGTCGTACCTTTCCTCTCGCCGTTCTCGGTGCAATTTTAGTTTCAGTTTGCTTTCCTGACATGTCAAACATACATTCGCGTTGCTGAGGGAAATATGGCGAATGTAACTAAAGCACAGCACAATATCGCACTGTGGAGGAATCAATCTCTGTCAGGACAGAATTACAGAACAGCACAAAACACAGTTCCTATAGCTAACAGGCTTTGACTCTCCCACGGCCTGATTTGGGCCTCGCCTCTATCAATCTGCAGTCAGAGCAGCAGATCTCTGTAGGACAGGGGTGTCCAGTCTCATTAGAAACGTACTAGCTGCAGGAGCAGGTTTTTTTCTCTTCAGCCCAGCACTAAAACATCTGATTCTATTCCTCAAGGACATGATTGAAGATGATGATCAGTAAGATGGATTCGCTATGATAGAGCTGGGCTGAAGGATTTTATTTTATTTTTTGATTGCGCGAGTGGAGTCTCTGTGCTGTAGAATCAGGGTGAGCCAGTTCATCTTTCGGAGGGGTTGGACACACGCTCATATCAATGCTTTAATATACAGTTATTGAATTTAATCCATTCAACATAGTTGAAGAGCCTAGTGCTAAAAGTACTTCTGTCACACGCCGTTAGGTAAAGATGGGAAGACTTCTTTTATAGTCGCCCAAATCTACTGCCTCCATTTTCTCAAAATGGACATTTTGTGACTTAAGTACTTTTAGCACTACAGTCTTCAATTTTATTTGTTTAGCGCTTTTCACAGTTGAGATTGACCTAAAGCACTTTGTACAGAACACAGAACAGGACCTGAACCCCCATGGAGCAGCCAAAAGGCGACAGGGGCAAGGAAAAACTCCCTGGTGGGGGGAAACCGAGGGTAAAACCTGGCTCCAGAAAGGGGAAACCCAACTGCCTGAGGTCCGGCCAGGAGACATGAGGAAAGAAGGGAAGGAGAAGACTGGCAAATAGAGCGGACAAACAGGGACGGAGATACAGGGAACAGGGGCTTCATTTCACCGTGGAGGGGAGAAGGCAAGCTGAGCAGAACCATCAATTGTATCATATGGCCTAAATGCGCGCAGTCGTGTGATATCTTTGTGTCAAACAAGGGCTCAATACCTCATGATGAAAGAAAAGTGGATAGAAACAGCCCATGTTCTATCACAAGAGAATTTCAGGGGAGTGGGGACACACTGCAATAAACAGAGAAGAACGTGTTCATGATTTTGGGTGCAGGAGCGACAACGGAGCAAAAAAATTCACCTTCCGTTAAACTTACCATAGAGAATTAAATCAAGGTCTTGTTTATGATTTCGTACATGCATGATAGGATGATAACCTTTACCTGTCATTCTTTAGCTTGTGTTAATATTTTTTCTCTGACATTGAGATTTTTGTCGATGGCATCAAATCCTTTCTTACCTTGAAGCAGTAATTGTATAATCATTGACTATAACGCAGAAATGGCCAAAAAATGTAATGAATGTATTGGCTCCCTGGTTTCTTGCCGTGCGTCTGTGCTCTGTGAAATCTGTGGATGGACTTTCTTATTTTGTTGCATATTGAGCCTCTTCTAGAACGAAACTCCTCGATAGTGCCTTGCAAGCCGGCCCCTGATCTCCAGCGATATCGTGGCTGCTCTGTTATTTTAAAGGTGCAATATTAGAAATGGGCTCATGCAAAATGCACACAATTTCTTGTTTGTTACACACACTGTGACACAGGTAGCTGCATGCAAAATATCAAAATTACAATGTGAAGTATTATCATTGCATCTTTTCATAAAAATAATTCATAAACTCCACAACACTTAGGGGGCCACTGTATTGAGCTGAATTGGAAAACTGATTTAAACCCTCAAATTGAAACAGGAACTTAACAGGCCTCATTGTGAAAGATGCCACTCTCTTTGTGGCCGTGTTTCATTTCAAATAAAGTGATTTGTGAAACAGGGCATCAGGGAGCGATTTTAACTACGTTGTACCTAAAGTATTTGGCCATTCTTTTTTATTTTTTTTTTGTAGGTTACGTTCAAGTCCTGGTGCAATTCAATTTTATTTGCATAGCACTTTTCACCGAAGGACTGCCACAGAGACGCTTTACAGAACAAAAAAAGGGCAGCGCCCAGCCTAATCCCCACTATAGCAAATAAGGTAAAACCCAACAGTGGTGAGAAAAACTCCCCAGTGGGAAGAAATCTCAGATGGAACATGGCTATAATGGGGGAGCCCATCCTCTACTGGGAAGCTAATAAGATTGAATTTACGCTTATAAAAATTAAAAAAAAAAAAAAACTCTTTAAAACAATTTTAACTACTTTGCAGTTAAGTTAAAAGGTAGGCTGCATGATAAATGTAGGCTCTGTCCTTCTTGTGATATGTGCAATTGTAGAAAACAAAACAAGCATTTTACATGTGGCTTTTGAGCCCTCCTTTTTCAGTACCTACTCATTTGAAACCCTCTGTAGTTCAGCTTTAGTGTTTTCACCACTGTGATGCCTCTACATTCGCTACAGGGATTTATTCAACTTCACTACATCATTCACACTGCACATTTATGGTGAATATGCACTGAAGTACCAGTTCATTTCAAAACTGACATTTTGAGTCTGGTGGTCTGTGAAACCATGAAACAAAAGGAATAAATTCTTACAAAAGATCCTTAATTTTTCATCTTGACATAGACACACTTTCTTGAGCGGACAGAGTTGAATAATGACCATTTCACTGATGGGAAAATAGGGTGTCGAGTCCACAAGTTTTTTTTTTAAGTACTTGAATGGAGAAATTTCAACTTTGCTTGAGGAAATGGACTCTTATGACGGCTAATTAGGCAAAGACAGCCTGCTCGTTATGACAATAAAAGGATATAGCTCGCTGTGCCCGAGAGGCGAGTGGCCAAGCTTGAATACAATCAAGTCATCGTTAACACATTGATCATTTATGTCTCATTTGCATAATTGCAGAGCACTCATTCGGACGTATAAATGCCATCGCTGTGAGTCCGGGCGAAGTCTCGGGGCAAACATTCATAAAATATATGACAGCCTCTAATGGAAGTCCTCACCAGCCGATTGCATTATCCTGGTTTGTGTGAATTTAAAGCTAACAGATATTGCGTTTTACATTTATTGCTTATCTAATATCCCTCAGCAGAGGATCGTAAATGGCAAGAGGTGGAAAATATTTGCACCATCATGTAGAAAATCTTCCGGAACTCTCTCAAGACCCGTTGATAAGTGGTTTGTTTTGTACTGTCAGATCCATAAATATTTGGATATTGAAGAACTTACTTTTAGTTCAGCTTGCTGCTTTATACCACAACTTTTTGGAAATGCAACAACAAATTAGAGCCCAAAGTGCAGACTCTCAGCTTTATTTTGCAGGCATTTTCATACATGTGCGCAGTTTACATGCACATTTCATGAACACAATAATGCTAACTAAACAGAAATTGCCCCATCATCCTTCAAATTAGAGCAAATCTTTTATTTGATTTCCAATGAAGCAAAGTGAATGGGAACAGCTTTTCTTGCATTAAAAGGTGATCTTGCCCACCTTAACATACTTCCTGTTTATTTACACATCATTTGTTTACCCTGAGTATAAAAAGCAAATGCCAGCTCATTTGCATTTAGTAACATTGCGTGAGACATTACTATTGTTAACTCAAGCTGTATCTGGGGCGTTATTGAGGCTGGAATTCCGCAGCACACTGAGCGCGATGCATTCCTTCAGATTCATGCTGTGTTGAGATAAACACTGGAGGTGCTTCCTCTCTTTCACAAACTGTTCTTACTGCAGGGCACTGCATTTTGTTGTGTCGTCATATTTTTATTGAAGCACAGCCAAACTTTTGAGCGTTTGTTGCGGTCAGCCATGATCAAATACATAAACTGCGGTGCCTCTTCTAATATGCTTTATTGATGCACTGCCAAATAAATGCCATGTTAGGTCTGTGTTGCAGGTCCTGTCAGAAAACTGCAATGTTTATGGACTGTTCACTGTAGTTCACTCGGGAGAGCAACTTAAACACAGAGAAGTTTGGAAGCTATAAGCAGAATTGAAATGGATTTGTCTTATCAAATCCACAGTTTTTGAATTTAGAATTGGGTTCCAACATGGAACCGGTTCTTGATACTCAACCCCACTCAGGAACAGACTGGCTAAGGAGCAGAGACGATGCACAACAGAACTGCAGCACAGCGGACCTAAGCAGCACAGAGCTCAAAGCACCACAGCGCACAGACTAAAGACAACAAGGAACATCTGAATCATTGAGTTTCCAAAGGGTCAAACTTCAATGAATCAGAGGTCTGCATATCTTATAACAAAAGGGGGAACTTGTAATTTCAGCCAAAAGTAGCCCAATGACACTCTCTTCTAAAGAAATAAACTAAAAATATATGGGTCATAACATATGGGCAAAAAAATTACAACATAATTAATTCTTTTCCCTTTCTTGATAAAGAGTGTTCCTTGGAGTTGGGCCCTTTGGAAACTCAGGGATTCATATGTGCGCACAGACGAGCTGAACTAACACAAAACAGGTGCAGAAAGACACGGGAATGATAGCAAAAATGGGTTGAGAAACGAGACGACACGAGGAAACACTAATAGGATAACAAGATACAATTACAGGACACGGGGTACAAGAAGCACAGATGCAAAGGAAAACAGGGACACTGGGAGCTGCAGTCACCAAAACAAGGAAAATAAGATGCGGAACAGAAAACAGATTATGGAATCCTGACCAAAACAGGAATGCTTATATGTACAGAGACAACAAGAAAACAATGGGAATCAGGTGTTTAATTGCAATGAGGAAAAAACGTGGGCAATTTGGAGACAACAAATAATGAATGAGACGAATGAGGATGAATGACATGGGACTGAAGATGCGAATAAACAATAACTTAAAACTTAAAACAGAACTTAGACACGGGACTGACACACAGTCCTGGAATTTCAGTCTGACTGTTCCTATTTTCAGGCAATATTGATGTCATTTTGCTGCACACACACACACACACACACACACAGACAGATATATTGCTCCTGTAAACTTGCATCTCGTACACGCATCTCACAGTCTGCATGTGTCAATTTCACGCTACCCTCCACCACATACATAGTATATAAGATACCAGACCTGAACGTTATAGCGGTACCAGATGCTGCAGGCAGATCTGATGAATGTCTGGATTACGAGTCTGAAAACGAAAAGCAAAAAAGAAGCTTGAGGTGAAAAGTATACTGTCACCATAGTTTTTAAAGTCATTTATACATTTTTATTACATATTTTTATACATGCGCTGTCTGAGATATAAAAAATTCTCTTTTTCCTCCAAAACTGGCCTCACTGCTGGATGCAGGAGAAAGGAATGAGGCCCAAGAAAAACTGGAGAATTTTTTCAGGCTGCAATTTTTTGGCCTCAAAAAATATGAGACCCTAAATAGAGCATTCAAAAAATTAAATTTTTACTCAAAAGATCCCTTGAAATACCACAGAAATGCAGATTTGACTGACTGCCTGGGCAGTTTTTTTTTTTCCTGAGTCATCTTATTGCAATCACTCTGACAGAAATGTGCCACATTTCTCTGAAAACTAGAGAATAAGAGTGGAGAAGGTTCCGCCTGCATCAGACAGACTTATCTGGGGCCCTGCTGCCTTCCATCAACCGCTTTTCACGTCGTCATGACAGCCACTATACCGCTGTCAGTCCGGGACATTCTTTGCCATCACTAACCATATCAGCACTGTCAGATCTGTGCTACTATCATCCCCCCACGTCACCACAGTGCACGCCCTCAGTGTAACCATGACTCCCTCACAGCTTTCAATCTGCTTCACCTGTCAGGACGCTGTTCATTGGGCGCACCTGAACAAGTTGCACCTGCGGCTAGATGAAAAACAATTCCCTTATTTTTGGCCGCAAACCGCAACCAGCCCGTCAATTACAGCATTTGAAAAGTGACGGCCCACATACATCTCATTCACCATCATGATGTGAAATGATGCTCCATCAATCTGATGCAAAAATGACAACTTCTCTTGTCTTATCGTTTTAACTGATAAGATTTTGCATAGTCGATTTTGCCCTTAGCAATCGATGAAGCCGACCTAAAAGTTTGTTTGCTTCCCTCTGTCGAGATCCGTTTAGCCACCCATCCCACCTGCGTAGGCTGTTTGAAACGCAGTGCTATCCTGCCAAATGCGGGTGAGATAAATAGCCTCACGTCTCGGTTATAATCAGTCAAAGGTAGTTTTGTAAATCAGGTCACTTTCAGTATGAGGGGGCTCAAAATCACAGTGTCCAGTTTGTGGAATGCTTTTTTTTTTCATCTGCGGTTCATAGGTCAGCTACTGCAAAAATGGCTCTGGCAAATGCCAGATCACTCTCCAATAGAAATTTTAAGTACATTTATCTGAGATCATGGTCTAAGATCTATTTAGCTTGGTGTTTGTGTGATCAATCCACTGTCTGACTGTTTCCCCCTCAGACTACAGTTACTCCCCCCCGAGTAAAACTGCAGTACGTTTCCCAAAAGCATAGAAATCTGACATTTCAGGCGCATTTCTTTAAAGTATCAGAAATTTTCCTGTCTCCCTACATAAAACTTTTTTTTTTTTTTGATCTAATCATTGCACAAATTCATATTTGTGTATATGCAATCAGTTAACTAAATTAGCCTGGGTAATTGATGGAAATAAAAACCTGCATACACACCGGCCCTCCAGGACCGGAATTGCCCACCCCAGCACTAGACTACAGTTTAGCGTTTCTCTATCGGCTTCCAGTCTATTTCAGAATCCATTTTACAAGGTTTTACTCTTTGTTTTTGCAGCACTTACTGAATTACTGAATTACTGACCTACTTTGCTGTGGTACGACTCCCAGGTCATCAGGTCAGTTTCGCCTGGCTGTCCCATGGCCCCCGTTATAGTAAAGGGTGACATTTTCATTATTCGCCCAAAGACTGTGGAACAGCTTTGCTCTGTATATTTTGTCTGTCCCATCTGTCCCCTTTTTCTAATCTAGGCTTAAAACTCGCCTCTTTGGTAGAGCCTTGGAAATGTATTGTGTGAATTCTTTTTTGTTTCATATGCAGTACATATTTAAAATCCATGTGCAAAAACATTGAGCAGCACTTTGGTACAACTATCATTGCTTTATGGGCATTTCATGAATAAAATGTACTCACTTATACTACTGAAGTCCACCCCAGCCTCAAGGACTGGGCGAAAGACAGTCAAAAATTATCATTCCATTCCAGAGTCCATTCACTGTCTTTACTCATACATTCATGCATACAGCCAATTAACAGTCTACAGTTAGCTTGTATTTCGACTGTTAGGGTAAACTGAGACCTGAACTCAACACGTTTCTATGAAATGATATTGCTGTCCATAACCACAATCCTTGTACATTATTGTGTAATGTATTCTGATTATTACAGTGCGCTTCATATACAGTATAGTCTTTCAATCAATATCACATATAGATGGAGTATAGCTATTAAATATTGTAGCTTTTAACGAACAGTGGAAGAAAGATTGTTCAAGTCCGGCAGTGGAGGAACTTCCTAAAACATTCTTAAGCTTCAGCAAACATTTTTATTGACATTAAAGGACACTGAGAATCTGTTGTCTTTTGTGTTATTCGGTGTTAACACATTCAATACTTTTTACATCGCGAGCTTCTGTAACTCCTGAAGAAAGTGAGTTTCGGAAATGTCAAGGTAGCTATAATAATGAAAGCTTTAAGTTTGCTGTTTTAAAATGAGCGTTCAGGTGAATTTATTCCTCGTTGAAATATTCATCGTCCCACAGAGAACCCTGCAAATTTACATAATTCTTTAAGGTTACATATTACTTGTTGTAGATGTATGGTCAGAAATAAAATATATTGAATTTGCCTTAAATCCATATTTCAATATTGTAGTAACTTTAAAGCACAACAAGGTTATCTTCACTTTCAAACATATATTTCAGAATAGTGATGATGTAGGGAATGCACCATACAGCAGAGTCAGCAATAGCTTTGGTGGACTGATGGACAATAGTTTATGACTAATGTAGTTTTGGGGGGACAATCAAAGATGGCATGTTTCAGGGGGATGCGACTCTATTATCTTTTAATTTTTGCTGTTCTCTCAACCAGACTGGTTTCTTGAACTTTAACAAAAGTTAGAGGCTGTGAGGGAGCTTTCCTTAAACCTTTCAGCGCCGTGGGCAACTACAGTTGCCCAATAATGTAAGATATCAAAGTCAGATGCTGTTGAAAACATATCATGTGGCAACTTGTTTAAAAGAGCTCCCGCAGGGGAGCTCTTTTAAACAAGTTGCCACATGATAGGTTTTCAACAGCTCAGGATAACTACATTTTTAATTCCTTGAAAATGGATTCGGCGCTCAGAGGGTTAACCCCTTTCCCCAGATGTCAAATCAACACATTCTCATTCTGACTCGTCATATAGTGACGTTACCTGACCAAGCATCTATACGACACTAAAGGAGGCTTTTTGTGTCCTTATTTGACGCTTACGTTTAGGGCTTGGGTCAAGGGTTAGGGTTTAGGGAGTAGGGATCTTTTTAAACTGGCGTCAAATAAGGACACCAAAAGGCTCCTTTTGCGTCGTATATCGACGCTTGGTCAGGGAACGTCACTATATGACGCGTTGGGATGGGACTGGGCTTGTCAAATCAAGGTCATTTTAGGCTTTATATCTCAGATATAGAGTGTCACAAAGACTGGAAAAATTATTTCAATAAAACAGGACACGAATCATTTGGAGATTAAAGTTATTTTGGTGTGTTTTTATCATTTGGGGGCAAAAAGGTACTGCAAACACAAGAAAAGTTCATGTAAATTAAATACTGAAGTTGTTTTGCAATGAGGGTGGTAGCAGATGTGGTTTTATGGGGAGACATGATTCAGACAATGTCTATTCCACCATTTCAGACCAAAGAATCTAATTTTTTTGGAATAATTTTATTGCATAAACATTCAGTATACAGTAATGTGCTTCAGAAACAATTATGATTACGGCATCATTTAGACCCCTATGTCTAGGGTTACTGGTCCTCTGCGCAAAGGAATTAAAGGGACTGTTAACCCCAAATTCAAAAATACACATTTTTCCTCTTACTTGTAATGTGTTCTTGTTACCTCTACCAATGTGGTCACGTTTTTTGTCTGTGTTTGTCTGTCTGTTAGCAACTTCACGCCAAAAGGTATTTTGAACCCCCCCGGATAGATAGCGTACGGCCCAAGGGACAATCCATTACATTTTAAACTTTAAACCGAAAGGTACTGGGCAGATTCCGCAGACTTCATTCCTGTGATACGACTGAAGAGACCGCGCACACAGCTTATGAAATGTAAAAAAAAATGATAACTTCTCAATGTGCAAGTTTTACTCAGGACGAATAGTTTTGTGACGATTGACAATATTTTTAAACAGCCAGATTTAATGCGTTTGCTCGGTCCGAATACAAAACCTCACTCATCATTTTGGTCTAATTTAATCTTCCTGACTTTCCATTCAGAAAAAAATAGCGGCTGCATTTCAGCGACTCCCACAGCATTGCGTGCGACATCATTGAAAGCGTGCGAGAATCGAGGGAGATGTTCACTGCCTCCTGAGCGCGGGAGTGTGTGCATTATCGCCCAGGTTTTGCTGTTCATCGCAAATGGAATCTCCCAGAAGAGAATGGACATTGTTTCGCTTTTCGCCTGCACTTCTGTGCACAACACCTCCGCCGCACATTTACAACCCCCCGCGTTCGACGCCGCACCGAGACCGTCACACACTCGTCGTCCCCGATGTGACTTAGTTTCAGACTGGTGATTATTAAAGACAGGTTCCCTCTATCTCTTCCATTACAGGGGTGAAAGTGAGGCTAAATAATGCAGCGATGCCAGTGTTGTCCCACTAACGCCGAGCCGCACCTCTCCTCCTGCCCATGGTATCAGTGCTGTTGTATTACACGGTCAGGCCCTCCGCTGGGACCCAGCCACTGCACTTCCCCAGGTCCCGCCAGGAGCCTCTGCAGCAACACATCTATTTTCTATATGCAAGCACATCTGAGGAGGGTAATGACTCTTCCAAGAGTAACGTATCGCCGCGTTCAAACTTTCCATTATTCACTTTACAAGGATAAACATAATAAAAAAATTCCAAAGGAACCTACAAACTATAGGTCAAGCTATGTATGTAATATAGTCATTTGTATGTGCATCTAACTGGGTTTAGGAGTACAAAACGATCAATTTTGATGCAGTTACATTACCCAATAGCCAATAGATGAATACATGTGATTTTACAGCAATAAACATTCTGTAAGTGAGAGATGCGAGCACATGAGGTGATCTGCTGTGATCTGAACTAATAGCGTTGATTTCTGTCCATATGGATGTACGATACCACTTAACTAGATACACCTGCACATTAACACAATAAATTTGCTCACATAACAGTGGCGAATGAACCTGCAATTTAATTTATAAAGCGTGGAGACATGGTGAAGTGGTTCAATTTTTCAGTGTGACTGAACATTATAATGAGCAATATGCATAATCAAAGAGAATTTGACCACAGCATGGATTTTCATGCGTGACATTCTCTACCGTTTAAACCACTTAAACTCCGGAAATTAATTTATTCTCAGATCTTTCTCAAAAAAAGGATATCCCCCGTCATACTGTATTACTATCAACAAAAGGATATATAACTTTAATAAAAGTTTAATAATCTGGTGAATGTATACCATATTTTAAAATTTGTACAGAAATGTTTAATTAGCTCATGGAGCAGGTAGAATATTAGAATCTCAGGTAGAAATTTTGCCCTGACACTCACGCTAGTTTTGCTATTACAGGCTCTATAAAAATAATTTATATAGAAAAGTGTGATGGCTACATTAAATATGAATCAAATGTTAGCCACAATTCAGTTACTGTAACTTCTGAGTGATGGCCACCTAGCTTAACTATTTAACTGACAGTTGATATAAGCAACTAGTTTTTTTTTTGCTTGTTTCTGTTACGCCAACCTCATTTTAGCCTCATATTAAATCAATATTTCCTGTCAATTTATGATCATCATGATAAATAGCCACTTTGTTTATACAATCCCAAAATGAATTACCATGTCGTTTTGCTTACACACAACCATACGCCAAGCGTGCACTGTGGCTGCTGGTGGTAAAAAGGTACATTCCCGTCCCTGAACTGTGCAATACTTGCTTCACCAAGACCCCACCAATGTCGAGTGCAGGTGCTTACTGTTGCAATGTTTTGGGTATAGTCTTGTTTTCTATGTCACCATTTGAGTAGGGTCATGTGGATGATAGTATATTAACCCTTTTGAAGAGTAGGCCTTTCTAAATGTTTATTTTTTGTATTTCATTTTTTAACATTCAGAGTCAGGGTTGAAGAGCTCCATTGCTTTCAGCTACCACTAGTGACTGTTTAGCTTATTAGTGAGATCAGTCGAGTCAAGTCAAATTCATTTATAAAGCACATTTGAAAACAACATACGCCGAAAGTGCTGTGCAATGATAATAGGTAACAGAAATAAAATTGGGAAACTAAAATCATAAAATAAAGTCTATAAATCTGTTCAACAAAAATAAATAAAACATCAATAAAAAGAATGTATATATCAATATAAAAAGCAATCAGAAAGTAAAAAAAACACAGAACACACGTAATTACAAACAAATTGTCAACAAATTGCGGCTAGTTTACAACTTAGGGTTTAGAATTAGTTTTCATTCAGGTCTTGAGGGAGATAACAGGCATAATTTGGGGAAGAAAAGGATTGATATGCTGTCCATAAATAATACACTCCGTCGCACTCTGCATGGAAAGAATGCATTTATGAGCCTACATGTCTGATTCTCCCTCTACGCGTGTGTCTGCGATATGGTGAGATGAATTGAGCTCACAGACATGTATGTGTTTGTGTACAGTACTGGTGTGTCTGTGTCAGTATACTTTTACGCATTATAGTGAGGGTTTACTGGGTATTTGCGAACGTGCTCATACATGCACAATGATATATGGTTGTGTGTCTATGGCCATGTTTATGTCAGAGGAAATGCACTTGCAGCTTGCGCACGTGTATGTGTGGGTGTGCGTGCGTGCAGGCGTGTGTGAATGAGCGCGTGCCGGTTGCAGATGCGAAGCCTGTGCACGATCCGCAGCCTCCGACAGCAGCAGGGTTACTGGCTGCGCGCGATTCTGCATGCGGCGCATTAAACTGCTTCCTAAATACTCAAGCTGTTTACTGTAATTAGTCCACATTCCTTCAACGTAATTATCCTGCTCCTGCAAAACAAACAGCTGAGAGGAAATTGAGTTGCTCAGGATGGTGGATCATTTAAAAAAATTATCATATAAATTGGGCAGGTTTTGAAAAAAAAAAAAAGAGAAATTGGCTCCTTTTTTCCCCTCTCGTAAGAAGACGTCTGAAGCTCTTGGCAGGAAACAAAGAACACGTTAGTTCGGCACAGGCTGTGTTTTCTTTCTGTTCAATTCTGAACTTGTCGCTCCTCAAAGGCAACCTGGAGTGGCTCTCCGCGGGAAACACTTCAGCTTTGTTAGCATCACTTAGGTATGCTAAATAATGGAGATGTTATGATTGAAGCTCAGTCCTGCTGACATTTTTGATGTGGATGAGCCCTGGTGCTGGGAGCTGTTAATTCTGCCTCAGGGTAGCAGAACCCCTGAAGAACTCAAGCTGAGAAGCCACTGTGGAAAAGGAGTAGAACTAGAACATTTATTATGGAGAGACCATAGGTTTCTTGGAGGTGGGAGCGGCATTTGTTTTCACTAGTAAATAGAGACTCCAGTTTTGGCCTTCTTTGGGACGGGCACTATGTTAGGATTCAATTCAATTCAATGCAATTTTATTTGTTTAGCGCTTTTCACAGATAGACTGTCACAAAGACCAGATAGTTAGGTGCGCAAAATTGTTTTGTGGAGACTGATGACCTCAAAAAAAATTGTGTAAGCCAACTAGTGATCTTGTGGTCTCAGCTCTTAAAAATGTGGTAAGAATAACTAACCTTATGTTCTAATTAGAGTTAGAGTAATTAGAGTTTACCGCACTGTCTGGGTTAACACTGTGACCTTAATCTCCAGAAATCATTGTGGCATCGTGGCTTAAAACCCACAATCTCTCCTTCATTTCCCCCTTTCAGTTATCATCTGAAGATGTGCTTGAAGGGCAAATGAAGGACTTCGCTCATCAAGCGCTGGCTCGAGCAGCAAAGACCTGGCACAGTCGAGCGCGGGTCCCTTGAAGCTGATTCAGATTGATTGCGCGATTGATTCCATAGACACACGCGGGTAGAACAATGCAGAGAATTGTCTGGTCTGATTTGGGTCCAAGGCTAAGTGGACGGGCGTCGCCTTTGTAAATTCAGATGGGGAAACTACATCTGTCTCAGCCTCTCCGGCATCCGGCCAGAAACACCATTCAATGCACCTCCGAAAAAAAAAGAAGAAGAAGGAGACGTGACATTATTATGAAGGGCTTTGTTCCCTCCCTTTCTAAATAATGACATCGATATTAACAAGATGAATCAAGATGTTTGGAGAAAAACCGGAGGGTTGAGTGAGGGTGACACAATATAGGACTCACAAAGGCTTTTATTCCAATCTATTGAAAAAAGAGGCATGATGTCATAATTAGTTACTTACTCTCTGATTGGATGAAAAGGCTTTGGAGGTGGAGGAATGAATTATAATTTACTGCATTACAGTTGCTGATGGCAAACCTCTGGATACCTTCTGGAACATTCTCCGGCCAAACTGTGGTAACTTTCAAAGTGTTGGGTCATAATTCACTTCATTCATAATTGCTACAAGTACTACTTCTACAAATCCGACTATGTGCCACATGAAGGAGGCAGACTGTGTGCCATATTTGCATTGATGGATCAAAATATTTTACATAAATTGAGTACTGCACATTGACTAGCCTGAACCCACTTTCCATATGCCTGAAGAAGATACAGCACTGCTGGAGAACATTTAACAGTCCGGAATAGCACATGATTAGCCCTGCGCACCTCTCATCTTTATTGCTCTCTCCCCCTGTCCAGCTATGTATAAGTCCTCATTTTAAAAGTCACTATTCTTTCCCTTACTGTTCATTAACCCTTTTACTGGTCGATTTCCATCCTGCTATACAGTACTACTCTGTGAATTTTTTTACGAATAAGCTAAAAAATTACAATAATGTAACGACAATTCCTTAAAATCAAATGACACACATTGATTGTATTACCTGTTTATTAATCGTATCTGTGGTTACAATAAAAACTTAAGCAAGTGTGTGAGTAATGTTGCTGTACCGGTGAGACAACGGGGACAAAAATGTCTTTTAGGTGGTCTAGCTGTCATTCACCGGGCGGAACTTAAACTATCCCCCTTGCCGCTGCCTGACCTTACCTCTATGGAATGTCTAGCCTTCAGATGTAAACCTCCATACTCCATGACACTGCTTCTCATATATCGCCCTCCCAAACCACATCCCTCTTTCCTCCCTGAAATCCATGATCTCCTCACATCACTTTGCACCATGTCAACAGACATTGTCATCGTTGTTGATGTAAATATCCATGTGGACAACCCCTCCTGCCACCTTGCAACAGACTTCTTGAGTCTACTTGACTGCCTTGGTCTGCAGCAGCATGTTAAGGCTCCCACCCACACCAGGGGCCACACCCTCGACCTGGCGATTACCAACTCAGCCCCCATCAGCAGCCTTGAGGTCTATGATCTGGGTGTGTCTGACCACAAGGCGGTGTCCATGGCCCTGACCTTTCTGCTGCCCTCTACCAGACCTAAGCGCCAAATGACCTTCCGAAACTGGAAACACATCAACCCAACCATCATGACCACAGACCTCCAGCGCATCGTCTGCCCATCCTCTGCAACAATGGATGAGCTAGTGGACTACTACAATACATCGCTGAGCAGCATTTTTGACCGTCATGCCCCTGTCAAGACACGTGAGGTCAACTTTGAACACTCCGCCCCCTGGTTCACACAGGAGCTGCGAAGCTTGAAAACAGCTGGCCGTGCCCTGGAGCGCCGAGCCAGACACTCCGGGCTCACTGTCCACAAGCTGGCTTTTCGTGAGCATCAGAAAGCGTATTCACAATCCCTGAAAGATGCCCGGTCAAAATTTTACTCAAATCTAATCAATAAAAACACTGGCAATTCCAAGCAGCTTTTTACCACCATTAATCATCTTCTCAGGCCACAACCATCTTCTTCCACTGAAGCCACAGAGGAGAGATGCAACAGCTTCATAGACTTTTTCAGATCCAAAGTCAACAACATCCGCTCGCTGATGCCCAGCTCCTCCTCTCTGTCTCCTCCGGCCTTTAACCCCTTGCCTGGGAGCCCACCATCCCTCCCATGCTTCACTGGGGTTCAGCAGAGCTTCATTGAGGAAACCCTCAGAGGAATGAAATCATCCACCTGCATACTGGACCCCATCCCAACCGCCCTGCTCAAATCCTACATCCCCATCCTCAGCCCAATCATCACCCAGGCTGTCAATCTCTCAATTCAATCTGGTTATGTTCCACCTGCCCTTAAAGCTGCTGTCATTCGTCCCCTCCTCAAGAAGCCAACCCTGAACCCTGAGGCCTTTGCTAACTACAGGCCCATTTCAAACCTTACCTTTCTGTCCAAGGTACTTGAGAAAGTCATTACCTCTCAGCTCCAGGAACATTTGAACAACTATAACCTGTTTGAAAAATTCCAGTCAGGATTCCGTCCAGGCCACAGCACTGAGACAGCCTTGCTCAGGGTGACAAATGACATTCTAATGACAGCTGACACAGGATCACCATCACTGCTCATCCTCCTCGACTTGACAGCTGCATTCGACACGGTCGACCACGCCATCCTCCTGGGCGCCTCCAAAACACTGTTGGACTCTCAGGCAGTGCTCTGCAGTGGTTTCAGTCCTACCTCTCAGACAGGACTGAATCGTGTCACTGGGAGGTAGTAAGTCCAGACTGCTCCCTGTCACCCTGCGGTGTCCCACAGGGGGTGGGTCCTCGGCCCCATCCTTTTATCATCTACATGCTCCCCTCGGTCGTGTCATCAGCAGACATGGGATATCCTTCCATTGTTATGCTGACGACACACAACTCTACATCAGAACTGCTCCTACTCCCTCTGCAGCCCTGTCTTCTCTCACAACCTGTCTTGAGGAGATAAAGGCATGGATGAACGGCAACTTCCTTCAGTTGAACAGCAATAAAACTGAGGCTCTTCTTCTTGGAACACCGCATCAGGTCCAGTCTTCATCCATATCCCAACTCACCTTCGACAGCCTGGTCATCCCTCTATCTCACTCAGTCACAAATCTGGGGGTCCAGTTTGACCCCCATCTCACCTTCAACAACCACATACAACAACTGTGCAAGATCTCATTCTATCACCTCCGGAACATCTCCAAACTTAGCCCCCCCTCTAACCCTACCAGATGCAGAGAAGCTGGTCCATGCCTTTATCTCTTCAAGGCTGGACTATTGTAACGGACTCTTTTCGGGATTCTGGCAAGAACATACAGAGGCTGCAGTACATCCAGAACAAGCGCTGCCAGGGTCCTGATGAGAGAGTCGAAAGCATGAACACATAACCCCATTCTACACACACTACACTGGCTTCCTGTCTCAGCCGGATCACCTACAAAATCCTGCTGCTCACCCACAAATGCATCACTGGACATGCACCTACATACCTGCAAGACCTTATCCTCCACAAACCTCCACCCGTTCCCTCAGATCCACAGGCAGCCTGCTCCTCCAGGTCCCAAAGACCAGACTCTCCACCATGGGGGACCGAGCCTTTAGTTCAGCCGCACCACGCCTGTGGAACAGTCTCCCGCCCAGTTGAGGGCCCCACAAAATCTGGACTCTTTTAAATCAGGCCTGAAAACCTTCTTATTTAGAAAGGCTTTTTAATTGATAGGGGTAGGAGAGGAGAGGACGCTGGCGCTTGTTTGTTCGCCGCTTCTCCATCTCTGAGTTTTAAATATTGCTGATATTTACTGTGTTTTCTATCTTTCTTTACCTGTTTTTTTTTTTTTTACTTGTAGCACTTTGAGATTGTCAAATGAAAAGCGCTTTACAAATAAAATCTATTATTATTATTATTATTATTATTATTATTTTGGCTGGTTGAAGGGTTTAGATCAAGTACATTCAGGTTTGTAATAACTGACTCCCTTGATAAAAATGCAGAAAAACAGCTGCATATCGAGGACTGACTGCAATAAACAGTTATGTCCAGATGTTATGTATTGGACTTAACTGTTTATTGCAGTCAGCCCTCGATATAATAGACAACACAGTCGACAAGGATCAGCTTAAATATATTAGCTATCAATTCTCTAAATGCATTTATTTTCATGTTAAGTATGTAGTTTTCCTATACATTTGAACTTATAATAAGCATTATTTACTTTGTTGTTTATAAAATGCAGGCTTTTTTGTCATTTTTCTTAAAGCGTGCCAATAATTCTTAGCCTACCCATACTGTATCTGCAACTAAAGCTGTGATCTAATAGACTTATGACATCACAGTTTCATCAGTCTACTCCTGCTCCAAAACGACCAATGACGTCATCTTTCGATAAGTTTCAGGAATGTTTTTGCTGTATGAAGTGGGTGCACGAAGAGCTATGTTTCCTAAGGCATCAAAATAGTGTATTTCTTCAAATTATTTTATCACTGCCACCATGGGAATGCTGCATCACATGCTCATTACTGGTACTATCAGGGATAGGCTTTGATCAGACATAAAATGGTGGAATAGGGAACATTATTGTTGCTACTAACACTACTGTTGCTTTGCCAGCGATTGTTTGTTTGGTTTCTGGTTTGTTTAGTCAGAGTGACACACAAAACTATGAGACACAAATTATTTGTCTCAAACAACCCAGCTTGACTTATTTTCTTGGGTTTGATTCAGCTAGCTATTGCTGAAATTGTTCTTTTTTAAAATATATGATCCACTTGCATTAATGCGTTTGGACTAATACGTCACAAATTTATCGACTTTTAATGACCGAGAAACTGTAAAAACTCTACTGTCCGTGAAGCACAGCAGTCAGTGTAAGCAATGTTTGCAGCTTAATTTTGCCCACCATTTAGCATACGTTTATTTCAATAACTATGGATGCTTTAAGTTTGTATTCAGTGCAGTAATTGGTAGAAACCCTCTGTATATAGAAGTAGCCTTCTGTATGTACTGTAAATACATAATTAGTGACTCATTACTCATTATAAATACACTCTCATGCACACATTCATGCACAAACACACACTCACACACATAAACACAGACACCCAGGCACACACAGTGTCCATTATATAAAACACTGCATGCTCAGCGTTAGTCTCAGACCAAGAATTACCTTTGCTCTTCACTTCATTGAGAACAAGGTAAACGTTTGGTAAATATAGATAGTCGGTTACAGAAGTAAAAGGAATTAATGTGTGAGTAAGAGAAGGAGAGTAAATGGAGAGTAAAGAGAGGAAATAAAATATAATTTTTTTTGGTTATTGATTTTCCAGAGCTACTAGTTGTGTCAAGCTGCTTCCATCAAGTGTCAGACGTTGATAAGGTCATACAAAATAAATAAATAAATAAAAATGATTGGTTGGTTTTTATCCTTCACATTTCAACTTTCCGGGGCAAGAGGGAGGTTTCTTTTTATTTTTTGTTTCATTATAATGAGAGTTTTAATTTTTTTATTTAATTTTTTAAAAATCGGAGGCGGGAGGGTTTTTCTGGGGTAGGCAGGGATGCTAACCAACTATTTTTTTTTATACAGCCCAACAAGTATGCAACCCTAGTGTCACAAACCTCTTGTGAATTCCTTGTTTCTCATCCCATCCCGCAACTTGTGCGTCTATTAGATATATTATCTCTTTTGACTGGTTTATGTTCCGCGTGCTTCCCTCACCAGCTGTGTTCCATTCATGTTCCCTTCCCTCAGGTGTGTGTTGGCGTATTCATAGCCCTTACTTTGTGTTTGCAAGTTACTGGATTATGACTTGTTTTATGCCCTTCAGCAACCAATCAGTATTTGCTAGTTAAATTCTTTGCCTGCAGAGATTATTCACAACCTTTGATGATAGTAAAATACAAAAGTTATCTACCTAGTTCTATTAATGGAACAAGCTCAGTAGCCTTACTCTCGGTCTCCAGGATTGGCGCCTCTTTATTAATTCTCAGTCTGTGCTTATGCCCAGTTCATAAGGAACAAACTGCTAAGCCAGTCATCAGGATTGGGGCCGTGTTCCTGCTAAACTTCTCCATCCAGCCATTTGCCAGTTCGGCTCTGGTGAAGTATGTACCCCATCTGGCAGCTGTCCCGGATCGCCACTCTAGTCTGTTACATCTGAACTGAACTGTGTCATTCTCCTTCGGCTTCATCCCCTGTCATACCGTATTACTATCAACAAACCCTACTGCTGCATTGTACTTGCGCTACGCATTCGGTTCCTGGTCTGGATCATAACAAATAGATTACCACGGCAACAACCTCCTCTCAGGTTCTCTAAAGTTCAGCCATCGTGTTCCCTCCTCCCCTTTCACTGATTCATTTGTTCCTCAAAGCAAAAAAAACCCCTGAATCTCAGAGTTAAACTGAGGCTAAACCACCTCAGACGGTTCACTTAATAATTGACCAGGATATCAGTGAGACAGTGTGAGTCTGGCTGCAGGGCCTGTTTTAAATAAAAATACTGGGTGTCATTGTGAGACGGGAAGGGCATCGCATGACTGTAGATTAAATTATTTCCACAAAAGGGATTTGATTCTTTTAGATAGAAGACAGCAGGAGCTGCACCCGGAGTGACTGCAGAGCTTGTTAGTCATGGATCGGCCAAACTTTTATGCAGACTTTCAACTAATCAATGCTAAGATACCGTCTTTTTCCCTGTCAGACAAAAAACCAGTATGTACTACCCATCTCGGTGTTGGGAAGAGGACCGACTTGGTTATTTTTGGTTTTCTTGTTTCTATTTTTACCTCCACCAAGGAGGTTATGCTTTAACCCCTGTTTGTTTGTTTGTCTGTCTGTCTGTAAACAGCATAACTCAAAAAGTTATGAACGGTTTGGCACAAGATTTGGCAGGATGATAGGTGGTAGACCAAGGATGAGTTGATGGAATTTTGGAAGTAGTCCAGGATATGTTCTGTAACAAAAAGAACAGATATAGGGCGTGGCAGTGGTATGCACTCTACCGAGTGGCCTCTAGTTCTATTATAAATTCACAGTTACAACTTGGAACAAGGCCCAAACTGTGCCATATTAGTTTTTCACTTAAGACAACAAACATTTGTATAATTTTTATTATGTAAGAATATTTTTTTTAGATGCGTGTGGATGTTTGTATATGTACCTCCAGTGCAGTGGTATCATTTGAAGATATAAATTCTATCAAATGACGGTGACGGTAATCAAATGATTAAAGTCTAAATTAGCGCCGCTTGCAAGCTGATACACCTGTATCAAAGAGGCGCTGATTACATTTCTCACAGGTGCCTGCGCTTATCAGACCATAATTAGCGGGGAAAAACAAAAAAACAGAGGAGGTGAGTAAACCTGAAGGATGCTTCCTTTAGTGCCCCATTTAACTTTCAGCAAAGAAACAATCCTCTGCTAAAATGTTTTTTTTTTAAGTTGCTTAATTGTACAATAATTAAACCATAAATCACTGTGACACTGACAGCTTCTCCCAATTACTCACGTCACGCATGGGCTGGCGCTACCGTCATATTCAATATACCCCCAAATCTAAAATGGAACCAAGCTCTACAACTAATGTACGGAGGTCCAGTATGGAGGGCATAAATACATACTTTACATTGCTTTTAGGTTTTGTCTGTTTGAATCTGTGGTTTGTTGCCAAAACAGGGGTCAGTTTGGTCTGTATATTGGTGACGAAACACCACCATCCCCCCAGTGCCCCCACACCCTCGCCCACAATTCTGAAATTAATATTGACTAAAATAATTAACCCCATATAACTTATGGACTCATAAATGGGTACAGTAGATGCAACTGCTGTATACCAACCTGAGGAAATTCAGAGATGATACCAAGGTTTCCAACGAACCCAAATATGTCCTGCTGAATTACAGGGAAATGTGAATAAAATGATGTGCAAGATTCTAGATATTTTCCATTTGAAGTAATGCTGTGGCCATAAAAACATGGCGTCCTGGGTTTGAATATTTCTCTCTATAGAAGTGTGGTGTAGCTAGTGCCGCAACCAGTAGACACATGTTATGTATTTAACTTTGTCCTAGAACTTTGTCCTGGAAAAGTGCTTTTTAAATGTTTAATCTACTCAAGAGAATATTTAGATGAAAAACTCTGAGTTTAAGCGGTTAATTTGTTCAATGAAAGAGCACTTTTGACTTTCTGAAGACAATTTATGAAATTAAATAAACTCGTTTGGAGCAAGGAAAAAGACTGATGATAGATGCTCATCTTGAATTAATTTTAAACATTTAAACAAAGTCAGAATCTCAATGTTATAATTAAATAACATTCAATTTTTAACTTTCACATGGAAACAATATTTAAATAACCGTAATATAATCTTTAAAGCGGCACAGGAAACAACTGTGTTGTAAATGGGGACTCCTGTTATTAATATAGGTGGCCTCCAAGTCTACAATCTGCAGCTGAAGCGCATAATATTTGGACAGGTCATACAGCATACCAATACACATGTGTCTGTGAAATTACAGGGCCGTTGGATCTATTTTTTGGATGAATTTTTGGAAATTCACTGATGTTAAAAGATAGGGATTTGGGGCCGCCGGGTTGGCTCACTCAGTTAAGGCGCCTCATTGCGGATCACCATGACACGGGTTCGATCCCCGGTCACACCAGCCTGCAGAGGTCGGTAGCCTTTCCAGAGCAGCGCACAACTGGTTTCGCGCTGCAGTGACACAAATTGAGAGGCACTGCTGGGTTGGGATATTAGAATAGTAGCTTTGTTCATTGCTCAAGCGCCTCCTGTTGGCCAGCCGGGCGCTCGTCAGTGAGATTCTAAGCTTGCTCATGTTCGGGTATCCTCCGCCCTCGTTCTGAACTTCCAAAGTTTCAAGCAATAAGTGTGAAGATGCAGGGGCTGACAGGCGCGTGCTTTAGAGGAGAGCCGCGAACTGTCTTCGCTCTTCCGAGATGGCAACATGGGGTCGCATACCAGCAAGTTTGTATATGGGTCTCTAATCGGGCATTCCCAATTCGGGTTGAATTTGAGATGCCAAATTAAAAAAAATAAAATAGCAGTCATAATAATTAAAGTTAGGAATTTGTTAGATTTCAGGATTTTTTTTTTTTTTTTTGACACGATCTTAATGACTGATTCTGCCCAATTTTAATTGTAGCCCAAGGTACGGGTTTCTCTGGCACTGAGTGTAATTTATTAGTTGTTATGAAACCAAAATTGCTGCTGCTATTGCGTGGACAGAATGATTAACAAACAAACAAAACAAAGTAACATACTTGGCAAAACCCCCTCATCCTTAGTTGGGCAGCGTACTTCAGAAGCTCTATTAAATTATTTTACTGTCTGTAAAGTTCTGTTGAGTTACTTTAAATAGCGGGGAGCTTTGGACACTGTGGACCATAAAACACCGAGCCCTTGAATAAAAAAGTTTAAAAAACTGCTACAAAGGAGTCAGCTCATTCCTGCCCTCACATCTCATTTCACAATGGCTTAAAACATCAGCGTTAGACAGTAAACACAAAAACAAAGCCAAACAGCCAGTCACAACAAGAGCCTGGCCCTTCTTCTTCCTTTATTATTATTATTATTATTATTATTATATGCAATTAATGGAGTGGGCTTTGACCACAAACAACAGATGGCATGCAAGAAAACATGAATCTAAATACTCAATAGTCAAAGAAATAACATTTGTCTAACTTAGGAGCAAAATTAAAGAAGAGAGGGATAAAAGCACATCATCTAAAAGATCTCAAACATTTCAAAACAGTGTGAGTGCTTTGTTTTTCGCAAAGTTTACTGTTGGTGGGGGGTACTTCAGCATTCTAGAGGGCTGTAGGACAAAACACCGACCTTTCTGCAGCAAAATAGATTTTGCTCTGTAATTTTAAACATGTGAGCGTCAACTTTTTTTAAGAGTAATATAAATCTGAACAGAGGTTAAGTAACACATGATCAATTTGCGCAGCATCCCGATGTCCTTGTGAAGTGTGGAACGAGGTCCTTAAAATGGATGAACCACTTTAGAGTGGGAGCAGTGCTTTGAATTATATCACACTACACTCATAGTTTGCCACTTTAAACTCATTTGAATATCAGATTAGGTGATTTTAATCAGAATAATTGCAGCAGTATTGTACTTGAAATGTACACAATAAGTGTTGCTAATTATCAAGTAGTGCATTATGGTTATGAAGGTTGCTTTGAGTATAATGTCAATGGCGGCTTGCTAAAACGGGATAATGAGTTTGCATTGATGACATAACTTCCCGATGATTAATTTTGCAGCAATTGCAGAGTCAAACTTTCTTCGTATTGTACTTTGTAATATTTGGAGTTTGTGTTATTGTTGAAGGGGATGATGTGGTTTTGTATGCATTTTCAAGTGAAAAGCTGATTACCTGAGGTAAAAATAGATTTCTCTCAACTCTCCTGAACCCAGTGCGCTTGAGATTTTGTGTCGGTAAACAAGTCCAACGTCTATAAGAAAAAGGGAATTTCAGCTATTCCTGAAATAATTGTTATTGTATGCTGTGGCATAGCTCGACCTAAATCAGCATTTGGTGAGCCAGTGTTGACTGTGGCCCGATGTGGGAGAGCTGGCTATTGCAAGCGCATATCGTGCGCTGTGTGATCACTGTAGTTCCATGAAAACTCACCCAGGTTAATGAACACAAACTCTGCTTCCATTTGTGCATCCATTCTTTTAACCATGAATGTCAAACTCAGACAATTTTTTTAAAAATACCTTAAAATGTGTTAGTATAACTTTTTAATAATAGTATTCATTAAAACTAACATTTTCATGTATCTTCTGAGCGACCTGATTTACCAAATAATACTCTGCTCTTGGTGCGTCTCTCTGTTTGTAGTGGTTTTTACAGTAAATCCCCGCTCAGCTTTCTGCGTGGCTGTTTTCCAAACCTACCGTTGCAATAGCCTGAGTGAATGCGTAACTGCTTCTTCCCCTGGTCCAGCAGTCTTACGGGTTGTTCCTACTAATTGGTTAATTGGCTCGTTAATACCTTATTGTGATCAGCTGTATTCACTGATTGTGCTGTGTATTTAGGTTGTGGGTTTTGGCTCAGTTGGGGCTGGATTGTTTAACTGGAAGGGGCTACTCTAATCCTCTTACTCTAAATTCCAGTTTTCCTCCCTGGCCTCAACCAGTGAGCTAAATTAAGAGCAAATTATTAGGTACAGCCGGTTCTCCAAGCCGTATTCCATTTCTCCTCGTTCTCCTCATTTTAAACGCACCCTAGTGGCTCTACTTCGATCGTACAGCTGGCTCCTCATCTGCCTAGTGCATAATAACCCTGAAAGATGTCACATGATCTCCATAATAGCAGATTCTCTGCCTTCAAGCCAAGGATATTTTCATCCATCGAAACTCTTCTTGTCACCACTTAATTCAGTTTGAACCCACAATGGCCCAGTATCTTAGATTTATTTTCATTTTGACCCATTAAATACATTTAACCCCCAGCTCTTCCAGAAAGATGCTCTAACAAAACGTCCCAATTACCATATGCACAAAATTAGTTTATTACAGTTATTTTGGTGAATTTCATTCAAAGCATTTGATTGCGTAAATCCCCCATGCAGTAAGGTAATGTAGCGCCTTACCTAAACTTACTGCAGAAATTTTGTGTTCTTGCGGGAGCCTACTGCAAACCATTTATTAATTTTTATGGAATGCAGCATCTGTTTCCGTAAGACAGCATAAAATTGAGGGTCTTTCATAACCTTACAGATGGAACTGTGCACCAAAAAGGTTTTCTAGCATGGTGAAAAAAAACTCCTTGATAGTGGGATGTGTAAGTTCTTGTGTGTTCATGTGACCCCAGATCCACTACCATGTCAGTTTGTGGACCTTTACTGTCACCTGCATATTGCAACAGACTTGACTACTATATGTACATTGTAGGTTTACATAAATTTACGCAATCCAGACTCTTTTTGCAGAATTTTTATGCATATTGGATCTGCCTTATTAGGGTCGACTAGATTATAATGGGATAAGGGGCCTTGCTCAGGGGCCAAACAGTTGTAATGTTGACTATATTAGGACATGAACCACCAGAATTCCAGATTTTAATCAACCACCATAGCCAGTCTGTTATTGGCTACTCTCGTCTATGTACTAGTCTAAGCATATAGCAGAAAAGTCGGTCGTATTTTTATACAGTATTTCTACAGAGTGATTCATCCCACATTAGGGTGCTGAGTAACTGTTCTCTTGCCCATGAATGATGATTACTAATCTTAATGAAAATTGGACATCTTAGCATTTCTCCTCTTAAGCCACTGACAACAGCGTATATTTGCTCTCTGTCTGTAGGAGACGTCAGTAATAGTATCCATCATATCTCCAGGGCTGCAACACTGACAGAAGGCTTTGGTTTGACAGCCTTATTTCACTGATTTGTTCTGAAATCAAAGCAGGAGAATGATATTCACCTTGTATCACCTGGAATCTGACATACTACCTCCCAAAGTTGCATAAAACTTTTTTTTGTGTGTGTGTGTTTGAGACAAACAGAAGAAAGAACATTCTCAGATACATCTCAGTGATTTAACATTCTATCAGACAGGGTGAGAGCAGTTGATATGCTTTTTTTAAAGATGATTAAATTTCTATGCTCTGTGGACTGAAGCCATATCAGTTCTGTTCTGATTATTTCTTTTCTTGCCATTGTATATTTCTGCCATTCATAATTCAGTGTAACCTGCCATGAGAACTGCAAATGTATGGTATAGTTTTGAATTGCACTGCATTTATCGCCATGTTAGTTTTAACACTTTACTCTCCCTAAATCTCCAAAGTTGCTGAAATTACGACATTGTGTTCTTGTTCTATGTATGCTGCAGTTGCTGGATCAAGTGGAATTAACTGTCCAGTATATTCAAAGCGGACGTGCATTATTTCACTATTACAGTATTTTGCATGATACTGACCTGTATATATTGCCTATAATGTACTGTATGGAGAAACAGGCTGGTTCTCATTGAACATTGCGAGTGGAACGTCTGACAAACTACTTCAGGCAAGAGCACATTTCCTCTTTATATTGGCCATGTTACTCTACAAAATAACTCCTGACTTAAGCTCTGTAAGCCTGGTTGCCAATAAGTGTGCAACAATACAAGATGGCAAATGCAATATACCTGCAATACACTGTAATAATTGCACTATCAAATTAATATGCAAAGACAGCACAATTCCGAGTTGTTCTTCACTGAAATCATATCTAACAGTCAGTGGATGTGTTTTGAGGGCATGTAGGACGTCTGCTCATAAATTCATCGGCACGATTGCGCAGCGGTGTCCCTGGCGACTCGAAGCCCTGTGTGCCCCGTTTGTCGCTGTTCCGATCTGTATTCTGCAAGTGTGGGGGCTGATCGTCCCCGGGGCAGTTCACCGCTCAGCTGCCGAGCTCGTGCCGGCGTCTAATCTCCGCCGCAGTCCTCAGCACATCACCAGAATGTCGATGACGACAGGTTCCGCAACACAAAATATCAACCTTTACAGCACACCTGGGTATGTGCAAAAAGAAGTTCAGTCTCTTTATCACCTTGAAAAATCCCCCATTCGAAGTTAAGCGCTCACGCACACACACACACACACACGTTTGAAAAGTGGGGCAGAGGAAGCCATGGAATGACTCTAGTTTTCTAGAAGTTTGTGATAGTGAGGAATGGGCTTACAGTATAGCGGAGATGGATTTGTTTCTCTGCAGCTGTTGAAAGAAGAGTGATTGGTTACAGAGGTGTTTGGAACCCTAAAGAGAACCAGAAGAGGATGAGAAGCACAGAGATCGGGCTGCAAGTCTGTTTCCAATGATCCCAAATATGTCCTGTTAAATTGCAAGAAAATCTGTATAAAATGATTTACAAGATGTAGATACTGTGGCTATGAAAACATGGCATCCTGGGTTTGAATATATCTCTCAATATCAGTGTTATGAAGCGCTGCAACCAGCAGATACAGAAAATATATGTGGCATCATCTTGTGATATGAAAAAAACTGCTTTTTTTTAATGTTGAATCTATTTAAGGGGAAATGTAAGTGAAAAAGTCCGAGTCTAAGGGGTTCATGAAACCAGGCAGACTGGAAGTAGGAATGAGCACCTATACTGAGGGAAGAATCAGCGCGGGATGCTGATGTCACACTCCTTAAACAGGGCCGCATGTGGTATGGCCGTATTCCGCACACAGTTAAATAAGGAAACGCCTTTTCTTTCCCCAGCGGCAATTTTTTTTTTTCTACGGGATACTTGCGCCATTATGGACGGAACTCTGTTGTAAACTTATTGTAAAATTACAATTAAAATAACTGGCAAAGAAGGTGCAAGTTTATAACGGTGTATTTGCGGAAACTGAAAATGGCGCGGTTTCATTTACATACTTTTTAGTCTTCGTCATTGATCCCAGTTGGAGCAACACGCAGTATCATCCTGTTACCCATTGTGTCAGGGCAAAGACGCACTAAATGAAGACAAGTAGGCATGTGCACGTCAGAATGAAATTGTTCCGATCTTTATACACAAAGCATACATATATATTCATACATGCATATAACGGATATAATCTGTGATATGCATATAGCGGATATAATCTGTCTTATGCGTAGAACGGATTTTGTCCGTTTTATGCATATTGCTTTCGCTTATAACGGACAAAATCAGCTGGTCCAGTTGAATCCGTTATATGCAAGCTTTACTGTACTAGCATACTACTACTAGGCCTACCTGTAATCATGCATGCATTGTAATGTTTGGCAATAACTGCATCCACCGTGAAGCGAATGCCACATCAAATTTCGCACTTCTAATGAAGTGTCACCACGCACAATGCCTTTATTACAAATGTGTGAACAATGCGTCATCGCCTCAATCATAATGAATAACTTATTCACCTTCAATTGAGCATATTTCGGGTCTGAAAGCGACCGATTGTCACATTCACACTTGAACGCTCCATTATCATGGAACACATTTTGGTATGCTAATTAAGCGCGAACTCTGATTGGCGGAGAGATGTACGTAGTGGCGCAAGTATCCTGTAGAAAAAAATTTCGCTTCCCGGCGCGCTCTCCCGCATTCCCGGAAATATGCTTCAGGACCGCGGACAGCGGCCGAGATAGCAACTGTAGTCCTATCTGCGCTGATTTCAGGACTACGGACAGCGGCCGGTAATACGAGGCGGAAATGCGGCTGAGACTACCATTCCTGCTGCTTGGATATTTTAATAAGGCAACAGATGGATTCTCAACGGCTGGGACAGACTTACTCTTCAGTATAAGATTAGTCCAAAAATGGAGGAGAGTGAAATGGGCTCTCAGTGTGTAAAGAGCACTTTCCATTCTGATGCCACTTTCACCCTCTGCTGATGTGAATTAAAGGTTCCCATTTGTAAGAGCAGAATCGTGTTATTCGGTACATTTACAGGGGTTACAAATAGTAATTTTAAATATGACAATGTTTCTAATATCTGTACAGGCAGGGAAATTAATAATGAGGCCGACCTGTCATTAATCCCATTGTTAATGAGAGAACTTCTCTGCTGATCGCTGATCACCACCCAATAAATAATGCACAAGCATATGCAGAAACAAAACCACTGAATCCTGGGAAAGTGTGCATGCCTTTACACATACAGCTATTACTTTTTTTCAGAGGTGGGGGACACGAGTTTATGGCTCGAGAGGCACAATTTGCAATAATAAATGGGCGGGAGGAGGGGAGTACAGTTAAAGAAAGGCAAACAGGCACTTTAGCCACACAAAGGAAGGAAGATACTCAATCCACACTTACTCCTGCAGGTTTGTCAGCAGTATCTCCTTAGCAATGCAAGAGCTCTGCCTTCTGCACAAAGCACAGTCCTGTTGACTAGGTCGTATTTCAATGCACTTTCCATACATGGCTGACTATGGTCTGCAGTGTTTGACTGATGGAATAAGGTTTCCTCTGAAATGTTTGTGTCAATTGCTCAATGTTGCAAAATTTTACTTAAAATGTGAATGATGAGCAAAATAAATTCAATGCTATTCTCAATATGGAACTGGTGCCCATAGAAACGTGAAAAAATTTAGATATAAGTAAAACTGCATCATGTGTCAATCAAGGTAAATATAATCTTTAATAGGTTTTTTTTTACTAATATAAGTAAAAGTTAAAGTAACACGTACTTCAAAGAGTAGTCTTTACAGGCTGGTAATGGTTGTGACATCATTCCGATCTGATGATATGCAGCAACTCTCCTGATGGCTTTCAGTGTGCGGTTAAAGGAGCCCTGTCTCGATTGCCGCACATACTCAAAACATACATCCTGAGACAGCGAATATGCTTGACTGCAAGTCATAATCTGATTCCATCCTTGCCAATCTGTCTTTGTTTTGCATTGCTTTTATGTACTTTAGTTACTCCAGCATTATGCTTTTTATATTAAGGAGCTTTCTATGGAAATTTGAATATTCAAAGCGTTGTTTTAAGCTGTAGCAAAGGGATACGTAGAGTGTAAGCTAGTTTGCACAGTGCTGAAAATCATAGAAGAAGAAAAATACCGCCTAGATTTTGATTTGCAGTTTAACAGATTTATTTCATTCAAAGTTGCAAGCAAGCACAGTCATCATGACACAGCTCCTGTAACAAGTGACCTGCGCTCATTTAAATGTACCCATGATAAATGTGATCCATTAGTGCAACATATTCCAGCTCTTATATCTAGGAAGCAATCTAAAGCCTGTGCTGATGACTTATATATGCACTGTTCATTTAGATTTTTAACAGCCAAGATATGATAATATATTTATTACTTTTTTTACTATTCATAATTTTTTTTCAAAGAGGATAATGACTCATTAGCAAGGTAGATAATGGAAGCAAAAGTTATACACCAAAGTCACAATGAGTCATTGTTCAGCAAAAGACGGATTGTCCATGAAAATACGTGCCTCTGGGTAAAGGGGAATCACCCCCATATCAGTCCATAATGAAAAATATGCATACGTTGCTATAATTTTAAATACATTCTGCTCAAACATTGCTGGAATACCAATCATGCATTTGACATTTGATAAAAGCTTATGGCAAGACCAAGTCCATGAAAGTTAAACCAATTTTCTGCTGATGTGTGATCATTTGGGAATTTTTTTTTTTTTACTGGAAGGATTTTGCATTGTTGATAAAGAATTCATCTCAGTGGGCTTGAGTACAGTGTAGCAGCAAACCTGAGCAGTTTGAAAATCTATGTGAAACAGAGTAATGAGTCAATTTGCAGGTAAATGAGCCAAAACCAAGGAGAGTTTTTTTGGAGTCCCTGTTCTTTATTTCCCAGCTGGCCCATTGATTAAGCCTCTGTGATATATTTGCTCTTCTTATACAAACATACTGCTCAGCTTATACACTTCTGGAGTCACTGAAGTACCACAATCTGACAAATACTATCTGCACGATATTTCCAAAAAAAGAAGCATTTTTGTGTGCCGCTTTAATAGAGAATTTTTACAGCAGGATGTGCACTAGATATATTCTAGGCCCTCAGCCCTGACTTTGCTCGACTTGAGCAGAATAAGCCAACTTAAGCGTCCTGTGTCGGAATCTAACCGATACAGCCATTGTGCCGCTATCTTAGCAGCTGTAGCAGTTGAAGATGCCAAGACTGTGGCAAACCAGCTGTGATACGAGGAAAATAAGATATGTGAAACCTCTCTGAGAGCCCAAACACTGTGAGTTACACGTCCTGAAAAATTCACTAATTAAAGTGTCTTATACCAAAGGTCTCAAACTGGTCTGTAAAAGGGTCGAGGGGCTGCAGGTTTTCATTCCAACTGAACAGAAGCACACCTGATGCAATTAATTTATTCAACTGATCTCAGCCTGCACCGTTGATTAGTTGTATCAGATGTAATGGTTGGAATGAAATCCTGCAGCCCCTCGGCCCTTTTACAGACCAGTTTGACACCCCTGTCTAACACAAAGGTATGACGGCCTGCCAGCTTTACATTGCGCTAGAATTTCATTCTGTGAGGCACAGATCCATTAAGGAAGTGCTGAGAAGCAAGTGAGAAAGAAAATTCAGCGGCATTAGGAGAGTTTTCACTGATTCAGTGTGCACTGATTATCTAACCTGCTGCTATGATGGTGACATCATCACTGGGGGTCAAATTTTGTGATGAGTATGAATGAGAAGGTGTTGGAGCTTATTCACAATATAGGGTAGGGCAGAGGCTCAATTTCAGCCTCTCGTGGCCAGAATTAGTATCACAATAACAAACACTAACAAAAATAATGCCGAAAAAAATTGACCTGCCAAACCTTTTTTTTCTATTGATTTCATTTGGCCTGTACTGGGATATGTTTCCCTAGTCTGGGCTGGTCAGCTGAAATACCCCATCACAACCTTGGAATGCGTGCAAAAGAGATGTAGGAGGAGTGTTTGAGTATACTTACAGTCCCCAGTGGAAATAAGGGATAAAGCAACACTCAGGGTGTTTTGGCAACACTCACAATACCCCATCAGCAGTGGTCCGCAAAAAGGTGCCAGTACCCTAATCCAGAAGTTCTATCTGTGCCTGCAGCTCTTCCATCCTCTGACACCAACTGAGCACCATAAGACTTTCAACTAACCTGCAAATCACAATTTTCAGCCAAGATTCTTATTTTGCAAACTCAGGCGGTTTAGCGCTTGGCTATAACAAAACGGGGCACTTGGTATCGCAAGCCAAAGCTAGAGGTCGGGTCAACATCTAGCTTTGAATAGCCCTGGAGGGGACAGATTTACCCATTAACTGAGAATAACAAACCAATTAAACCACTCTACTCCTGGTGAGATGGCACCAGTTCTAAGGCAGTCATAGCAAGTGAGTGACTCGATTACACTTAATTTGGCAGAAAGAAGTCCCAGCCTGTGCTCCAGGGAAGCGCTTTCATGCCATGATGGCTAAATAGCCAAAGAAGAGCGTTACTCTCCTGGTCTTGCGCTTGGCACTGTACTCAGATAATTGTGCCCCTTGTGTTGGAAGTTAACGAGAACAAAGCTCTCTTACGTTGGCTCCTCATTAAAAACCCACTAATGAGGAGTTCAGTGTGGTGTGTGTGTGTGTGTGTGTGAACTGTAGGTCCTTCTCTGCTCAGTGACCTTTTCTGCCCTCCCACCCCCAGGTTGTGTGTTTCTCTCCCTGCCCTCTTTAGCTCATTCAGCTTGGCCTCAGCCTAATGGAGCATCGCAAATACCAAAGGTCATTACAACAGTACAGGGAGCTAATTAAGCACATACCAGACCATTAATGGACACAGAGTCCATTTTCATAATTTCCAGAATATGTGCCAGGATTAGCATTTGCACTTTAAAATAGTTCAGTTTGTTTCGCTGTTTGCATCGATTGGAGATCTTGAGAATTTGACCCACAATGATGATGTCACCAGTATAGCTGAAGGTTAGGTCATCAATGCTTTCTGGACCGATGATAACTCCCCTGACACCTTCAAAGAACTGTTTCAGCCTGCTAAGTGAGATGGATTGAGCGAGCTAACGGTGTCACAGACAGCAACATGAATATGAAACAATGACAGAATTGGGCTTTGTTGAAACAGGTATTTAAACACATGGGGTCACTTTTCATGGGCAAACACAAAACAACTCCTGTTTTGGGTGCGCTAATATTCATTAGCATCTCATTAATATTAATCGAGATGCAGCAGTCTGTTGCAGATGCTAACCGGTACAGGCGTTCTATGCAAATCGCTCGGCAGGTCTATTGTCTTTGATCAGTCACCTTGGAGATTAAACAACTTAAGTTGTTTTTTGTCGCATGTAGATTATCTCAACAACACGAACCACCGATAAAAATTGCAGTGAAACACCCCCACTTCACCTCCTAAAACAAACAGCGATGAGCTTCTCAATATGTTGAAACAATCTGGGACTTTTTCCTTCACTGATAATTGACCTCTCTGTGACATTATCATAGTTTCATTATGAGAGAATTAGAGTCTAAATGTCAGTGGTGGACAATCATAAAGATGCAAATTTTAGACATTGATGAACGAGTAATGCCGCCATTTGTAATTAGTTTACAAGTCTCCTCAAGCCCCTCTATGATGCATGTGACTGGCTCTGGAGTGGAGCTAATTGCTTTACGAAAAATAAAATACCTGGCATCCTTTTTTTACAAAATGATATCACACTTCTATTAGTTTTTGGATAATGAATGGCTGGCTTTTACCTTAAATCCTTTATTTTAAATAAAGGCTGAGTTTTTAAATGTCTGTTACCTCCCTTTGATGAATTCTGGAGAGAAAATTGAACATAATCTTTCCTTGAAGCAATAGTTTCCTGAACACTTACATCTGAGTACTCTTAATATCCTGTTCTGGTGAATTTCAGTTCCTCTCTGTCTGAAGTTTTTCTCCTTTGAAAGCTGACAATGAACTCATTAGTTGGACAAACCGAGTAATGATTTTCTTTCTTGGAATTCTACAATGAAATTAATTACATTTAACTGTAGCTGTGACCTTTAAGAGAAACAGGATACGAAAGCAAGACGACTACTCATTCAATCCTGTAATAATCTATAACAGGCACACTTTTGTTAATTGATTCTCACTTGAACATTCAAATAGAATATGCTCTTCTGAACCAAGGGTGTTTTGTCCAATTATGGGATTATTTTTAATTATTTAGGCCTATATGATTATTTTGCATTTTAACAACTGCACTGAACACACACCGTATATTTAACAAGTGAATCATTGAGTTTCCAAAGAGTTCAACTCCAATAAATTACAGGTCTGTATATCTTATAACAAAAAAGGGGAACTTTCTTGTAATTTCAGCCAAAAGTATCCCAGTGACACTCTCTTGTAAAGAAATAAACTAAAAATATATGGGTCATAACATATGGGCACAAAAATAAAAACATTTTTCCCTTTCTTTTTTTCATTAGCTTTTATTAGCTCAAGATTGGATTACCGCAATGCACTTTATGTTGGTGTCTCCCAGTCTGCTCTTAGTCGCCTCCAGCTTGTGCAAAATGCTGCTGCCCGTCTTTTAACCAACACCAACAGACGTGAGCACATTACTCCGGTTCTTAACTCTCTACATTGGCTTCCAGTTCGTTTTAGGATTGATTTTAAACTTTTAATGTTTGTTTTTAAAGCTCTTAATGGCTTGGCCCCATCTTATTTATCTGAGATTTTAGCTGTTCGTGAGCACGGCAGAGCTTTGAGGTCCTCTAACCAACTTTTGTTGGAAGTGCCCAGGTCAAAGTATAAACACTGGGGTAACCGAGCCTTTTCTGTGGCTGCACCCTGGCTCTGGAATAAGCTCCCCGCCGAAATACATCTCATCTCTGACCTGGGCCTTTTTAAATCCAAATTGAAGACTTATTTATTTAGGATGGCGTTTAATACCCAGTAGTGTGGTGGCACTTTTATTTGATTTATTTTATGTTATTCTATTTTATTGCTTTTATTGTTTTTATGTATTGTTTTATTTATTATTGTAAAGCACTTTGGTTCACCTGTGGGTGACTGTAAAGGGCTGTATAAATAAAGTAAAGTTTAAGTTTCAGTTTAAGTTCTTGAAAAAGAGTGTCCCTTGGAGTTGGGCCCTCTGGAAACTCAAGGATTCAATTGTAACATCAGACAACATACAGTGTATGTTGAAATAATATGCAGCCTGTATTGGATCACTTCAAACATAATGTGGCTGAAGAGTGTATGTTGTTGTATGTGAAAATTTCAGAGCTTTTTAATCGCATTATCTTTGAGTAATTCAGTAGCTCACAAAGTGAAAAGAATGTGCAAATGTGTCAGTTCTTCCCTCATTCTTTTGTCAAAGGTAAAAAAAAAAAAAAATATATATTATATATATATATATATATATATATATATCTAAACAAATGCTGTCAATGAACAACAGCATTATCCCTGAAACAGATAGATAGATAGATTCTCCTCAAAGCCAAAATTCATAGCTTGTCCTGGTGGTGGCACTACAAGGAAGGCTTGAGGCTCCAGAAAATCATCAGAAGAACTATTCAAGGCTGCAGCCATGTTCACTGCAAATTTTAATTGATTCCCATTGGAACTATTTGACTTACAGCATCTGTACATGTAGTTTCACCTGATGGTGGCACTAAACTAATAGTAACAGAGCCATAAAAATCAGTATAGCTCCTCCTCTATGCATCAGGAATGTTGACGGCAGATTTGACGGGACTCCCTATAAAACTGCTCAAGGTGTCGCATTTTTTAAAAAATGAAAGGTTTGAACTGGTAGTGGTGCTTCAGGGAAGGACATTGTCACACAAAACAATATGATTTGTCCTCTAAGCACCGGGAATGAAAAAGAAAGTTTTGTGCGATTCCCATAGAAACTGTTTGAGTTATCGTGCTAACGTGAAGGATCTGTCGCGGTGCCTGCAGCCATGGCAATGGATGCCACAGCGAATCCATAACGTCCACAAGCTTTCCCTTCTGGGGATATCAGAAGTCTGGTAAGTTGGTGAGTGTTTATTTTTTTTTTCAAATTGAAGCACAATTGAATCATTGAGTTTCCAAAAGGCCCAACTCCAATGACTGAGAGGTCTGCATATCTTATAAAAGAGAAGGTAACTGTCTTGTAATTTCAGCTGAAAGTATCCTAATGACACCCTCTTGAGAGAAAAAAGAAGAAATATATGGGTTATAATGTATTGGGGGGGGGGAAATGATTTTTTTTTTTCTTTTTCTGAAAAACAGCGTTACTTGGAGTTGGGCTCTTTGGAAACTCAAGGATTCAATTGCTACTATTGAACTCATTCCCTGACACTGTGTTGCTTCATATCATTAATAGCAGCAATCTAAACACACAAATACACACACACAAAGCAAAGACACACTTGCACACACACACACACACACACACACATATGCACACACACACACACACGTTGGGTTTTCAAGTTTTGTGGGGACATTCCATAGACTTGCATTCGTTCCCTAACCCCTTTCCCTGACCTTAAAGGGCATCTAAAGTCGATTCCCATTGTTTTTGTTTATCGGTCAATCAGCGAGCCGCACCCGCGCAAACGAACCGAAACAGGATTATCTAGGCGTGCACACAAAACATTGGTTGAAGAATGAAATTAGCCATGTGACGATGCAAGATGTCAACAAAAGCAAGTGATTTGTTTGTTCACATTCATTCATGGTCTATACCCGCTTATTCCTCACTAGGGTCGCGGGGGAACTGGAGCCTATCCCAGCTGACTACGGGCGAAGGCAGGAACACACCCTGAACAGCTCGCCAATCCATCGCAGGGCGCACACACCATTCACACACCATTCGCTCTCACACTCATACCTATGGGCAATTTAGTGTCTCCAATTAACCTTACATGCATGTCTTTGGACTGTGGGAGGAAACCGGAGTACCTGGAGAAAACCCACGCGAACACGGGGAGAACATGCAAACTCCACACAGAAAGGCCCCAGGCCAGAATCGAACCCACGACCTTCTTGCTGTGAGGCGACAGTGCTAACCACTATGCCACCGTGCCGCCCATGTGAACCCTGTTTGTTCACATTGGACGTTTAACGTCTCGTCAGAGAATCAATTTTAGATGCCCTTTAACCCTCAACAGTACATACCTAACCCTAACCCTAACCTTAACCTAACCCTGACCATATCCCAACCCTAACCTTAACCCCTAACCCTAACAACCCCAAACTTAACCCCTAACCCTAAAATAGCTCAATTTCCTTATGGGAACCTGAGAAAGTCCCCTTAAGGATGAAGAAATCTGGTATTCCATTACTTATGAGGACGTTTTGTCCCCACAAGTGTAGGTAAACATGGACCACACATACACACACACACACACACACACCCACACAAAGTCTGCATTTGTGTATGTTTATGCATATTTGTGTGAATGATTTAGTGTGAATGGGTCTATGTCTGAGCATGTCTGTGTGTACATACACACATGAGTAAGATACTGCATAATAAATTGCTTGCAAAAGCACACCTGATTTCCTGATCAATCCCCAGGCATATTAATTACAATAAAAATGACACAACATATAAATTCTGAACAGAATCTCACTTAGTGGTCAGGAAGAATACACATTGCTTAATGTAAGTGTTTGCAGTTAAATTTTGTGGACCAGAAGGGCGTCTTGCTCATCCTCTACCAATACTTCTTTTGGTCATAAAATGCATCTATGCACATCAAGAATAATAATACAAATGCTTATCTGGAATGACATCTGTTGGCCCGTAACAATGTCAGCAATGCCAGCTTTTGTTTTTCGCAAATTAGCAGAATGTCAGATAAAAAGGCTCTATCAGTTTTATCAACTGCAGCTCTCTGTAATCAGTCCACAATGTTTTCTTTGTGTGCCTAAAGGCTTGCTTTCTGTTTGTTTGTTTGTTTGTCAGATTGTTTCAAATTCTGACAAAGTACATATGCTGTTAAGTTGATTATACATGTTTGTACGTGATGGTTTGTTTCACTTGAATAATGAAGCAGTGGAGAGGGCAATATAAATTCTATTTTGCCATAATATCGAAAAAAGAAATGCAGGCTAAAGCCGGCCTGAAAATCTTTCACTGAGGTACACTGATAATTATTTGAACAAGACTCTTTACAGCAACACTGACGCACAGGCACTTTGCAGGAAAATTGAGGACGGTCACGTGAGAAACGCCAAAAGCTATGAAAAAAAAATCCATTCCCTATACTGCCTCTCCGTCACTAGGGTTGCAGGGGAGCTGGAGCCTATCTCAGCTGACTCTGGGCGAAGGGCTGGGAAAATTTCAACATGAGAATCGAAGATAAAATTGAAACAGTATTGCTCCGAACTGATGTTTTGGCATAATGTAAGAGGTCACATCGAGTACACTGATGTCCATCTTTTGATGATCTGATGTGTTATTGGAATTTAATATTTAGCGTAATTTAAAAAGATTACTGACTATTTCATTTGCATGTCTGTGTCCGAGTTTGCGGCATCACTGTGTCCGTGTGTGCGTAACTGTACGTAAGTACAAGGATGTATGTGCTGTATATGTGTGTGTGTGTGTGTGTGTGTTTTGGTCTGTGTGTTTGGCAAATGTGAGCTATTTATTGGGTGTTATATGACGCTGACTGTCGAGCCGCAGTATAGCCCTGGTGATCTGCGGAGCCCAATCTTTTCAGACAGTGACACGTGCATCTCATAGCATTCCACTCAGTGCTGTCAATCATCTGCCACACTTCCTCTTCAGTTCATCTTTATCACCACCCCTCTGTGTCAGTGCAAACAGAGCTATGCAGGCATTACAGGGGTGACAGAGGGAATTCACCGCATTCCAAGTCACATTTCATGATGGAAAATGCCAGCACATCTGTTTGCCTGCACATAAGCTCTTAATAGAAATTCTGGTTGTCAAGCAGCACTCTGCCAATGTTGATGCAACATCGCAGCAACACTATGACAGTAGTAACACTGCTGCGGTTCAAGGGTTTAGCCAGGATTTGCAAAGCTGGGTATAAATATTGTGTATGAGCTGTTCATGGCAGTGGGTACAGGGTAGGGGGTCCGGGGGTAAGCTCTCCAGGAAAATTTAGAAAATTCCATTTAAAATGGTTCAATTTGATGAATTTTAGGACCATTGTAGAGATCCGGGGGGGTTCCCACGGGTCAGAAGAGTTACAAATTTGACTCGAAACAGCTCGTTGCCGTCGCACTGTACGTTTAATGTTTGCAGGGAAGCTCAGACATTCTTCACAATTACTTGGTGGACATACTGTTGTGAAAGCAGAAACCGAATATAAGGTTTTAGAGCCCCAACTTGCAGCAGAAAGCAGCCAGTTATTCTGGGAGGTAACTCACGTCTAACCCCGATCATTTCAGGTTGCGTACTCACGTTGACGTACAGTTACCATGGTAGCCAAAAGCATTTAAAGACACGGTACACAGAGAGTCGATCATTACACCATACAGACAGCATTTCTTTCTCATGTTTTCTACACATTTACATCGCAGATAACATTGTAGTGTATTTTGCCTTATTCTATTTGCCACAATCACCATACTCCCTAAAGATATTTATTGTCACTCAAATGTGTCTCTGTCTATTTTCGCCCTCTCCTCCAATATTTGCAGCTTTGTTATATATTGTGTCAGTGAAATTTATCCTGTAATTCAAATGTGGCAAATTCATAAAACATATGAAAAGGCTAACGTGTTTGAAACTGCTTTGTAGGTGTGCAGTCAGGGGTTAAAGTGGGCCGGAATGGTCCGGAACTGCGTTCCGCCACCTTAGTTTGAATTGAAATATTTATTTGACCAAAGCTGCTTTCACACCAGACGCGAAATGAATTTTTCGCACGACAGATTACATTCAAAGTCAACACAAAGACGCAAATACACGTGAAACGTGTGTATTCGCGTCTTTCCGTTGACTTTGAATGTAATCTGTCGTGAGAAAAATTTGTTTCGCGTCCAGTGTAAAAGCGCCTTAATGGTAGTGCCGCGGACTACAGATCATTTTCACATGCTGCTTTCAATTAGCTACAGCCTGCCTGCCACTCTCTCAAAAGCATCAAGATGCTCAACAAATCAGAGCGCAACATCAGTCTCTGCCAGCCCCGCCTTCACTAAATCGCAGCTGTATCATATGCTGTATTTCATTTGAATGAGTGCATCGGTCACGTACCAGCCTGGGAGGAATAGTCAATGTTTGAAACGGCGTTTATAGCCAAAGTAAGTGGATTAACATAAGTTGAAGTCGATGGTGAAGTTTTGGAATATTCAACAATTCAACCCGGCCAACTAAAAGAATTTAAATTTAACAAGGGTTAACGTTAGCTGCTTTAGGCTATGTGCAAAACGCTAACCAGGCTGCTTACCAGCTAGCTAGTGCATTAATAAAACTATTATCAAAGTCTGACAAAGTCTCGAATGCACCGATAGTTATGCAAGGTTTGTTGTTTTGTGTTTCTGGCTCAGCAGTAACGTTACTTGTGCATATCTTTCCTTGACATCTACAGTCGCCAGTTAGTTAGCGGCAGAGCTACTTGAAAATCATTGCGCTTAGAAGCACGTTTTTTATGTAGCTGGCAAGCAAGCTATATTATGCTGGCAGCATCGCAGCGTCCTGTACTATTTAGGGATGCGTTTCCCAAAAGCATAGTCGCTAACTGCATTAGAGCATAATATTATTAGAGATCCATCTTGATACATCTAGCCATAATTTTTCATTGGAAATCAGAACATTTTTGAAGTAGAATACGGTTTTTGTGTGCAGAGTAAGGACAGTGTCTTGAAATCACAAAAAGATTCATAGATTTCTGTTACTTGCTCATTTTGGTAATTATGTAATAGTTTTGATTTACTGTTTAAGGAAATGAAAAATACAGTAACAGTAGAATATCTTCACTGTCATACTTCCCATTATTCTACAAGTTTTCAGCCAAATCCATCACTGCTTTTCTCTTAACATGCCCACTTCCTGATTATGTGAATATGAAAATTCAATGTCATAGTCCCAATGGGCCAAAAATAAAGTGAATACAGTTATTTGCAATCATTTGTGTCATTTTCCCCCACTGCACCGCGACACCGGATTTTAGGGTTCCCCCACCTGTCAAATCCCACTTTAACCACTGCGTGCAGTCATATGAAAATAATGCACCGCCTTAGAACTTCCATCAACATTTGGTATTCAAAAGACCCGTAGTTAAGTAATGACACGGCAGTTGGTAGTGACCGTTTGGGGTCTGACTCTAAATTTTACGAGAAATGCACTCAGTTTGCAATCAAGTGATACACAAAGGTAGCCAGAAGTAAACAGATGTGAGCTTTTTTAAGTTGCATATATAATAAATTTTTTCACCATATTATCTCGTATAAATGTGAAAATTTCAGTCAAAAAACAAGTAGGGGGGTGCCTGGCTAGAACCTCACAACGAATCACATTAAAACAAATGTGAATTATGTACAAGAATTCTCATCATCCTGCTCAGGGTGACATGCTGACCTTCCATGTAATTACCCCTGGGAGGCTGTCACTCACATACTCATGAATACACTCCAAATTAATCCAGTCCAAACCATGTATTTACATGCCAAATACCCTGCACACAGACGTGGACAATGTCGATCTCAACCAATTTTTTCAAAACAAAATGGAGTCTCCTTAACAAACCGTTTGCATCCAATTAGCTGGATCTCAGATCACACTGTCGCACGTATTATTTATAGGCAGCTTGTGTGCATGCAGTATTGCATAACTTGGCTCATTAAGGTCTTACTCATGCCTTACCAACAAGATCTCACTTCCGACTCTTCATACGACCAGATGCCAAGCGGGCGTACGATCAGAAAAGTGATGTAAAACTTTTGATTTTTACCAACGTGTAGTAACGTCTAGACCATATATGACACCTTAGGAGTGAAAATGGGCTGCCCTGCCTCTCTGTTGTCAAGAAGCCCTACTCCTGAGTCACTGCTTGAATAGATATTATGTCTCGATGTATCCTCCAATCCCGTGCGTGGAGTTTATCGGCTGTAATGGTGGTTTTACTACACAGCTTTTGCTGGCAGACTGGGAAAATGCTTCAAACGTTGAGCTACAGTAAACTGTGTGGCAATAAAAGAGAGCAGAGAATTTATTTCCTCTTAATTTCCTCTGGGAGAAGGCAGGCGTTGGCATTTGTAAACATTACTCGCCACCTAGCGAGCTCAAAAACACTCCTAATTCAGCACAGTGTCATGGAAACAATTTTCCTTAATATGCTGCCTAACAAAGGCAGCTTGAGTCAAAATTGTGGCATTTTATTGATTGTTTACTGTAAATGCAGTTGCTCTGTCTTCAGTTTTACTGTCTAAAACCCAGCTCAGACTCCACGCAGTCAACAATGGGCAGATCTCATTTCAAAAGAAATTCATGGCACAAATCCCTAGGCAACAGCTGCCAAAAGTTCATATATAGAGTGCACGCACCGTAATCTAATTCTGGCAAAGGATATAAGGATTGATGGAAACTTTACCTCTGTTTGGCCCGTGACTGAAGCAGCTCTTGAAAAGGAAATAGGGATGCTAATAAGATTGCAGTCTTGCTCTGTCTGTGTCTCCGCTTTCCGTTACCAGCGAATTTTTCATCGACGTCCATTTTATTTGTGTTGATGGCGAGAGGTGGGAGGTGTTGGTCGGTGGCGAGGGGTAGTTTGCAGGAAACCATCTTTGAAAGCTATAGATGAATCATGGCAGCTGTATAATTCAGTGAAAGAGGGCTTCATCAGGAAACCCCATTTCACTCACAGTCCTCATGCAGAATTACAGACGGGCCAAGGGCCTGATATGAGCTCAAATCAGGAGTGTGGGAGATGGAGTCTCATTTCCACTCCTGAGTAACCACGCTTTATGTTGCAGGTCAAAATTCATTTATCTCCTCGATAACGTAACTCAGGATGGCATATAAAGACTAAATTACCAGGAGTGATCTTATTAGAAGCTGGGCAGGAAGCCCTGATGAGAGAGAGAGAGAGAGAAAAAAAACAGTCAAAATGAAATACTGCATGTGCCTGGATTATTTCCCTGGTACTGATTTATATCTTAATGTAACGCTGTTTTCCAGGCGCGCGTTCCCTCCTTATGTTATTACGCAATATGAATGATTGACTGCATCGCTAGGGAGGGATAGCAGCGCAAATATACTCCACAAAAGCCAATTTGATATAAATCTTGACGATTTAAATTGCGATTACGAGTTATATAGGTGAATACAATTTGCTTCTCATGCTATTAAGTAAAAAAAAAAAAAAAAAAAAAGATGACACTTCAGATCAATTATTTGAAAATAGTCCATTAATATAATTGTGGCCAGGATGCCTTAGGCCCTAATGGCCAGGGAGAAAAATTGCTATTGATCTACAATACCCTGCGATTTATGACCCCTTTTTTTTTTAAAAAAAAAAAAGATAATTCTACCTATTTAGGTTATTGCACAGCACGTGTGGACAGGCAGTGAGGTTTCAGAGAGATATGTGTACTGTATTACATAGAGAGAGGTGAAGATTGAAAGAATTTAGGAGGTAGGAGATAAAAGCAAGGAAGGAAAACGGGCAAGAAAGGAGAAAATTAAAGGTGGCGAGAGAGACAGAAAGATGAGGTAGGATTAAGACTTGAGGAATTGAGACTGCACTGGAGCTACGACACATTTCATCAATTGAACCTCCTTGTGTTAATTGTTTGGCAAACTTTACCACCATGGTTATAGACACACCATTATGACCATGCTGAGGTACAGACCTACTGAACATTTTCTCCTGCTTACATTGCTTAAAGTGCACCTATTATGGTTTTTCATTATTTTAATATCTTTGTGTGAAACATATTGTTTTTATGCATATTTTAAAGGTCTGTGTCGGAAAACAACTCAAAGTCGCCTCCAGAAGAAGCACTCTCTGCCGCAAAACTCACTCCTCCAGAGCTGACTGAAACGCCCCAATAGCTTCTGGCCATTTTTTTCATCAATTGGTGATGTCACCAATTGAATTTTCGTGCCAAGCGGCTAGTTTGCCACGCCCTTGAATCAAGTGGGTTACGCCAACAAGGCAATGCCGGTATTCCTTCCTAAGCTCATTTACACTCTGGAGCAGAAATCCATTTATCTTAAGGGGCATGACATTTCCAAGACATGCGCAAACGGCGCACCAATCACAAGTGAGTGATCAAGTTGACCAATCACAGCACACTGGGGTTTTCGGGAGGGTGGGGGCAGGATCTCAACGGAGTATTTCACGCACAGGTACTGCAGAAATGGCCAGCATGATAAAACCCATGTTTTTTTCTTTTAACAATGAGGCATTTAAACCTTTTTTTAGTAGACTTCAAGATCACAAGAATGACCAATGAGAAGTCGTTTAATAGATGCACTTTGAAGTTGGGTAACTTCCATCAGACTAACTTGAGAAAAATCCAGAGCACTTGTTCACAAACAGGAGGGTAGGTTTTGAAGTGTCTATATCTTCATCAGAGTCAAATGATACTGCTGGTTGTACAAAATTTAAATACTCCACTGGTAACCCAGGTTGATGTGCTTCAGGACTATTGATGTGAGAGCAGACAGGCATATAGGAGTGCATTCCAGCCCATCTCACCGCTAAAGGAGACGCATAATGAAATTAACATAACCCTCAGCATAACTGGTGTTTAGACCTCAGAACATCACATAACTATTTACAGTAAACAAGACAGAGATAATTCCTCATTAAGGCTGTTGGGTTTAATTGCATGTACGTTGTATACACCGTTATTGACACAGGGAGTCAGGTCATAATTGTCATCATTATCGTTCTCCCCTTTCCAACAGTCCAGTGTCAGTTTGAGGTGTTGTTTCTCAGGTGTAATTATTGTCTTGTTTCTCATCCTGCCACCCTTGTTATCTTCCGCTTGCCTTATCCCCTTGTTGATTGATGTTGTGTGTATTTATGTGTCTGAGTCTGTGTCATTCTCCACTGGATTGTTCTGCCTGTCTCAAGTATCCTAGCTAACTCTTTTTCTCTTCTCCATCTTTTGTATTATATACAGAAACGTTCTACCGCACTGTGTTCACTTTATTAGGGACATGCTTATGAAAAAAGATAACGAAATTCTTGCGCAATTAGAATAGCCCTTCTCTCCTCAGTTTGTCTGGACTGGTTATATTCTGTAAATGAAAGTCCTCTGCATAAAGCAATGTGCTTGGATTTGCAGATTTTGTCACATAATGTGGAAAGGGAGCGTTACAACCTGACATTCCGACTACCGGCTGGATAAACCGCAAATTAATTCAAACCATCCCCTGTATTCCTCAGGGGGACAAGGAAGCAGGAAGCAGGAAAGTGTATGTGTGTGGGGGAAGGGGGGGGGATGGAGTGGAGGAACCTGTCATCATTCAGTTCAGTTCCCCACCGCAAATTCATCCCCCAGCGTCTAAGACGTACTTTGTCATCAGTTTCGAGGTGACGATCTTGAGCGTGAAACGCTGCATTATCCAAATGTATTCATCTACGGTTTTCAGGAAGACCGAAAAAAGAGAAATATCTTTTTTTATTCCCGTAAGGCGATTAGATGCTCGAGCTCCCTGAAATGTAGTAACACAGACTGTCCCTCCCCCTCTATAGAAAGGCTAAATTCTCAAATGAATTATTTACTGATTCTGCGCTGGTCGCCATGGCAAAACAGCACTGATACAAAATCATTACAAAACTGCAGACAATTAGGCAATTTACAGCTTGGCATTATTGGAATGAGCTTGCAGAATCTGTAAAGCAGCGCTGTGTAATGGGCTGCTGAAATGATGCTGTAATTGATTCTCGAGTGTGTTCTGAAGCAACAGAAGGAGAATGAGTCTACCACAGCCTCATTTAACACTTTCACGCAGAGCTGTGAACCTCAACGCTGAAATGTAAGAGCACAACACAGGCCGTGCTCTTCTGCGCAAACTCACTGATACTGAGGATACGTAATGCGAAAAGCTTGTAATCGTCCACTGGGCATCAAAACATCGGAGTCTGAATTGTAGTAGTTATAATAATAACTTTATTTGTACTGCACCTTTCAAAGTAACCACTACAAAGTGCGACACAAAGAAGAACAATAAAGAAAACCAGAGAACAATAAAAACTTATAAAAGTAACACATACAGTAGATTCAGTGACTCAAAATGTGCTTTATAAAAAGGTAGAGGCCAGTTAAGAGGATAAAAGTAAGTCCCAAAACTAGGACCGCAGTTTAAAATGGCCGTGTCTTTGCAGAATTCAAATGTAATGAACGGGAAGCTACTAAAATCAGTTGTACATCATATGAGTCATTTAAATCATCATACTCACAATGGCTATCTAGTTAAATTTGTTCTGGCTTATTCATGTTCAATCAGTGCAGGAAACTGCTTCATTTACAGAGTGGCTGAGGATTCGTTGGTAAATTGGCCAAAGAGAAACTGAGGCAGAACTTCGATCCAATATTTGCCAGCACAGTGGATCACACCCAACGATGGCAGAACTCTTAAGAGGAGAATATGGGCTTACAGTCCATCGTATCTGAATACTTTCACCCTTAGAGCGCTGAAATAAATTTTCAAAAAATTGTAAATGAAATTATCTTCTACTGTTGAAAACCTATCATGTGGAGACCTGTTTAAAAGTCTCTTTTAAACAAGTTGCCACATGATTGGTTTTCAAAAGCTTTGATTTTGATATTTTACATCATTGAGCAACAATAGCTGCATTAAGTGCTCTGAGGGTAAATCTTTGGTGAAGATGGTTGTGATTCTCATTTGAGCCTTATCTTACTGAGGAGCGGTGGTGAGATTTGTTACATTTCCAAATTGAATTTTCTTGTCTCTCTCAAGATCAAATTTGAGTATTCATACTAATCGCACATTCATTAAAATGAAAAACCAGTTGAATTCAGTTGAGAAAGTGGTGGTGTTTTTATACTTGTGGTTCAAAATCATTGTGCGTCTGGATCTAATTTAATGGTGATGAAAAGGTATCTCAGTCCTACATATTACAAATGCTTCTTTACGTTCTAAAATTTCAAAATCAATGAGCAGCGAGATCTGGTCATGACATTTGCGCTTACGCGCGCACACACACAGCGTACAGTTAGCATATTACACACTGCATTGCGGGTTGTACCACGCAGTTGGTGTTCTGAAGGGGGAGCGCACTTCCTGTTGACTGGATTTGGCAACTGTTTGTTAGGAGATGGATCCACCATCCACAGTCAGATCTCCAGAATCTCTGGCCCAGCCCCGCTCGTTACTCTGTCTCAGGCCGGGTCCAGGACAGGGGTCTCAAACTGGGGTGCGTTTCCCGAAATCACGGATGCTAACTTACACAGTTGGGCCCATTGACTGTGAGTGGATGAACTATGTAAGTTGCAAACTTAACCCTTTGAGCGCCATAGGCAACTATGTTTGCCCAATGGTGTAAGATATCAAAACCAGATGCTGTTGAAAACCTATCATGTGGCAACTTGTTTAAAAGAGCTCCCGCAGGGGAGCTCTTTTAAACAAGTTGCCACATGATAGGTTTTCACCAGCTCAGGATAATAACATTCTTAATTCCCTGAAAATTTATTTGGTGCTCAAAGGGTTAATTAGCAACTACGCTTTTGGGAAACGCACCCCTGTTCTGTAAAAGGGCTGAGGGGCTGCAGGTTTTCAATCCGACCGAGCAGAAGTACACCCAATACAACTAACTTAATCAAATGATCCCAGCCTGCGCAGTTGATCAGTTGTATCAGGTGTGCTTCTGCTAAGGTGGAATGAAAACCTGCAGCCACTTGACCCTTTTACAGACAAGGGGTGCCTTTCCCATATGCGTAGCCACTAACTAAGTTAGCAACTTATATAGTTCATCCATTCACAGTCAGTGGGTCCAACTATATAAGTTAGCATCTGTACTTTGCGGAGGCCCTCTGAATGCGACTATCAGGGGATGTGTTGGGGTGGGGAGGGGTGGGCCCGGACAGGGGGTAGTACTGGAGTGGGGGGGGGTCTGTGAGTCGCTGCTAATTAAAGCACATCCTCCGAGGTCAGAGTGACAGAGGAGCCGCAGAGCCCGATGAATTTTAATGGCGCAGGAGACGGTTTGATATGCAGATCAGCGCACAACGCCACTTCACCTCAGAGCGTGTCGCCACCCCGACACCCCCCCCCCAGCCCCTGACCTGTGTCTGGGAGTCGGCCCAGAGCTCCTCGGTACATTGGAGAGTGTGCCCACGCGAGTGTGTCTTTGGCCCGAACACCACGGAGAAAAGTGTCAGAATAATGTTATCTCACAGCGAGAAATGATGAGTTGCTTCCATGTTGCACTTGTTCCTGTCGTTTACAGAAGTTTAAGACATCTTTATTTCCTCCTGCATGCTTATGCTGTATCCAGATAGTCCCCAGAAGCTTGTGTGATTGACCTGTTGGCATTTTTATGGACCAAACAGGTTTTTTTTGTGTGTGTGTGTGTGTGTGTGTGTGTGTGCAGTGTGTGTCTATATGGAACCAAAAATCATGACCTGTAATGTATATAAAATTTCACATTTCAGGACAGCCCAGAAACAATGAAGTAAACATTACGTCATTAGCCCTTGAAGGGTACAGTACTGTAAAGGGTACAGTACAGCCTCTAATCATGACGTTAATCACCAACATCTGATTGTATCCGTTAGAAATAGGCACTCAGTCACTGTACTTCTGCATATTTCTTGACAGTTCCATCAAGTTCTACACTAGAATGTTCTATAAGCTTCTGCAGCGCTATAATCTTAAAATGAAGAGTTTCATCGCAAAACGAGACATGCGCCAAATTCAAATATTTTCTAGTAGTGATATTAGAAACATAGCCAAGGGATAGCCGCACATGTCCAAGTATCTGTTTTGGGTCAAACAGCGATTTAACCCCTTATTTCACTATGCCGAAATTAGCGTTTTTTCGCAAAGTGAGACATATCCACTTCACTTGTTTGGCAAAACGAGACATATCCATGGATATATCTCATTTTGTTAAAAAAAAAGTTCAAACTATTTTAATGCATTACCAGTACCAAATAATCAAAGTGATGCTAGATTTCCATTTTCTGGCTAAATATGTTTAGTAAGTCAAGAGCAAGACTGGCTGGAAGAAAAAAGGCCTTTTTCTCAAAACAGCAAAAATGGATATGTCTCGTTTTGCTATGAAACTCTTCAAATCTTGGAAATGACTAAATGTTTTAGAATGTTCCATGTACTACACTATACACCCAGCATTTACATGAATGTTCCGGAAAATTCCAAGAACTAGAATTTTCCATTATCCTCCTGTAGAAGGGACAGTATGTGCTGACTAAGATAAGTCCTCAGCAGTCTGTAGCAGAGATAGTAGTCATCTTCAGTTGACTTCACATTCACACACACTCTCTCTCTCTCTCTCACACACACACACACACTCACACACACACACAAGTATTCCGCCTGAGCTGGTACTTGCTATGTGTTCTAACTCTGCGAATAGACAAATTTCATCTCTGCGAGCTACTCTCAAGAGTTTACCTTATTCTCCATAATCCAGAAAACGACAGTATCTATGCATATTCTATCCACATTATCTAGTGTTATGGTGAACTATGCAGCCTACAGTACTTATAACATCAGTTTCTTTTCTTCTGTTTTTCCCTGTGGCAGTGGTACCTTGTTTACATTAGAAGAATACCATAAAGAATAAAAATCATGATTCAGATTTATACCAAGGAAAATGTTTCTTTAATTTGGCAGCCAATTTGTCTTTTACGTGTGTGTGTGTGTGTATTTTTAATAATAATTTTCAGTTTGTGTTTCTCTAGATTAATAATAACAGCAGTAATAATGGTCTGTGGTTTAATGGTTGTTGATCATGTCTGTCAGACCAGCAACATGTCAGCTACTGCCTGTAATGCAAAATTGATTTTCGCATCTCATTAAAGCCTCTCCACAAGAACACAGAAACCCCTGCGTCCCCTGACAATGGCATTAATCTCGCTATGAAATTAAATTTTTTAGAGATCTTCCTTATTTCCCTCAATTCCTTGAATTGAATTATAGCGCATAACAAAAACAAGTCATTTAAATGCAACTCATTATTCATTTGGATTATATTACTGTTCATGCTGTATACTGAATTTTGTATGCACATTCTTTTACATTATTGTTGATTACAAAACTGATTGTCGGACTGACAAGGAGTTTTCAAGTTTTCAGTTAAAGCGTAAGACTTTCCAGTATATCACCAGTTCAAAGGCAACATTAAAAAAAATGCATACAAATGTGAATGAAGGAATGAATGAGTCATATAGAACAATCTAGATATATGTGATCTGTTGAAGCTTTGCATGGCTGCAGTGCTTTCAGAAGCTGGTTTATCTCCTCACTAATCAGTTATCTAGTTCCCATTTGAAACATAATTTAACCCTTAGCGTTGCAGTGATGTTGCTCTGTCTTGCTCTGTATCATAGAAGACTGGGCCAGATGCAGCCTGCTTTGACTGGGGGTGCAGTGAAAATTTCTGGGGGGTGTAATGGTATGCAGTGGTGGCCTAGTTTCTTGTGTTGGGTATACAGAGGCCCAAAGACCCCCCAAACCATCCTCTCCACACGCTCGTACACTCAAGCAAAAATATGGGGGGGCGTAGCCCAACTCTGCACCCCCCTGGATTCGGCCATGCTGCCGGACAGTGCTGAGCCTTGACCTGACCAGCTGGAGTAACCCCAGATCGTTACACTGCCTCCAGATGCCTGTACAGCGGACACCATACATGACGGATGCATCGCTTTATGGGCTTTCTTTCTTACCCAGACCTGCCCATCACTCTGGAATAGGGTATATCTGGACTCTTTAGACCACATGACGTTGTTTTTTTTTTTCATCGCACTTCAGTCCAATCTTCATGCTCCCTTGCAAAATGAACCTTTTTCTTTTCCAAATTTGCCTCACTAACAAGTGGCTTTCTTGTGGCCACGCAGCAGTTTAGTCCCAATCCTCCAAGTACTTGTGGCATCATGCATGTGGAAATGCTCTTACCTTCATAATTCATCACAGCCATGAGTTCCACTGTCCATGTTTTATGATGAGTCTTCACCGAGCATTTCAGTGATATCCAATCAGGATCAGTCATGATTTTTCTCAAACCCATTTCTTCTGCCAAGTGGATGGTTCACCACTATCCTTCCAGGTTTTAATAAATTGTTGGACAGATCATGACCCAACTCTGGTAATTTAAACAATCTCCTTGGCGGTTTTCTTTGTCTGATTCAAGCCCATAATTTGTCCCCTTGAAACACCGTAACATCTATTTCACGACCATGGTATACATCTTCCGAGAAGGTTGTTTAAGAAATGAGAAGTTATGCACTGAATCAGTCAAGATTAAAAGAATTATTGTTACGCTAAGTTATGTTCTTTTACCGGCCTTTCTGAGCAGCGATTTCTGAAGATCCACTTTCACATGGCTATATCTAGAAAAGTTTTTTCAGGGGTGAAAATTTGCTACTATAACTTGAGGAATATGAACTTCAATATGAATATGGACTTGAGGCTCCTTCAGTTTAAAGGTCTAAGAATAGGCAATATTTTTAAGCATAAATATCATAAGGGTCATAGTTCATGCAAGTGTTCGGATGAGCATGTTACCAGTGTCGACACATCCTGGTTTGCTCATTGAATGTTGGCCATACCCTGGGGCAAATTTCAGCAAATTCCCTTGGTGTGTCATGGCCGGGAACTTTGTCAAATGTCCCATCGTTTACACACGTGGCCGTTTGAAATCTCCATTTCAGAACATATTTTTTGAACAAATCTTCCTATCTCGACAGTATGAAAACTATTTCAACGAATTCCTTTCTTTATTCATTTGGAAAATATATCAGCTACAATGTGCATTGATAAGCACATGATTATTATCATTGATGACACTAAGTGGGGCCCCGGAATGGGTGGCCCCTCCCAAAAACTTAAAAAATTTTAAAAATATCATGCTTGTTTCATAAAGAAAATTGATATTGTAGCTTTCTCTGGTGGATTCATGAACCCCATGGGGTGGTTTATCAATGCTGAAAATTATTTTGAATTCGGTGGTTTGGGCCAGAAAACGCCCATAATGAGACTCCAACTTTCTCATTTCTCTGTCTTGTTTAATTAGATAATTGTAGTTCATACAATCTCATATTATAGCCTTCCCACAACTTTCCCAGAAGCCGAACTGCAAAAACCTAATGATTGTCTGTGCTACCTTGAAACGTCTTGGCATGACATGCATACTCAATGATTTTAAATGCGAGCCACGCGTCTAACTTCACGATGCACTAATATCCAATTATTCAATCACCAAAGCTTTGACGTAAAAGGCATTGGTAATTTAATAAATTAATTAGTATCGCTTCGCACCAGTGTGCAACTACTGTACACTTCCCTGCAGATGCAACCTATTCTGTCGAACGCTGAAAACATGATTAAGTGCAATCTTAAAATAAATTAAGTTCCACTGTAAAAAAAAAAAAAAATAATAATAATAATAATAATAAATCCTGAATGAAGTGGAATTCAGGGAAAGCACTGTGTTAATTAATTATTTGTTATTATTGTTCAGTTTTTTTTTTCTCATCCATATAATGTCACTATTAAGTCTGTTGTCAATGTTACCCTTCAGTGATCTGTCATTACCTCTGCCAAGGAGGTATGTAATCGTTGGAATCTGTCTGTTAGTTAGTTAGTTAGCAACATTACGGAAAAACTAATGGACGGATTTACACAAAATTTTCAAAGTAGGTGGGAATTGGTCTAATTTAGATCCCATTAGATTTTGGGCTAGATCCGGAAGGGATTAAGCAGCTGGGGGGACTGCTGGGCCTTGGCGGAGGTATGTGCTTTCCGAGTGCTCTTGTTTCTTAATACTTTCTAAATAATCACAGGCTTATATATTGGTCTTCATTATTCAGGAAATAAATTGTGTGATTATTGATAAAGCGATCTTAAACAGGGTTAGCTTGAAAGCAATTACGCGCTTAAGGGTCAAAAACTGCAGAAGGTCATTTGAACTTCCGTGAGGCCGGCGTTACCGCCAGGGGGACGCTGGACTTTAGAAGGTTAAATCCAAAAGGAGATTTTTTTTGTCAAAAAGGCAGTAAATACTGGTCGCGCATTGAAGAAACACTATAGCAATTGGCACACATAACCCCTGCCTCGGGCAAAATTCAATGCATTAAATCTACCTATTCAACGGTGGTTAATAAAGGAATAAGCCCCGAGAAGCAGTGGGTTACAGTGATTTTATAACGGCGGAGGGGCGTTCTAAGGCACAACGCGCAGCGGAGTGCCTTAGTGTCCCTCCGCCATTATAAAATCACTCCCACTGCTTCAAGGGGCTCATTGCTTTTATAAAACGGTTACCCTACATATGGGCCATTAAATAAACACACAAGAAAAAAAATCAACAATTTATTGGTAATGATGCAACAATAAAATTGAGAACTATTCGTTCTTCCACCAAGCAAGATCGAGTGGACAGAATGGTTAGCAAGCAACACAGACGCTAAGATTGCTTTTTCATCTAGCGCCATTATCATGTCACATAAGGCTATCTGGACTCGTTAATGTAGATATACTATGAAAGCAGGCTATTTGGTATGTCTCCTTCGGTCTCCCGAAGGCCCCGTTAAAGAATTTTACGTTTGTTTCAGTTTCGATTTTAGAGTTTCCTTGTTCTCAACTCGCGCCGATCGGCCATATCATTACAACCAGCAGCGAGAGTAGGGAACAAGATTAACTTTTGTCCTCCACACTTGCCGGTGTCCAGGAAAATATGTTGAATTGTGCATTAGTTTGCTAGCCAGCTTGTCAACTAGCTAGCGTTCAATACAATGGATGTGGTTACCCTACACATCCCAGCAGGCACTTTAAGGTTTTTTCACTGTTGATACAACGTCATGGACCATAGTTGAATCACTGCTGAATTATGTTTTGATTTTGAAAGATGAATCAACGTTGATTTCGCAACGTTTTTTCAACGTTGGGCATGAGTACCATACACAACGTTGAATCAACGTCATGTATCATAGTTGAATCACCGTTGAATTATGTTTTCCTTTTGAAAGATGAAACAACGTTGATTTCGCAACATTTTTTCCACGTTGGGCACGAGTATCATACACAAACTCCACTTTTTTGGGTTTTTTTTTTTTTTGGCCAGAACGATTTTAAAGGGGGCACAAATATTTTTTGGGTGGGGGGTTTTATGAGTGAGAAGGGGGTTTAGAATGATGGGGGAAAATTTTTAAAAGGAATGGGAAGATGCGGCGCGAGGAAAAAAAAATAATTTTGTGGTAATTCCAGTGTCCACCACTGTGCTCTTCCCTCGTGACATTTACTCTGTGTACGATCTCTCCCACTTCTTCTGACCTTCTTTTTTTATGTTTGCTCCTCCTCCTCCTCCATCGAGGAGGCTGTGATCAAAGGCTTACATGTTATGTTAGACATTACATTAGTGTCTGCAGTGGGATTCGAACCTGGGAACCTGTAGACAAAGCAATTTCAAACCCACCATACACTGTGGTCGTAACCACTACACCGACTGAGTTTGTTGTTAGAGGAGTGCATCAGTTTCCATTCATCGCTGAAGGGTGGTCATATATATATTCATCGCCATTCATCGCTGGTTTTATAACCACCCTTCAGCAATGAATGGAAACTGATGCGCTGGGCTGCCAGTAACCTCAGTTGGTGTAGTGGTTAAGGCCGCAGTGTATGGTGTGATTGAAATTGCTTTGTACCCAGGTTCAATCCCGCTGCAAACACTTAGGTAATGTCTAACTTAACACGTAAGCCTTTGATCACAGCCTCATCGATGGGGGGGGAAACATATAAAAAAGGTCAGAAGAACTGGGAGAGATTATACATCGAGTGAATATCACGAGGAATTACCACAAAATTTTTTTTTTCCTCGCGCCGCATCTACCCCTTCCTTTTAAAATTTTTCCCCCATCATTCTAAACCCCCTTCTCACTCATTAAAACCCCCCAAAAATATTTGTGCCCCCTTTTAAAATCGTTCTGGCAAAAAAAAAAAAAAAAAAAGTGGAGGTTATGTATGGTACACATGCCCAACGTTGAAAAAACGTTGCGAAATCAACGTTGATTCATCTTTAAAAATCAAAACATAATTCAATGGTGATTCAACTATGGTCCATGACGTTCATTAAGCAGTAAAAAAAACCTTAAAGTGCCTGCTGGGATAGCCCATAAAATCAGGGCTCTCAAGCCTCACGCATTGAGCGTGAGACTCACGCATTTCATTAAGTTCACACGCTCACACGCCACACATGACATTTCTCACGCTGAGAAGTGATAAAACTCGCCGCAAATTAGTAACATAGACTGTATATAAAAGAGATTAGTAATCTATGAATGGACGAGGGGAAGGCAGACGGTTCTGCTTGAATCAGCAACGTATCAGCCAATCAGAAAATAGTATTTCTTGTTGCCAGGTGAAACAGCAGGGCCATAATCACGTCTTCCACAAGCGCGCGAATGCTATTGTGGGCACACGGCAGAGAAGAGCTGTAAGTGGAAGCCCGAAATCAGGTAATCACTTCATCACTTTTTTTTTTTTTTTCAATAACTGCTTATTAAAGTCGAGGAACTATGTTGGATATTTGCTTTATGGATCATTTTTTTTTACCTCAATTTAACAGCTTTGGACGGTTATGGTTAGATGAATTGACTTGTAACTTGTCACGGGGAGAGTGGGGGCTCTCTGCCCTCCATGTAGTGTATTTTGGCTGAAAACAAACCCTGCTCCGATCCGGTGTCAGAGGTGGAACCGCAACATCTCTTGTTTGTGACTGACAAAACGATACAAATACGCAAAAGAATTATTTAATTTAGCCTTTATTATACTGGGGAGTCCCAATGAAATTTAAAAAGCACAGATACTGGGGGGAATGAAGAGTCACTTCTTATTTCAGTTTACTGTGAATTAGTTGTGAATGTTCAATAACTGATCCTGGTGTGCCATCTAGTGATATAATATTGTAACTGCGTGCATAACTTTGCAGCTCCACGTCCACTGGCGGACACATCTGCACAAAGATACACCGTTGTTCTCGAACACGCCAAATCCAGATAATCCGTAAATGATGAATTATATTAACATTTTAATTTGAAACGAGTAACTAAGTTGCCGGTGTCAAAATAACGAAGTGAAAGTATATCTTAAATACTGTAACGAAGTACATGTACATCGTTACTATGCACCTTTGAAAATGGGAGTATCATGCACCCCGCCCCCGAAGAAAATCTCACTCTAGCCTGCATTCAAAACTTGAGAGCCCTGCATAAAATAAACACACAAGAAAAAAAAATCAACAATTTATCGCTAATACTGAAATAGCGAGCTAGTTAGCAACCTCGCTAGCAAGCTAAAGTGATATCGAACTCTATAATGCTATAGCTAGCTAGGTAGATAGCCAACTGGCTAGCGGGTTAAAAGGCTAAACTTCGCTTACACTGAAATAGCGAGCTAAAAGTCTTGAAACAAACGTAACCTAACGAGTCAGTTGAGCGCAGAGTAGTTGGTTGCGAGGCCAGGCGGGCAGGGATATTTTGTGCTGCGGTCTGCCTCAGAATACAGTGGGTTACAGTGATTTTATACCGGCATGGAACGCGGCTCAGCCAATCACATTTAAGGATGGGAAGCACCCGTTTTATAAAAGTTGTTTTTTATACGCGCAGACGAGTGCTTATGAGTGCAGCCGATGTGAAATATAATACCCGTATGAAGTACACAAAGATCCAGCTAATTCAGCTCCAGGGGAAAGAGTCTAGTATGACGGCATGTAGGCCTCACAGGCCTGCGTTCTATGTCGTCACTCCGAATGTCAGTCTTTGTATATATTCGAAGCGGCTAATAAGCCACTTATTTTCAAGATTTCCTGCGAGAGAGAGATAGAAGGTAAAACTGAACTTCAGCATTATTTTACGTTTTCAGCCCGGCTTGTCACTTCATGTTTATCAGCGCACTTGCTGTAAGGGTTTAAAAACGAAAAGCGCATAAACTCACCTACGGAATGCTAAGACTTGGCGATCAATGAAATGTGAAGCATGTGGCAATAATATTTATACTTCCTTTGCCCCGTACGAAGTGGCAATGATCACTGTTTCCGTATGGTTTTGCGGAAGAAAATGATCGCTTGAAACAAGCAGTCATTGGGATCTTCACGGGTTTAGGGGTTGGTAAAATTAGATTCGACTTCGTGCGTGTTCACCGAACCAAATACAGCCTCATGTAATATTAGGAAGTTGTATCCCGGATCTTAGCGGTTATAATGTTGAACATTTTAATGCATGTCAGATTTTGTTTGAAATGATCAATTTGTTTCGACTAAAAGCAGGAAATCGCGACATGGGACAGAGACTGAGCAGAAGAAATTCGGCGCAGGAGCGCAAACGCCTTAAAGTAAGTATATAAAAGTTGATGGAACTTGAAATGTACCAAAAGGCGAGGGGGAGCTTATTTATGCAATGAAACTTTAGTCCTAAAATGTAAAATTATTCGAAAGGCAATATTTTCCATGTGTCTGGCAAAAACATTATCCAGCTATGGCCATGAAAATGTCATGTGTGGATTCTTCGTTGGCCTGACTTAAAATTATCAGTTGCGACAATGGTACCTAGCCGACAATGGTAGTGCTCCAGGGTTTATTTGAATTAGAAGTACCTGGTCTAAATTAAAATTTATGAACATATGCCTGATATTGTCGAGTAATTTCATGATCATAGGCCTGAAAGCATAATAGCCATCATAATGTACATTATAATGTGCAAAATTATCAATGGAAAATGAGTGACATATTCTCATTCTGAAATGGAAACTTTTATTTCCATCTATTACCAGAAAAAAGCTATATTTCAGCGGAAACTGGACGGCGTGGAGGCGATGGTTGCTGTACTTGCTAAGGAGCTAATGGTGGTAAGTTTTCCTGTAGAACCTTTATTTAAAAATGTAACCTGAGATGAATCGCTGACTATCCATGCGTCAGCACTTCAGTTTCTCCAGTCCTAAACTGGGGTGTGTTTCCCGAAATCACAGATGCTCACTTACATAGGTGAGCCCGCTGACTGTGAATGGACGACCTGTGTAAGTTGCTGACTTAGCAACTACGTTTTTGGGAAATGCGGCCCTGGCTAATTATGCAAAATTACAATCTGACAGAATAATAAAGCAAAACAAAATCTGTGGCCTTGATGATGCCAATGAATTGCTCCACATAGCAGCATTATGTGTTATTCTTCTAAATACAGGAACGTGCAGAACGTGAGCTGCAAAGAGATGCCATGTCCAAGAAAATTGATTTTCTAATCCAAGAGCAAACAAAGGTAAGTTTACAGTCTCTGGAGTTTTTTTTTTTTTTTTTTTCTGAAAATGTGGACCAATGTCTACATTGACCACGGGTCTATGGATGGGTTTCAACAGTTGTTTCACACATTCAGTTCCCCTCAGCCTGTCGTGTTTCACAACATATACATCACACGGAGGCCACTTGGAGGTTCAGTGTTTGACTCACGTTATGGTAATTTTAGCTGGTCAGCTAGGTAGCTACTCTCCTGCACGCCGGCAAACATTACGAACAACCGCTATATAAAACTTTCTTCCAGTTTATTAAACTTGACTAGATTGCCATCGGTAACCAGAAACTACCAGTCAAGTATTTACAAGGTTCGTAACGGTTTTATTAACCTTGTGTTATATCGGAGTCGATCGTAATTACGGACTGTTTCTGAACAGCCGCTGTATAAAAATCGCTTCCGTTTATTTTATTGCTCAGTTTTCTGCACAAAAAGTGCAAAGAACAATTCGGCTGTATCGATAAAAATTGTGAGCTCAAACTCCAAGATTTTCTGTTACAGGTATATGGGCACCATTCTGCCAAATTTCTTGCAATTCTGAGATGTCAACTACACTAAGTATCTCAAAAGTGCCATTCTCTCAGAATATGGCTCTTAAGCATTTTTAGAAATGATTAGCTACTATTACTGTCTTTGATATGAAACCCTTTATTTACCGATGGGACACTCCACAAAATGAACTGCGTCTTAAATACCAATGCAACTTATCTACCGAGTTCGACTGTAATTGTTTCTGCCGACGGAGTTGTTGCATGCATATTGGAGACGCATTTGAGCCTACACTTGTGGTCAATGTGGCCAAAATCCGTCCCTGACCACCTTCAGAAGTGGTTTGTTAGGCAGGATCACAGTCCGTACTCAAGTTTTGAGTGCATTTACACATAAGCGACTAAAACCAGAGGCAAGCTGTAATTTTGTTTACTTTTGTGGTGGTTCACAATACTACTGGTTTGTGTCCCAGATTTGTGGGGGTCTGTTGGGTTTTTGGCTGAGGTATGTGCTCTCTGTGTGCTCTCGTTCTCTCTTAAATGTTCCTTTTTTCCATCTAAATACAGGAAAGAGCAGAATTTGAACAGGAACTAGCTGCCATGTCTCACGCAATTCATTTACTCATGAAGAAAATGGAGGTAAGTTGGCAACCTGTAGAAACTATTTTTTTAAATGTAGAGGAATTGCTATATTTCCCATGAGTTTTTGGTTCCATAGCTCGTGTCCAAAACAGGCTGATTTAGCAAACCTTTAAAAAACAGTGTCATTAAATGGAAATCTGGGCCCAATGCTGATCTGTGGTCTGAAAGATCGATCACTGTCCTCTGAATTTCTCCACAGACCAGCAAAAAAAAGCAAGCTTGGCACTGATTATCATTTTCAGTCATTATTGTTGCCCCCGGACGAAGTCGGGCGGCTACTATGGATTCACGTGTGTCGTCTCTGCCGCCGCGTCCGTAGACACTTTCTTGTGGACGCTCTACAAGCTGTCATTTTTGACCGACTTCTTTCATATTTGATATGAACATGTGTTGTACTTCCCTTATGACACCTCGTGATTTTGTTTGCCATGGCAACAGTAAAGTTCTATGGTTATGGTGATTCAACATGCACGTGTCTTAACGAATCCACGGTTCTTGAAAAATTGGAACCGGTGCCAAATTGGAACTGGTTCTCGATACCCAGCTGCAGGCACAGGCTAGAACATTAAAAATAACGGTCTGGCGCTGATGATCATTTTCCGTCATTATTACATGTATGAATTATCAGTTTTACTGAAATATGTTCATCTGTTTATAGGAAAACATGGCCGCTGAGTCAGCCGAACCCGCAGCACCTGTGCCAGTAGCAGCAGGACCTGGAGACCCCAGCATACTATCAAACGGATCAGAGCAGGTGAACAGCCAGCAGCCCCAGCCCAAATGGGCCCCAGTAAAGACCCCAAGCCCTAACCGGCCCCAAAAGGTTCATCCACAAAGTGTACTGAACATTAATGGCACAGGTAGGGCTGGGTATCGTTTCAATTTTATCGATTCCGGTTCTGATTCCGATTCTGCTTATCCAATCCGGTCCTTATCGAATCTCCGTTCCAATTCCAGTTTTTTTTCTTTTTTTTGTGAGAACAAATATTTCATGAACAAAAATTAGGCTCTTTATTCTTTGCACATTTATCAAATAATTATAAACTGTGACAATGGTTTCCTTCAGTTATAAAAATATTTCCATGGTTATTTCTGAATAGCAGACCGCTGCAATGTATAATCGACCGTTGCTGTGCACTCAGTTCACAGCAAACCTAAGAATGGCCGCATCCCTATCAGTGTTTCACTGTTTTGCCCCGCAGTGTACTGGGGATACTAGATTGCACGCTGATCTTATTTTTCATAGTTTTTCGAAAGAGTATCTTCGTAAGGAGACATGAGGGGCCAGAACTACTAGGGTTTTATGATGGCGATACACGTTCCCATTGGTTCTATTTATCGCGGCATTAGCGGTGGCCTGATCAGGTCACGACTGAGAGTATCAGATGCTGTTTATCACATAAATGAATTGCGCAATTTAATAGAAAACCAATTTAATTTCCATAAGCACCAGAATTGTACTACTATCATTCTTTACTGCGGTCAAGCCATCACTTTCGCGTTTGAACTAGCAACGGTTTATATTTATCACTTTCACATCATGAGTTGGGCTATGGGAAAAGGTACTGCACCTAAGTGATAGCGAAAGATATGGACCAAATACCAAATCGTGGTTTTCTTCCACTGTCGACTGACTGGCTAACTAACATTAGCTCGCTAGCTAACAAACTCATGTTAGCTACATAATGCTTATGGAAAGGTACTACAAGCACACTAGCTAAGTTAGTCATTTTTAGCACACTATTATTAGCACACTAGTTAACTTAGTTATGAGAGCAGCACTTAGCTAGCCTGCTACAGTGCTAAGTCATGCCGATTAAACCATTACACTTGGCATTAAGTTTGGCAAAATATTAACAGCATGACTTAATGTGGAGCGATTTTTTTTTCTCACGCTCTCAGACAATTAAATTTCATAAAAAGTGATATGTTCCGAAGGTATTATGAAAATTTTTCCGTGGTTAGCCGAGTAGGCCTTTAATCTTCAGTAAACCTCGGTGTTTTATAAGTTTTATTGGAATTTCTCAGAAAAAGGTGCACTTTCTCGGTTTTTGGGTGCTACTATTGCGCGATGAAGAAAAATCTGGAACAAATACCAAATTACAGTTCTCTTCTACGGGTAAGCAATTGCAAACACCATGTAAAGTCGGCGATCCAGCCGTGCATCTCAAGCCTAGCGTTGGAAAAGAAAAAGAATATTCATGACCTGAATATTAAGAGTAGTCAGCACGCAAACAGAAGTGTTTCTTCTTGTTATGATGACGTACTGCATAAAAAATCACCTGACATTAGGTCCGCGTAGTGGTAGCAGGTCCTGCCAAATCTATTCTCACTGCAGTTCATTTCGGACCATGATTGAAATAGTAAGTTTGAAACCGATAAGCAGATTTGAAATGCACGTGTCTTAACAAATCCACAGTTCTTGAAAAATTGGAACCAGTTCCAAACTGGAACCGGTTCTCGATACCCAGCTGTAGGCACAGGCTAGAACATTAAAAATAATGGTCTGGCGCTGATGATCATTTTCCGTCATTATTACATGTATGAATGATCAGTTTTACTGAAATATGTTCATCTGTTTATAGGAAAACATGGCCGCCGAGTCAGCCGAACCCGCAGCACCTGTGCCAGCAGCAGCAGGACCTGGAGACCCCAGCATACTATCAAATGGATCAGAGCAGATGAACAGCCAGCAGCCCCAGCCCAAATGGGCCCCAGTAAAGCCCCCAAGGCCTAACCGGCCCCAAAAGGTTCATCCACAAAGTGTACTGAACATTAATGGCACAGGTAGGGCTGGGTATCGTTTCAATTTTATCGATTCCGGTTCTGATTCCGATTCTGCTTATCCAATCCGGTCCTTATCGAATCTCCGTTCCAATTCCAGTTTTTGTTTTTGTTTTTTTTTCTGAGAACAAATATTTCATGAACAAAAATTAGGCTCTTTATTCTTTGCACATTTATCAAATAATTATAAACTGTGACAATGGTTTCCTTCAGTTATAAAAATATTTCCATGGTTATTTCTGAATAGCAGACCGCTGCTATGTATAACAGACCGTTGCTGTGCACTCAGTTCACAGCGAACCTAAGAATGGCCGCATCCCTATCAGCGTTTCACTGTTGTGCCCCGCAGTGTACTGGGGATACTAGATTGCACGCTGATCTTATTTTTCATAGTTTTTCAAAAGATTATCTTCGTAAGGAGACATGAGGGGCCAGAACTACGAGGGTTTTATGATGGCGATACACGTTCCCATTGGTTCTATTTATCGCGGCATTAGCGGTGGCCTGATCAGGTCACGACTGAGAGTATCAGATGCTGTTTATCACATAAATGAATTGCGCAATTTAATAGAAAACCAATTTAATTTCCATAAGCACCAGAATTGTGCTACTATCATTCTTTACTGCGGTCAAGCCATCACTTTCGCGTTTGAACTGGCAACGGTTTATATTTATCACTTTCACATCATGAGTTGGGCTATGGGGAAAGGTACTGCACCTAAGTGATAGCGAAAGATATGGACCAAATACCAAATCGTGGTTTTCTTCCACTGTCGACTGACTGGCTAACTAACATTAGCTCGCTAGCTAACAAACTCATGTTAGCTACATAATGCTTATGGAAAGGTACTACAAGCACACTAGCTAAGTTAGTCATTTTTAGCACACTATTATTAGCACACTAGTTAACTTAGTTATGAGAGCAGCACTTAGCTAGCCTGCTACAGTGCTAAGTCATGCCGATTAAACCATTACACTTGGCATTAAGTTTGGCAAAATATTAACAGCATGACTTAATGTGGAGCGATTTTTTTTTCTCACGCTCTCAGACAATTAAATTTCCGCAAAAGTGATATGTTCCGAAGGTATTATGAAAATTTTTCCGTGGTTAGCCGAGTAGGCCTTTAATCTTCAGTAAACCTCGGTGTTTTATAAGTTTTATTGGAATTTCTCAGAAAAAGGTGCACTTTCTCGGTTTTTGGGTGCTACTATTGCGCGATGAAGAAAAATCTGGAACAAATACCAAATTACGGTTCTCTTCTACGGGTAAGCAATTGCAAACACCATGTAAAGTCGGTGATCCAGCCGCGCATCTCAAGCCTAGCGTTGGAAAATAAAAAGAATATTCATGACCTGAATATTAAGAGTAGTCGGCACGCAAACAGAAGTGTTTCCCCTTGTTATGATGACGTACTGCGTAAAAAATCACCTGACATTAGGTCCACGTAGTGGTAGCAGGTCCTGCCAAATCTATTCTCACTGCAGTTCATTTCGGACCATGATTGAAATAGTAAGTTTGGAACCGATAAACAGATTTGAAATGCACGTGTCTTAACAAATCCACAGTTCTTGAAAAATTGGAACCGGTTCCAAACTGGAACCGGTTCTCGATACCCGGCTGTAGGCACAGGCCAGAACATTAAAAATAACGGTCTGGCGCTGATGATCATTTTCAGTCATTATTACATGTATAAATGATCAGTTTTACTGAAATATGTTCATCTGTTTATAGGAAAACATGGCAGCCGAACCCGCAGCACATGTGCCAGTAGCAGCAGGACCTGGAGACCCCAGCATACTATCAAACGGATCAGAGCAGCTGAACAGCCAGCAGCCCCAGCCCAAATGGGCCCCAGTAAAGCCCCCAAGGCCTAACCGGCCCCAAAAGGTTCATCCACAAAGTGTACTGAACATTAATGGCACTGGTAGGGCTGGGTATCGTTTCAATTTTATCGATTCCGGTTCTGATTCCGATTCTGCTTATCGAATCCGGTTCTTATCGAATCTCTGTTCCAATTCCAGTTTTTTTTTTGTGAGAACAAATATTTCATGAACAAAAATTAGGCTCTTTATTCTTTGAACATTTATCAAATAATTATAAACTGTGACAATGGTTTCCTTCAGTTATAAAAATATTTCCATGGTTATTTCTGAATAGCAGACCGCTGCAATGTATAATCGACCGTTGCTGTGCACTCAGCTCACAGCAAACCTAAGAATGGCCGCATCCCTATCAGTGTTTCACTGTTTTGCCCCCGCAGTGTACTGGGGATACTAGATTGCACGCTGATCTTATTTTTTTCATAGTTTTTCGAAAGAGTATCTTCGTAAGGAGACATGAGGGGCCAGAACTACTAGGGTTTTATGATGGCGATACACGTTCCCATTGGTTCTATTTATCGCGGCATTAGCGGTGGCCTGATCAGGTCACGACTGAGAGTATCAGATGCTGTTTATCACATAAATGAATTGCGCAATTTAATAGAAAACCAATTTAATTTCCATAAGCACCAGAATTGTACTACTATCATTCTTTACTGCGGTCAAGCCATCACTTTCGCGTTTGAACTAGCAACGGTTTATATTTATCACTTTCACATCATGAGTTGGGCTATGGGGAAAGGTACTGCACCTAAGTGATAGCGAAAGATATGGACCAAATACCAAATCATGGTTTTCTTCCACTGTCGACTGACTGGCTAACTAACATTAGCTCGCTAGCTAACAAACTCATGTTAGCTACATAATGCTTATGGAAAGGTACTACAAGCACACTAGCTAAGTTAGTCATTTTTAGCACACTATTATTAGCACACTAGTTAACTTAGTTATGAGAGCAGCACTTAGCTAGCCTGCTACAGTGCTAAGTCATGCCGATTAAACCATTACACTTGGCATTAAGTTTGGCAAAATATTAACAGCATGACTTAATGTGGAGCGATTTTTTTTTCTCACGCTCTCAGACAATTAAATTTCCGCAAAAGTGATATGTTCCGAAGGTATTATGAAAATTTTTCCGTGGTTAGCCGAGTAGGCCTTTAATCTTCAGTAAACCTCGGTGTTTTATAAGTTTTATTGGAATTTCTCAGAAAAAGGTGCACTTTCTCGGTTTCTGGGTGCTACTATTGCGCGATGAAGAAAAATCTGGAACAAATACCAAATTACAGTTCTCTTCTACGGGTAAGCAATTGCAAACACCATGTAAAGTCGGCGATCCAGCCGTGCATCTCAAGCCTAGCGTTGGAAAAGAAAAAGAATATTCATGACCTGAATATTAAGAGTAGTCAGCACGCAAACAGAAGTGTTTCTTCTTGTTATGATGACGTACTGCATAAAAAAATCACCTGACATTAGGGTCCGCGTAGTGGTAGCAGGTCCTGCCAAATCTATTCTCACTGCAGTTCATTTCGGACCATGATTGAAATAGTAAGTTTGAAACCGATAAGCAGATTTGAAATGCACGTGTCTTAACAAATCCACAGTTCTTGAAAAATTGGAACCAGTTCCAAACTGGAACCGGTTCTCGATACCCAGCTGTAGGCACAGGCTAGAACATTAAAAATAATGGTCTGGCGCTGATGATCATTTTCAGTCATTATTACATGTATGAATGATCAGTTTTACTGAAATATGTTCATCTGTTTATAGGAAAACATGGCCGCCGAGTCAGCCGAACCCGCAGCACCTGTGCCAGCAGCAGCAGGACCTGGAGACCCCAGCATACTATCAAATGGATCAGAGCAGATGAACAGCCAGCAGCCCCAGCCCAAATGGGCCCCAGTAAAGCCCCCAAGGCCTAACCGGCCCCAAAAGGTTCATCCACAAAGTGTACTGAACATTAATGGCACAGGTAGGGCTGGGTATCGTTTCAATTTTATCGATTCCGGTTCTGATTCCGATTCTGCTTATCCAATCCGGTCCTTATCGAATCTCCGTTCCAATTCCAGTTTTTTTTTTTTTTTTTTTTCTGAGAACAAATATTTCATGAACAAAAATTAGGCTCTTTATTCTTTGCACATTTATCAAATAATTATAAACTGTGACAATGGTTTCCTTCAGTTATAAAAAATATTTCCATGGTTATTTCTGAATAGCAGACCGCTGCTATGTATAACAGACCGTTGCTGTGCACTCAGTTCAGCGAACCTAAGAATGGTCGCATCCCTATCAGCGTTTCACTGTTGTGCCCCGCAGTGTACTGGGGATACTAGATTGCACGCTGATCTTATTTTTTTCATAGTTTTTCAAAAGATTATCTTCGTAAGGAGACATGAGGGGCCAGAACTACGAGGGTTTTATGATGGCGATACACGCTCCCCATTGGTTCTATTTATCGCGGCATTAGCGGTGGCCTGATCAGGTCACGACTGAGAGTATCAGATGCTGTTTATCACATAAATGAATTGCGCAATTTAATAGAAAACCAATTTAATTTCCATAAGCACCAGAATTGTGCTACTATCATTCTTTACTGCGGTCAAGCCATCACTTTCAAGCGTTTGAACTGGCAACGGTTTATATTTATCACTTTCACATCATGAGTTGGGCTATGGGGAAAGGTACTGCACCTAAGTGATAGCGAAAGATATGGACCAAATACCAAATCGTGGTTTTCTTCCACTGTCGACTGACTGGCTAACTAACATTAGCTCGCTAGCTAACAAACTCATGTTAGCTACATAATGCTTATGGAAAGGTACTACAAGCACACTAGCTAAGTTAGTCATTTTTAGCACACTATTATTAGCACACTAGTTAACTTAGTTATGAGAGCAGCACTTAGCTAGCCTGCTACAGTGCTAAGTCATGCCGATTAAACCATTACACTTGGCATTAAGTTTGGCAAAATATTAACAGCATGACTTAATGTGGAGCGATTTTTTTTTCTCACGCTCTCAGACAATTAAATTTCAAAAAAAGTGATATGTTCGAAGGTATTATGAAAAATTTTTCCGTGGTTAGCCGAGTAGGCCTTTAATCTTCAGTAAACCTCGGTGTTTTATAAGTTTTATTGGAATTTCTCAGAAAAAGGTGCACTTTCTCGGTTTTTGGGTGCTACTATTGCGCGATGAAGAAAAATCTGGAACAAATACCAAATTACGGTTCTCTTCTACGGGTAAGCAATTGCAAACACCATGTAAAGTCGGTGATCCAGCCGCGCATCTCAAGCCTAGCGTTGGAAAATAAAAAGAATATTCATGACCTGAATATTAAGAGTAGTCGGCACGCAAACAGAAGTGTTTCCCCTTGTTATGATGACGTACTGCGTAAAAAATCACCTGACATTAGGTCCACGTAGTGGTAGCAGGTCCTGCCAAATCTATTCTCACTGCAGTTCATTTCGGACCATGATTGAAATAGTAAGTTTGGAACCGATAAACAGATTTGAAATGCACGTGTCTTAACAAATCCACAGTTCTTGAAAAATTGGAACCGGTTCCAAACTGGAACCGGTTCTCGATACTCGGCTGTAGGCACAGGCCAGAACATTAAAAAATAACGGTCTGGCGCTGATGATCATTTTCAGTCATTATTACATGTATAAATGATCAGTTTTACTGAAATATGTTCATCTGTTTATAGGAAAACATGGCAGCCGAACCCGCAGCACATGTGCCAGTAGCAGCAGGACCTGGAGACCCCAGCATACTATCAAACGGATCAGAGCAGCTGAACAGCCAGCAGCCCCAGCCCAAATGGGCCCCAGTAAAACCCCAAGGCCTAACGGCCCCAAAAGGTTCATCCACAAAGTGTACTGAACATTAATGGCACTGGTAGGGCTGGGTATCGTTTCAATTTTATCGATTCCGGTTCTGATTCCGATTCTGCTTATCGAATCCGGTTCTTATCGAATCTCTGTTCCAATTCCAGTTTTTTTTTTGTGAGAACAAATATTTCATGAACAAAAATTAGGCTCTTTATTCTTTGAACATTTATCAAATAATTATAAACTGTGACAATGGTTTCCTTCAGTTATAAAAATATTTCCATGGTTATTTCTGAATAGCAGACCGCTGCAATGTATAATCGACCGTTGCTGTGCACTCAGCTCACAGCAAACCTAAGAATGGCCGCATCCCTATCAGTGTTTCACTGTTTTGCCCCGCAGTGTACTGGGGATACTAGATTGCACGCTGATCTTATTTTTCATAGTTTTTCGAAAGAGTATCTTCGTAAGGAGACATGAGGGGCCAGAACTACTAGGGTTTTATGATGGCGATACACGTTCCCATTGGTTCTATTTATCGCGGCATTAGCGGTGGCCTGATCAGGTCACGACTGAGAGTATCAGATGCTGTTTATCACATAAATGAATTGCGCAATTTAATAGAAAACCAATTTAATTTCCATAAGCACCAGAATTGTACTACTATCATTCTTTACTGCGGTCAAGCCATCACTTTCGCGTTTGAACTAGCAACGGTTTATATTTATCACTTTCACATCATGAGTTGGGCTATGGGGAAAGGTACTGCACCTAAGTGATAGCGAAAGATATGGACCAAATACCAAATCATGGTTTTCTTCCACTGTCGACTGACTGGCTAACTAACATTAGCTCGCTAGCTAACAAACTCATGTTAGCTACATAATGCTTATGGAAAGGTACTACAAGCACACTAGCTAAGTTAGTCATTTTTAGCACACTATTATTAGCACACTAGTTAACTTAGTTATGAGAGCAGCACTTAGCTAGCCTGCTACAGTGCTAAGTCTTGCCGATTAAACCATTACACTTGGCATTAAGTTTGGCAAAATATTAACAGCATGACTTAATGTGGAGCGATTTTTTTTTCTCACGCTCTCAGACAATTAAATTTCCATAAAAAGTGATATGTTCGAAGGTATTATGAAAAATTTTTTCCGTGGTTAGCGAGTAGGCCTTTAATCTTCAGTAAACCTCGGTGTTTTATAAGTTTTATTGGAATTTCTCAGAAAAAGGTGCACTTTTCGGTTTTTGGGTGCTACTATTGCGCGATGAAGAAAAATCTGGAACAAATACCAAATTACAGTTCTCTTCTCACGGGTAAGCAATTGCAAACACCATGTAAAGTCGGCGATCCAGCCGTGCATCTCAAGCCTAAGCGTTGAAAAGAAAAAAGAATATTCATGACCTGAATATTAAGAGTAGTCAGCACGCAAACAGAAGTGTTTCTTCTTGTTATGATGACGTACTGCATAAAAAATCACCTGACATTAGGTCCGCGTAGTGGTAGCAGGTCCTGCCAAATCTATTCTCACTGCAGTTCATTTCGGACCATGATTGAAATAGTAAGTTTGAAACCGATAAGCAGATTTGAAATGCACGTGTCTTAACAAATCCACAGTTCTTGAAAAATTGGAACCAGTTCCAAACTGGAACCGGTTCTCGATACCCAGCTGTAGGCACAGGCTAGAACATTAAAAATAATGGTCTGGCGCTGATGATCATTTTCAGTCATTATTACATGTATGAATGATCAGTTTTACTGAAATATGTTCATCTGTTTATAGGAAAACATGGCCGCCGAGTCAGCCGAACCCGCAGCACCTGTGCCAGCAGCAGCAGGACCTGGAGACCCCAGCATACTATCAAATGGATCAGAGCAGATGAACAGCCAGCAGCCCCAGCCCAAATGGGCCCCAGTAAAGCCCCCAAGGCCTAACCGGCCCCAAAAGGTTCATCCACAAAGTGTACTGAACATTAATGGCACAGGTAGGGCTGGGTATCGTTTCAATTTTATCGATTCCGGTTCTGATTCCGATTCTGCTTATCCAATCCGGTCCTTATCGAATCTCCGTTCCAATTCCAGTTTTTGTTTTTGTTTTTTTTTCTGAGAACAAATATTTCATGAACAAAAATTAGGCTCTTTATTCTTTGCACATTTATCAAATAATTATAAACTGTGACAATGGTTTCCTTCAGTTATAAAAATATTTCCATGGTTATTTCTGAATAGCAGACCGCTGCTATGTATAACAGACCGTTGCTGTGCACTCAGTTCACAGCGAACCTAAGAATGGCCGCATCCCTATCAGCGTTTCACTGTTGTGCCCCGCAGTGTACTGGGGATACTAGATTGCACGCTGATCTTATTTTTCATAGTTTTTCAAAAGATTATCTTCGTAAGGAGACATGAGGGGCCAGAACTACTAGGGTTTTATGATGGCGATACACGTTCCCATTGGTTCTATTTATCGCGGCATTAGCGGTGGCCTGATCAGGTCACGACTGAGAGTATCAGATGCTGTTTATCACATAAATGAATTGCGCAATTTAATAGAAAACCAATTTAATTTCCATAAGCACCAGAATTGTGCTACTATCATTCTTTACTGCGGTCAAGCCATCACTTTCGCGTTTGAACTGGCAACGGTTTATATTTATCACTTTCACATCATGAGTTGGGCTATGGGAAAAGGTACTGCACCTAAGTGATAGCGAAAGATATGGACCAAATACCAAATCGTGGTTTTCTTCCACTGTCGACTGACTGGCTAACTAACATTAGCTCGCTAGCTAACAAACTCATGTTAGCTACATAATGCTTATGGAAAGGTACTACAAGCACACTAGCTAAGTTAGTCATTTTTAGCACACTATTATTAGCACACTAGTTAACTTAGTTATGAGAGCAGCACTTAGCTAGCCTGCTACAGTGCTAAGTCATGCCGATTAAACCATTACACTTGGCATTAAGTTTGGCAAAATATTAACAGCATGACTTAATGTGGAGCGATTTTTTTTTCTCACGCTCTCAGACAATTAAATTTCCGCAAAAGTGATATGTTCCGAAGGTATTATGAAAATTTTTCCGTGGTTAGCCGAGTAGGCCTTTAATCTTCAGTAAACCTCGGTGTTTTATAAGTTTTATTGGAATTTCTCAGAAAAAGGTGCACTTTCTCGGTTTTTGGGTGCTACTATTTGCGATGAAGAAAAAATCTGGAACAAATACCAAATTACGGTTCTCTTTCACGGGTAAGCAATTGCAAACACCATGTAAAGTCGGTGATCCAGCGCAAGATCTCAAGCCTAGCGTTGGAAAATAAAAAGAATATTCATGACCTGAATATTAAGAGTAGTCGCACGCAAACAGAAGTGTTTCCCCTTGTTATGATGACGTACTGCGTAAAAAAAATCACCTGACATTAGGTCCACGTGGTGGTAGCAGGTCCTGCCAAATCTATTCTCACTGCAGTTCATTTCGGACCATGATTGAAATAGTAAGTTTGGAACCGATAAACAGATTTGAAATGCACGTGTCTTAACAAATCCACAGTTCTTGAAAAATTGGAACCGGTTCCAAACTGGAACCGGTTCTCGACACCTGACTGTAGGCACAGGCCAGAACATTAAAAATAACGGTCTGGCGCTGATGATCATTTTCAGTCATTATTACATGTATAAATGATCAGTTTTACTGAAATATGTTCATCTGTTTATAGGAAAACATGGCAGCCGAACCCGCAGCACATGTGCCAGTAGCAGCAGGACCTGGAGACCCCAGCATACTATCAAACGGATCAGAGCAGCTGAACAGCCAGCAGCCCCAGCCCAAATGGGCCCCAGTAAAGCCCCAAGGCCTAACCGGCCTAAAAGGTTCATCCACAAAGTGTACTGAACATTAATGGCACTGGTAGGGCTGGGTATCGTTTCAATTTTATCGATTCCGGTTCTGATTCCGATTCTGCTTATCGAATCCGGTTCTTATCGAATCTCTGTTCCAATTCCAGTTTTTTTTTTTGTGAGAACAAATATTTCATGAACAAAAATTAGGCTCTTTATTCTTTGCACATTTATCAAATAATTATAAACTGTGACAATGGTTTCCTTCAGTTATAAAAATATTTCCATGGTTATTTCTGAATAGCAGACCGCTGCTATGTATAATCGACCGTTGCTGTGCACTCAGCTCACAGCAAACCTAAGAATGGCCGCATCCCTATCAGTGTTTCACTGTTTTGCCCCGTAGTGTACTGGGGATACTAGATTGCATGCTGATCTTATTTTTCATAGTTTTTCGAAAGATTATCTTCGTAAGGAGACATGAGGGGCCAGAACTACTGGGGTTTTATGATGGCGATACACATTCCCATTGGTTATATTTATCGCGGCTTTAGCGGTGGCCTGATCAGGTCATGACTGAGAGTATCAGATGCTGTTTATCACTTAAATGAATTGCGCAATTTAATAGAAAACCAATTTAATTTCCATAAGCACCAGAATTGTACTGCTATCATTCTATACTTCGGTCAAGCCATCACTTTCGCGTTTGAACTAGCAACGGTTTATATTTATCACTTTCACATCATGAGTTGGGCTATGGGGAAAGGTACTGCACCTAAGTGATAGCGAAAGATATGGACCAAATACCAAATCATGGTTTTCTTCCACTGTCGACTGACTGGCTAACTAACATTAGCTCGCTAGCTAACAAACTCATGTTAGCTACATAATGCTTATGGAAAGGTACTGCAAGCACACTAGCTAAGTTAGTCATTATTAGCACACTATTATTAGCACACTAGTTAACTTAGTTATGAGAGCAGCACTTAGCTAGCCTGCTACAGTGCTAAGTCATACCGATTAAACCATTACACTTGGCATTAAGTTTGGCAAAATATTAACAGCATGACTTATTGTGGAGCGATTTTTTTTTTTCTCACGCTCTCAGACAATTAAATTTCTGCAAAAGTGATATGTTCCAAAGATATTACGAAAAAAATGTAGTGAGTTGGGCTATGGGAAAAGTGCTACAGTTACGTCACTAGTAGCACCCAAAAACCGAGAAAGTGCCCCTTTTTCCGAGAAATTCCGATAAAAAATTAGAATACACCAAGGTTTACTGAAGATTTGACGCCAACAAGGTTAACCTCGGAAAAATTTTACCGAGGTATCCCGAAGTCTGTCCAGTTTACTTAAGTTTGGAAAACACCTCAGTAAACCTTGCTTAAACTTTCCCGAAACACACCGAGGAATGTCTGGCCCACTGACCTTAGAGACCACATCGGTATTCCTCAGGAAAATTCCACCGAGGTAGACCGAAGTTTGTCTGCTAGGCCTATGCTCACACCAGAACAAAGGGGAGGTGTGAAGACAGTCAGAACACATGCCTCTTTAAAGACCTCCCTCCAGTACTGCAGTCCAAACACCAATGAATTATGCAAATTACCAGCACTGCATGTTCAACGAGGTGCAGTGTAATTAAGCCAGGCCCTAGATGCAGTCTGGATGAAGTACAGGCTTACAGTACTGGCCATTTAAAGTTCCCACGAAATTTGGCTAATATTCATGTTTTTTCATACATCTGAAAATTTTTCGATGGCCGAAAAAATTTTTGGTTGGTCTTCCATTAAAAATTTGGTACTTTGGAACTTTCAGTGGTCCAGACAATCCTCGGTGTGTTTCGGGAAAATTGAACCGAGGTTTACTGAGGTGTTGTTCAAACTTAAGTAAACTGGACAGACTTCGGGATACCTCGGTAAAGTTTTTCCGTGGTTAGCCGAGTAGGCCTTTAATCTTCAGAAAACCTCGGTGTATTATAAGTTTTATAGGAATTTCTCAGAAAAAGGTGCACTTTCTCGGTTTTTGGGTGCTACTATTGCGCGATGAAGAAAAATCTGGAACAAATACCAAATTACAGTTCTCTTCTACGGGTAAGCAATTGCAAACACCATGTAAAGCCGGCGATCCAGCCGCGCATCTCAAGCCTAGCGTTGGAAAATAAAAAGAATATTCATGACCTGAATATTAAGAGTAGTCGGCACGCAAACAGAAGTGTTTCTTCTTGTTATGATGACGTACTGCGTAAAAAATCATGTGACATTAGGTCCGCGTAGTGGTAGCAGGTCCTGCCAAATCTATTCGCACTGCAGTTCATTTCGGACCATGATTGAAATAGTAAGTTTGGAACCGATAAACAGATTTGAAATGCACGTGTCTTAACAAATCCACGGTTCTTGAAAAATTGGAACCGGTTCCAAACTGGAACCGGTTCTCGATACCCGGCTGTAGGCACAGGCCAGAACATTAAAAATAACGGTCTGGCGCTGATGATCATTTTCAGTCATTATTACATGTATGAATGATCAGTTTTACTGAAATATGTTCATCTGTTTATAGGAAAACATGGCCGCCGAGTCAGCCGAACCCGCAGCACCTGTGCCAATATCACTGATGGGCCCCAGGACATGGGCCCCAGGTAAGTCTAAATGGGCCCCAGTTAAGCCCCCAAGGCCTAACAAGCCCCAAAAGGTTCCTGCGCCAAGTGGCCTGAACATTAACGGCACAGGCCAGGACAGTACAGATAACGGTGTGGACGGGGAACAGAAGTGTGCAGCTGCTCTGGGCAGCAGCAGAGAATCAGGACCCCCAGAGGAGAGGAGGCCGACCGCCTCACAGGGGAGCGTCTGTCCTGATCTGAATACCTCTGCAGTGAACACTGTGTGCCCTCCTGAGACAAAAGCAGAGAAGAATGCGAATGGCGCATGGACAAAACACACCGGAAATAAGAAAGAGAGCTCAGGTGAGTCTCTCCTTGCTTGAATGCCTTTCATGCTTCTGTTTCAAATAGTGTATCATTGAAAAAATAGAGTTCGCCATCATGGCCCCATCCCTGGGTGTAAGGAAGGAGAATTTCTCTGGGGAGTTCTTCTGTGTTTAACGCATATGAAGATTTGCAACCAGAACTATGCAATAAAAAAAAATTAAATAAAATAAAAATTAAAAATGATATCCAAGGAGCAGATGGTCCAAATAACTAGACGCCCTATAAGCAGATAGATGTCATCACTGTTAGTTAAATGGCCAGTTAGCAAAGTATTTGCTTTTGCAGCTGCTCAACATGAAAAATGTGCTGAGAAATGAACATGCAATAAGCAGAATAGGTTTCAGATTGAGTCAATAGACAGTAATGGACGTGACATATTGTGTTTATGTGGCTGAGAGAGATTGGTTAAATGCTACCCTCTTATGCTGAGTGAAATACATTTCGAAGTCCATCAAACCTGCGATGATTATTAACCAGTTAACGAGTAGGAGTTTCCGAGGGGCACAAAAAGGCAGCACAGGGAAATGCAGTGTATGCTCCGCCTTGTTTGATGTTACTCACCGATCATGTGGCTCCCCAGATGAGCTGTCATTGGACCCTGAACTAGATCCTGCACTGAAGGAGAGCTTTGAGCTTCTGCGCTCTGATAATGAGTAAGGACACGCCAATGCTAACCGCTCATAGTCAGAGCTAACAAACCGAACAAGTGCCACAGTTAGCAGACGTCTCACTCTCTATATGGCAGTGAGCGGGACTTTCAGCTGTTACAAAGCTGTTGGGCTTCGCTGTGAAATTTCCATGTTATCAAACTCCCAGGGAGAAACAGAATATACAATTATTTATTTCAAGTACTACATATGTAAATTGTTTGGGAAATACAGTTTTACAGAATGGCTGTCAGGTCAACAGTGATTTGGAGTGATTATTGTCATGCTCTGTAGTATTTGAATCCCAGGGCCTTATTTATTTAAAAAAAAACCGCACGCATTTCATACAGAAATATTGCAAAAACACAAAGAAAAAGGTTATATTTATCCTATTTTATTACACCATCGGTAATCTTTTAGTCAGGATCAAGTTGGAATTTTTCCGTATGTACACAATCCTATTCATTAAGCGTGTTTTATAATGTCAGGTTTGTTTTTATAAATAGGAAATCCGCAAGGTAAGAGATGTGCGCAATTTCTCTGTGCCTATGCATTGTTTATAAATGAGGCCCCAGGTCTTTCTGTAATGAAAATCCAGCCTAGGGGCCTAGGAGCCAGGATGTTGGTTGATTTTGATTGGTTGAGTGTTGGGGCAGATTCTGATTGGTCCAGTATAAAAGATTCTGATTGGTCTAAATTAGGGGGAAATCTTGTTGCAGCCTATTTTTACTGACCAAGCATTGTATTCTTATTGGTTCAGTGTGGCAGCTGATGATTGAAATGGAATCATCTTTGCCGTCACGTCTGCATCCACCGCATATCCTTCATGTCAACGTGATAACTCAAAAACAACTGTTAACATCTTTTTCAAGTTTTATATAGATTTTATCAAGACAGAGAACTGGATTGATTTTTGACTTTTTATTATTATTATTATTATTATTATTAATAATAAATTCATTCATTCATTCATTTCCTGGAACACCTGAGTTCCATTATATTGCCTGATATGCAAGCAAAATCACCTTGAAGTTTTGCCATTTAATTCTCTGACTGATGTTCAATTATTGTTGAATACTACAGAGAGAACATCAAAAGATTAAGTAATGAGTTGAGTAGTTAAATTTTTCATTATTAATGAGTAAATGCAGGCAGTCTGAGAATATATAAGATAAAATTGAGTTCAGTTTGTCGTCATTTTAGTATGGCTTTCTGGGGAAGTACTGTAGCTAGGCTTTCGCTTTGGAGAGCTCTCGCTTGGGGGCTTTTGCCGATATACCCTTTGCTGTCGGGGGCGACAGCATAGGCCTTGTTTGATCAGCAAAAGGCTTATTCTGACTGATCCAACTGAGGGGCAGAATCTCATTTCATCAGGGACAAGGTCTCATTAGTTTACAATGGGGGCCGATACTCATTGGTCCAGCATAAGACGCATTCTGGTTGGTTTACCATAGGGGCAGATTCTGATTTGCCCAAAGTTAGGGCAGATTTGGATTGTTGCATACAGGGGCAGATTGTGATTGGTCTTTCTTATGATGTAGGTTGATGAAGATAAGAGGGCTGGAATTAATCTCTAAGTTGGCTGAACGTCAACCAGGAGTCCTCATCGGAAAAAGACAGGAGGTCTGCCTGGTAATCATGGAGCAGGTAAGCCTGTTTATCTGTCTGGAGCCTGTTCCACAAAGAGTTATCAGGACTCAGCACAAAGTTAAACATGGACTAATGCCAAATCTGAAACTTGGACTTCAGCACTAAGAGCTGCTGGGTGTTTTACCGCAAATTGGGTCCAGTCCTGTAACTCAGTAAAGACGCTCAGTGGAACAGGCCCCCCGAATCCATCTGCAGTGTGTTTTTATGTTTCGGTGTGACCTACATCAAAAATGACGTGAAAACATTCCTGAGGCTGATTGGATAGTGGTGGGTGAGGTCTGCAGGTCCTCATTGGATAGTGGTGGGTGAGGTCTGCAGGTCCTCATTGGATAGTGGTGGGTGAGGTCTGCAGGTCCTCATTGGATAGTGGTGGGTGAGGTCTGCAGGTCCTCATTGGATAGTGGTGGGTGAGGTCTGCAGGCCCTCATTGGATAGTGGTCGGTGAGGTCTGCAGGTCCTCACTGGATAGTGGGTGAGGTCTGCAGGTCCTCATTGATAGGTCCTGAGGTCTGGAGGTCCTATTGGATGGGTGAGGTCTGCAGGTCCTCATTGGATAGTGGTGGGTGAGGTCTGCAGGTCCTCATTGGATAGTGGTGGGTGAGGTCTGCAGGTCCTCATTGATAGGTGAGGTCTGCAGGTCCTCATTGGATAGTGGTGGGTGAGGTCTGCAGGTCCTCATTGGATAGTGGTGGGTGAGGTCTGCAGGTCCTCATTGGATAGTGGTGGGTGAGGTCTGCAGGTCCTCATTGGATAGTGGTGGGTGAGGTCTGCAGGTCCTCATTGGATAGTGGTGGGTGAGGTCTGCAGGTCCTCATTGGATAGTGGTGGGTGAGGTCTGCAGGTCCTCATTGGATAGTGGTGGGTGAGGTCTGCAGGTCCTCATTGGATAGTGGTGGGTGAGGTCTGCAGGTCCTCATTGGATAGTGGTGGGTGAGGTCTGCAGGTCCTCATTGGATAGTGGTGGGTGAGGTCTGCAGGTCCTCATTGGATAGTGGTGGGTGAGGTCTGCAGGTCCTCATTGGATAGTGGTCGGTGAGGTCTGCAGGTCCTCATTGGATAGTGGTGGGTGAGGTCTGCAGGTCCTCATTGGATAGTGGTGGGTGAGGTCTGCAGGTCCTCATTGGATAGTGGTGGGGTGAGGTCTGCAGGTCCTCATTGGATAGTGGTGGGTGAGGTCTGCAGGTCCTCATTGGATAGTGGTGGGTGAGGTCTGCAGGTCCTCATTGGATAGTGGTGGGTGAGGTCTGCAGGTCCTCATTGGATAGTGGTGGGTGAGGTCTGCAGGTCCTCATTGGATAGTGGTGGGGTGAGGTCTGCAGGTCCTCATTGGATAGTGGTGGGTGAGGTCTGCAGGTCCTCATTGGATAGTGGTGGGTGAGGTCTGCAGGTCCTCATTGGATAGTGATGGGTGAGGTCTGCAGGTCCTCATTGATAGTGGTGGGTGAGGTCTGCAGGTCCTCTGATGGATAGTGGTGGGTGAGGTCTGCAGGTCCTCTTGGATAGTGGTGGGTGAGGTCTGCAGGTCCTCATTGGATAGCGGTGGGTGAGGTCTGCAGGTCCTCATTGGATAGTGGTGGGTGAGGTCTGCAGGTCCTCATTGGATAGTGGTGGGTGAGGTCTGCAGGTCCTCATTGGATAGTGGTGGGTGAGGTCTGCAGGTCCTCATTGGATAGTGGTCGGTGAGGTCTGCAGGTGCTCATGAGGGATGTTGGGTCCTCAGTACTGCCAGGAAGCCAGTGAATCTCAACAGCCGAGTAACTCCTAGTGTTGGAAATATACCTGCAGGCAGATGCTTCCTTGAGTACGTTGGTGTGTGTTGGCCAACATTCGCGGTCTGGAACACACTTCTGTTTGTGTTTGTATTCAGGTAAAGTACCAGCGATGGCCGGTGTCCCTATTGGCCATGCGGACGCTTGAAGACCTGTTTACTCACCTCAAGGAGCACATGGACCCAGAGTTGGTTTGGGTTGCTGACACGCTGCTCCAAAAATCTGTGTCGGTCAAGCGCATCCTCCGTCACACCTCCATCTCGGCCTTGGGTCACATGATTCGGAGCTGCAGCCTGTTACGCTGCATGGAAGCCCTGCTCAGCAGACTAAGGTGGGCGGAGCCAGGGGCGGGCAATGGGCAAGGGGTTGGCCAATGAGGGCCTGATGTGTGTGGAATCAAGGGCGGGGCTGCTTAATGTGGGCGGGGCCTGATGGAGTCTATCATTACACTCATTTGGCAGAAGCTTTTTTCCTAAGCGTCATACAGTAAATGCACACGGAAGATCATTGCCACTGCCAAAGAGCACAAGTCAGATGAAAAATGTGCCCTGAATTCACAGCCATTTACGTCAGGTGAACATCTCAATAACATCCTCAATGACTAGTGAATTCGGGCCCCTTACTGATATTGGCTCCTGCGAAGTCTCATGAATTTAGGGTTTTTGGTGGGGGGGCATAAGTAGGTGTACGTGGGCCAGAGAGCTGGATTTTAGTCTGCAGGTGCCAACAACAGATGTGTTCCTCTCCAGTGACCAGGGAGAGAAAGACCTTGAGCGGAAAGAGGGAGTCGAGGGAGACAGTGATCGTAATGCAGCAGTCCGGGAAAGCACTGCTGCACACCTGCTTAAACTTGTGCAGTTTAAGGGACCCCATCCCTTCCTGGTCTTAGAACAGGAAATGCTGGAGCACTTCCTTTCCGCAGTCAGCCGCCTCACCCAGGACGCCTCAGAGAGAGTCAGGTGGGTAGAGCGTCTTTACTGGCCTATCTGTGGCCTCACTTCAATCGCTCGTTTCTCAATCGTTTCTTTCCTTCCACCAGACCCTGGGAATTGATTGTGGCTGTTCTTCATTTAAGGGCTTGTCATCCATCATATTGGGTTTTAAGGATCTTCTGCAGTTTACCCCAGATATCGTTTAGCAAAGAAATCCTCTAGCATTCTTATTTTGCTGATTTTAGTCTTGAGTGCCAGGCATATGAATGATCAACCTGCAAACATGTAGGGTCCACCTCTGTACATCTGCCACAAATCTGCGACACCTGTGACTGCGTTTGCTTTGAGCTGATGTTTGAAGGACCGAGGACAATCTAGTGTAGCCCAGTCTGATTAATGTATCCCATGTTTCACCACAGGGGCTGCGCCGAAAAGGCTCTTGCGATCCTTTCGGCAGAGCAGGAGGTAAGTCAGATACTCGATCACCTACAGTAATCTGGCTTCTTCAGCTCCGTGGATTAAGGTGAAGTCTTCCTGAGTATTTAGTTACTCGGTAAATGATTTTAGCGACAAGTGATTTTAAATAGCATTTTTATTTATCAGTCTCCAGGTAGTTTGTTTAAATTAGCCATTTAAAAGTATTTTTATAGGTCAAATTATGAATTGTTTAATTTTATCCTATTCTACTCAAAAGAAGTTAAGGGTCAAAAATATTTGTGATTGCCATCTACAATAATGTTTTTCCACTCGGCGTTGAAAAAAAACGGTTTTAGAGCAGTCAGCCACGCAGACAGAAATATGTACCATTTTTTTCAGCATTTCATGAACGCAGTAATGCTACCTAAACATAAATTGCCTCGTCAACAAACAGATTACTCTCGCACTGTGGGAATCGTGCGTTACATATTGTATTCCGACGGCACGTGCCTGGTAGTCTGAAAAAACTCTCAAATAAATGATGTTTATTCTTTAAACTGCAAATGATAGGCGATGCTATAGGCAAATGACAGCTGTAATAATAATAATAATAATAATTGTAGTTGGTGAGCAAAACGTTGGCAGGGAAAGCACGTGCTATTAAGAACTAAGGTTGGATTTCAGATATGGAAATGGATGGAATATGAAAAGAAATTGAACTGGAAGAACATGGAGCCATAACAGAACTAGGTACATTTAAACAAACCTACGGCGCGAGCAAAACTGTGACTGTAGACAAAATGAATGAGGATGTGAATGGAATGGAAGAGGGTGCTGCGGATGATAATTGGGATCGTAACTTTGAGAAAATCAAGGAAAAGATGAGAGCTGACGGATTAGATGAGGCAAAACGAACATGTGCTCACGTCATTCAGCTGAGCACAGTTGAGAGAATACAACCTAATTTGCTGTTATACAAGGGTTTAAATACTTTTCTAAGGATCCAATCAATGTCTTTCATTTACTGTGGAAAGTTTATACTGTCTGGAATTTGATAAAAATGTTTATCAATATATAATTACCGGCAAAGTTTCACGTGGGCCTAAACTGTAATTGTGCTTTATGAAGATAAGCCTGAGCAAGCATTAAAGTTACTGGATTTCAGGGAGAGGTCATATGAGGATTTAGGTGACTATTGAATTCTTCGAGGGACAAATCTCTGTGTAAATCAATGGTAGGGAATTGCGCGTCTTTAATATCTGATGACTATAACAGTAGAATGACATAGTATCAATACCCCGTTGCATTTTTCTTCAGAAAACATAAAATAGGCCAACCAATAAAATAAAGGCTTTTGCTTCCAGGATCAATAGATTTTTTTTTCTCATAGCTGTCATAGTACAACCTCTGTGCAAATCTTTATTCTTTGGAACCCTTAACGCTTTAATTAATTATTGATAATTGATCACTGTATATTTAATTTAAATTTGATGCCAGTGAAGCTTTTCAAGGCAAAGTAGAAAACTGTTAGGATTTTTTATCAGGCTGCAGTTAGACTTCATTAATTAGCTAGCCCGCGGAGGACAGGCTCCCCCACTATAGCCGGGATCCTCCTGAGATTTCTTCCCACTGGGGAGTTTTTTCTCACCACTGTTTGAGGATTTTCCTCCCCACTGGGAGGTTTTTGCCTCGTTTGCTGTAGTGGGGATCAGGTCAGGTTATTTACTCCGGAAACTGTCTTTGTGGCCGTCCATTGAAAAGTGCTGTACAAATAAAATAGAATTTAATTTAATTGAGCTGAAGAAATTACACTGCTCATAAAAATACAGGGATATTATGGTTATGTCGATATAAAATGAAATTTCAAAGAATTAACATTAAATGTACCATTTATTTTTTCTTCCTAAACATTTCATTGAGCCAATTTAAAAAAAAATGTTATAGCCCTCCCTCAGAGTTGTTTCACCATGATGGTTTTTTTTGCGTAACACTTATAATTAAAAATAAAGTTGTCCTCTAACAAGGGTGGTGGCGGCAAAAAAAAAAAAAAAAAATCAAGCGTTAACAAGCAGTCTCCCAGTCCGCAGCGAGCAAGCGATGGAGTACCGTACCCTGATGGAAATGCAGAGGATGGTAATAGGGGTCAATATTGAGTGTGACCACCTTTAGCATCAATCATCGCCTGACAACAACTTCTCATACTGTTCACAAGTCTTCTCACGCGGTCCTGAGAGAAGTTTTGCCATTCCTCTCGCAGCGCCACCTGGAGTTCATGCAGGTTTATTGGAAACTGAGGGCGATCCTGAATGCGTCTTTTTAGCTTACCGGCCCTGTGGGCTAAAAAAACTCTTGTCATGGTGTGGCGTCCATCGTCCGGAATATTTTTTTCATCTTTTTTTTGGCCTGATGAATTTTTGTGTCTTAGTAGATGCTTTGGTGATCAACGCACTTTTTTCTTATCTCCTTTGAATAAACTCGCACGCAGAGTAGAAAAAAAGTGGTTCTGGGCAACCAAGCTATCAGAATACGTACTTCAGCGCATGAATTATACCACGGCCTCGCGGCAATTGCCATGGTTGCCCATCTGTGTGGTCGTAATGCCTTACCACTCAAAACGCCTGTTTGGCTTGCCCTTTTTTCAAGTGGCCGTGGTGCCCAACATTACCCAAGGTGGAGATTTTCGACACAACGACACAGCCACTGAGCTGTGCAGCTCCGGTCATCATGCTGAGGTGGATTTCTGAGCACTTTGTGTGACCAATGATACTCCTACACGTATCTACGAACCCTAAAAGACGCAGCTTACTTCTCCGGGGTAGCAACAGTTGCTCAGACTAATTAATAGGACCGACGAAAGTCAAATGTATTTTCGATAGCATTGTTACACATTTCATTATAAAACTGAAACATTTTCTTCCGCGCATAAATGACGACGTACAATATCAATATGTCTTTATAATTTCTGCACTTGTGTAGCTCGTAGTACAGCACAGATTTGAGTAAATCAGCTTGCAAGGCTCATTAAACAATAAGCCACAAGAATCCATACTATATTCTGAATGTAGTCACAGCTTAAGGGCGTTGTTAGGCACGTTGCATAGCTGAGTGACAATGATAAGGATGGCAAAAATAAATGCTGCGAAGTCAGCGAAAGTTTTGGATTTTTGCATTTATACTGCCATCCTTACAATGCCATATCAATTATATAAATGTAAGCAATAGGCATTCACTTTTTCATTATCATTTCTCATTATAGGTCATGTATTGGTCTTGATCATTGTTCTGTCAATAATTTGCAGAAAGTTTAATAAAAAAAAAAGTCAACAATTAAAAAAAATAATAAAATGGTGGATTTCAGTGCACTGTCTGGCTCCTAATTATTTATTTATACTGTTTTATTTTCATACAATTTCATTATCAAGTATTTTTCTTGCAAAATTGATTAGTTTGGTTTTGGCCTTTGGTGCCCGACATTTTGGCCGAGATGCCCCAATTTTAAAAGGCCAAGTGGCCTCGCCCTAAAAATAAGTTAATTTGAGGCCTGACCTACTTACCTACCTATTTATGTTAACGGAAAGACTGTATCTGTGAAAAGAGCACAAATAAAGGTTTAAACTGAAATTAAGGTATGGTATACCATTATCTATTAATAGAAAATAATTGTACAATCGAATGTTCATGAGATCCCTGTCCAGCACTGCTGACAGTCATTCGATACGAGACAAGAGCGGTAAGAAACCCATCAATGACTGAGGAGGTGGAGCTATACTTTGCCAGTAGTCAACCAGCCGATCAGAAGCATCAAGGGAATCCATTTAAAAAAAATACTGTTAAATGCTTGAACGACCTTTGGATTTTGGCTGAAGCATGCAGTCGGTGGTATGACCAAATGTATACGTCAGTCCGGGGGAGCTGGGGGGGCGTGGCAAAAATCTGGGGGGGCGTAGCCCAACTCTCTGCGCCCTCCTGGATCTGGCCAAGATAGAAGAAGAGGTCTGTACTTCTGCTCCAAACTGTCTGCTGAAGAAGGTCTTCATGTCTGCATATACTCTATCATCACATGGAGAAGATGTGGATTGGTGTCTTGTCAACATTGCAGTGATGTCTGGGGTTTGCTGCTCACTGATATCGGCACACCCACACACGCACAAACACATGTGCAAAGACACACGCACACAGACAAAAGCATAAATTATGGCACATTTATAACGCCCCTCAAAAAATGAGCACTGATATCAGGCCAGTTTCTCTTGCCCACTTTCTCACCACATCCACTATCGGCAGAGAGGACAAAAGGCAGTTCAGAATTGCTAGGAAGTTAAACTTCAGGCCAAGTGAAGTTTATTTATGAAACACGATTTAAAACAGGTTTTGTGCATAAATGCTAAACAAACAACATCAGTTAAGAGATGTAAATTGCACAGAATACATATCTATAAAACTTACAGTGCCTTCCAATAATATTGGCACCCATGGTAAATGGCAGCCATGATACCCATCCTGACTGCACTTAAATTAAAGCTCTAAACATTGGGTATTGCCATTATCGACTGCAATTCCCAGAAGTTGCAGCTGTTCAATGATACGGCTTACCATGCGTTTGCTTTTGTAAGACACATCATCTAATCCTTCTCTGACACTTTTCTGCGGAATAATCAACCAATATGTTTTAATTAAACTGGGAGTAATTTTAATTTGGTTCTTACCTCTTTAAAACTGAATACAGTGGAGACAAATTAAATCATTTGTGCAGAAAATTAAAAAGAAAAGACAATATCGGAAATGAATAGTGGTCTTAACTGGATGCCGAGTGTGATCAGCAAGATTATTAAGTCTTAAGTAATAAGAAATCGTGTGGCCAAAACAAATCGGTAACACCGAGAATGAGTAGAAATAGAATTGCACCCCTCACAGAACAAAGAAATAAAACAATATCCTAAAAACATTACTGCACTTCTTCTCAGCAAATCCGTTCTCACTGCCAAATATGGCCAGTTGGATCATGGTATCTACTTTCAGAGCTCCTGACAGGATACTGTACTTATCGAAGTTTCATCCGTACCTCTGCCCTTCTCGAAGCTGAAATACTTCAAGAGGTCTGAATTATGAACAGATGCCCTAACATAAATGATTTAATGAGTTAATTTCAGCAGAAATCCTTGGGAATGGTCTAGAAATATGCGAGGGATTTAGCATTCATCTCGAATGGCTGCAACTCAGAGTGCAGGGCAAATTTTAAAGGATAGGCCTTTGTGCCTTTGCACTGTGTACACCTTACATTATTCAAATGAGTTAAAATATGCATAAATATATTACTCTGCTGAATACATAAAAACTGGAGGGAGATTGAGGAAATGGCGACCTTCCTATGAATTTGCAAAAGTTCCGGCTAATGCAAAATGATATTGCATTATTTCACATAGAAGACAGCATGACCTTCATATGACAGTATGGAGTGTTTCTGCATGGTCTCACAACCTATACCAGGTAATGCATTTCCCATTATGGCCAGGTCTGTAGCTGACTCCCCTACCCATAGCTACTGTTTACCTTACCTCAGCGACCAGAGGTACGTTTCCTTAAAGCTTAGTTGCTATCTTCTCTTAACATGGCTCTGGTTCAAACTATGTATGTTGCTGACATAGTTAGCGACAAGGCTGGATTATAGACCGGGCCAGTGGGGCTAGTGGCCCCGGGGCCTCGGACTCCCAAGGGGCCTCAGGTTACGTGTGACGTGAGGCCGAAGACTTCTGTGGGAAGTTGAATGCCACGGTCTTCAGTACACAATCCATTAACTGACTTATGGCTACTTATAGCATGAGCTAACCACTGGGGGCCCCAATCCACAGTCTTGGCAATGTCAGGCCCCTGGGCCCCTTTGTGCTTAAAACTTGAGCTGACCAATAGGTTACCTTGTGCTTCAGCACTTACATTGTTAGGGCCCTAAAGGCACCTCCAGTTGAGGTGGGGGAACTGACGCATGAGGCAGGGCCGTTAATCAGATCATCCCTTCCCCCCTGGCCCTTCACGTGTCCTGTCTCCATTACAGGTGGCACCCCGGAATGACCCTCCAAACTCTGGAGAGAGTGTGAATAGCTAGTTGACTAACATGCTAACGCTTACGTTGAAACTTAATAAGCGCTAGCATCCCAGATTTATGGTCTCAGTCCAGCCGTCACTGTAAGGAAGTACTTTGTGTGTTGGGGGTAGGGTGGGCCGCAAGGCCTGGGTCGGTGGGGGGGGGGGCTCCAATAGACGTGCCCCATGGCCTCACAGGACCTCGATCTGGCCCTGGTTAGCAACTAAACTTTTTGGAAATGTACCCCGAAGTGTTTGCTGTCCCATGTTCTCTGTACACCAGTGCAATGTGCCCGCGACTCTCGCCACCATTTGTTCATCACTATGCCTGGGCACCAGTAGATTAATACATCCAAATAATCATATTTACTGGTGCGCAACAAATACTACTGTTTCTCTTCATTGTTATGTTACTTTTGCCTCTGGCTTCCTTCACTGAGTTAGTCACGTTAAGAAATAGCATTGATTGCCCCTAGGAATAAAGAAATATTTGAATGGGATTCTTCATTTCTGAGTTCGATATTTGGGTTTTGATTCACTTTAAAATAAATTTATCCACCAGCTGAATATTCCAATTTAAACGAAAAGTACCGCTCATTTGTCACTATGGACATTTTTATGGGACCACAGATTAGTTTTCCAGCTGACGCTAATGGAGACTGTGCAAGTGAGTTCCAGGTGCTCACGTAACATGGTACGCATGGTGGTGTGCCATAAGTTAGCACACGTGCAGCCATTGATCCCGGTTCGTCGGTTTTGTTTCTGGACATTTGATTGGTCCATGACTGTTTAAGAGCTGTACCATGAGAATGGACCAAAACCACAATAGACCTAAATAGACAGGGAAAATGCGCAGTAGGTGAGGAGCGGGAGTGAGACGTGTGAAGGAGTTGGAGCGCAGAACGAGATCTTAAGAAACAAACAAGGTGAAATAAGGCTAAGGGGAGATGGGAGACACAATACACAGGAGACCCTAGGGAAAGTAAAAGCTCAGGAAACAGGACACTAAAATGAAGTAAGCAAAAAGTAAATCACAAACGCAAATAAGTACAGAATAAAGACAAAGCACTGTGAAACAATTAGGGGAACACATAACAGGTGAGCATGCAGAGAATCAGGGAAAGGGCGTGGTCACAGACAAGGAAACGAGAAGCAATCAGGCAGAATTGGGAGATAAAGAGAGAGAGAAACTCAAAGGAAAGGGAAGAAAGGGATACTAGATGGACTAAAAAGAGTAAATAAACCTTCAAAGTGCATAATACTAATGGAAATTAGCACAAAAACTTAAACAGGATCAGAATTCTGACACGTGATATGATCCTCATGGTCTGTGTGGAGTCTCGCGTTCTCTCTCAAGATTAAGTTCGGCATTATTGCTCGCAGTATATATCTTTCTCTTTTTTCTATTCCCTCTCCAAGCGTATCTTTAGAATTGTCTCAGGTCACTCAATCATCAGATCTGAAGTGCTGAGAGCAGAGGCTTGTCTCGATGGTGCTCTCTCGTGTGAGTGGTGTCGTCGCCCTCCCCAGCATATCTCAAAATGTCATCTGTCCCTCGACTCCCCACCCCCCTCATCCCCCCTACGCAAAGCCCTCGAGCCCTCGGGGAGCTCATCTCGTCGATGACTAAACGGCCTCGCTGAAGTTCATCAGCCCCCGTTCTCACCTTTGCGCGGCGTCACCTGTTTTTTTCTTCCTTTCCTCTCAGCCGTCAGCCGCGTTTTACCCTCCTGATTGCCTCGACAGTTCCATTAAGTGGCGGAAAGTGATTGCACGTTGCGTAAAAAAAGAGAAAAAATTCCGCACTTGCTTGACTTAATAGATTCTGTCTTTCTGTAGGCGTTTCTATTCGGTGTTTCACTGTTGTTTTTTTTTTTTTTTTGCTCAAGATGGCTGATGTTGGGACACAATTGTTTTTGATGTAGTCAACTGTCAACAGGGAGAGATGGTCGGAGGAAAGATAGAGATGGAAGAGGGGAAAGAGGAAGAATGATGGAGAAGGGACTCAGGCCGTCTCGACAGCCCTGTACTAACAGGGCTTCAGCATTATTAAGCTCCTTGTCTGGTTTTATCCATTTATTTATTAACGTGATTCTGCTTCAGATCCTGGCCACGTGCTCAGGTAGTGGTAGGAAAGCTGAATCTAATCTCGCTCTTTCCCTTAGCACCCGATTCAATTTTGAGCTCAGTGTGACACCTGGCCAGAGATTGGCACAGCCGTAATACTATTTGTCAACGGTCCACTGTGTTTTAGCCACTGAGCACGTCTCACAATGGCCGCCCCATATTCTCGTTTAAGCTCGCCACGAGTCTCCAGGGGAACGGCACAGATGAAAGCCATTCCTTCGTCTGTCGCCACGGCGGGAAGGTATTGAGGTTTTTGCAATTCCTGCACTCAGCAAGTCGAGAGCCACTTGTTCTGTTGGAGACACGGCGCGGTCGAGCACCTGCTATTTCAGAATTTTCACGATTTTGGCAACAGCGACGTCGCTTTGTTCAGTCGCACAGTTGTAGGCGTTGATGGAACTTGGGACGAGCCTGTCATTATACAATTTTGGGTAATGCTGTCATTTTACCATGTTATGCTGCTTCAAGATGAAAGTTTAAGTGTAAACACAGGACTGACTCTGCACTACGGAGGTTGTTCTTGCTTTCCTGCAGCTGTGGTAAGCCGTGTCTCCACTGATGTAATTTAATCACGTCTGAGGTGCTGAATCATTAAGGGCGTTGGTGGTCGTTCTTTTCCTCCTCAGCGCTTAGCATAATTTGAGACAATTACAATGACCATGATAATGAGAGGAGCAGTTTCCTGACAGCGCTCTGGTTTCTCATGTACCAGATCTGAAACGCCGGTGAACAAACTACAGTTGAATCTTGCAGATTAAAGGCTTTGCACACCGTACTGGGTCTGCTACCTCAAATGAACTCTCAATTTCTGATTTCCATGGAAACGCCCTTCAGCACTTCCTGTGCATGACATCTGACCCTATGCTTATAAATTATGGACAGAGATTCTAGAAAATGGAGGCCAGTACTCATGAATACAGTGGTATTATTAGTGATGTTATTTGCAAATCAGCAAGTGTATTTTATGACCTGGCCACTCTATCAAAGCAATTTTCATAAAGAAAAATAAAGTACTTAATCAGTCTGTCTGTCTGTCTAAATTTATGAATGAACAAAGAATCAGAATACTGATAAAACAATTTCCTTTTAACTTTGATTCTATAGGTTATGTACCGTTGGGATTTTTCTCTGAATGTGGTATGAGGACACAAAATAAAGCTTTAAAGCAAACTGATTCTGTTTTCCTTTTGGTCACTTTTTCAGCTCCGTTTATGGGCTTCCTCTTCCATTATCATGACTTTTAAACCACTCGGCAGGTCGCCAGGAGAGCTGTGCATTAAATACAGCTTAAGACTGCATTTTCGGCATAAAATGGCGCAGGCTGTTTGCAGAAGGGGGTTAGATCACTTGTAATGCAGGCATGATACTGCAACTCAAGAAAAAGCTTGTTCAGGTAATATTTTTGTTGCCGTCATGCAATGTTCTGGAAACCCAAACTTCAGCAGAAGCCGTGACAGCAGCCTCCCACATCCTTTCTCTCTGCAGCTTTAAGACCTTCAATGACTGTTTCACATTTGTTTAACTTTTCTATTTGAAAAGGCTTGATTTTCCATCTCCCAAAGACACAATGACGCAATGGACGCCCTTCCCGCCAAATTCTTCACTGAAAATTCATGCAATTTGAGTTTGTTCTGCATTTTTGGCACTTAAAGCTGATAACCCAGCTGACCAATTTACATATAGTCAGCTGGTCCACCAGTTTTATCACAAGCTTACTCTACCAGCTAAAGCAGCTTTGACCAGCAAAAGAGACAAACTTAGATCATGAACAGACCAGCTATGACCAGCTAAAGTCGTCCAAAACATAAACTAGCTTGGGTCATTACTGGAATCATTTTCTAGACTCTGTAACCAATTACATGTTCTCCTAAGAGGCTCTTGGCCTCAGAAAGAATGGTTATGCAGTTCTAGCTCCTATAGCACATCCTAACACAGGAACAGCTCTTTCATCACACTGTAAGTCAGGGGGGCATCTTTCTGTCTATACTACTTGAGGTTCGGCTGTGCGCCTGAAGGTAGGCCTGACTTTTGTGGATATCCATGAGAGAGACACAAAGCACGCACCATTTTCTCAAGCAGTTTATGTTTTTCAAAGGCACATCTTCCAGACCCTCATTTCAACAATTTTAATAAGTGAATTAGGAGATAAACCTACAGTTTTTTTTCAAACACGAGGTATTTATTGTAGGATAGATACCTGGAAATTTCATTTGAAACCGAGCACTTGCGCGAGGTTTCAAATGTAAATTTCCAGGTATCTAGCCAACGATAAATACCGAGTGTTCGAAGAAAACGGTAGGTTTATCTCCATTGTACCATGACTCTTGTCAACACCCCTACGAAAATATTGGCGTGCTAGCTATGACACACAGTTCGATATCACTTTGGCTTGCTAGCTAGGAAGCCAACTAGCTCGCTAGCGAGTTCGACAGTGTACGCATTGAAAGTGAACTGCAGCCTTTTTAGCTCGCTAGCCAGTTGGCTATGTAGCTAAATACATTGGCGCGCTAGCTATACTATTGCTAGCTAGGTAGCCAACTAGATCCCTAGCGAGTAAGACTGTACGCAAACTGTAGTCTTATTTTGTCCGCGTAATCATGACGAGGTCTTGACTCAGTGCGAGGTAGTTTACCGGTGAATAGATACCTGGTGTTAACCAATCAAAATGGAGAATTTGCTGGAAGGAATAGTAGAATTTTTATTCATTAAATTAGTTAATAAGATAGACTACCTAGTTTCTTCCTCTTCTTCTTCTTCTTCTTATTGTTCTTATTATTATTGGTCTTTTTCTTCTCCTTTTTCTCTGCTCTTAGTCCTCCTCTTCTTCTTCAATTTCTTCACCACATTTTTTCTTCTTCAGAGGTAATTTAGCAGCGTTATAAACCTTCATCAGTCAGGGAGTCAGCTCCTGTCAGCTGTCTTCTTTATCTTTCGCACCTCTCTCCACCCTTCCCTCCCTCTCTCTGCCTCTCTCTCTCTCGCTTTCATCCCTCTCTCCAGCCGGGCCCATTTATCTTCCTCAAAAGCATGAGCTGACGCGAGTGAGAGAGAGAGAGATTGAGGTTTGCGAGGTCGGAGCGGAGGAAGCCGCCCCTCTTCGGCCTGTCGGGGCAGCTGTACAGGCCTGATGCAGTGATGAGGACCAGAGCTCCTGCTGATCTCCCTGTGTTAGAGCAGGATACTGCAGACATGCATATGTGCTTCTGGGAATGAACACGCATGCATGAGGAGACACACCCAAGCACTAATACACATGTCCATATTCACACACACCTGACCACAAACACACAAACACACACAGAGACATGCTTGATCACACACACAGGTACACACACACAGACACACGCCTTTTTGATCAGAACTATTCCCCCTGACAGTCTCATCTGTAGTGTCTGCAGTGTAAGCATAGCATATTTAGCACTTACGGCATGTATTTGTTCTGTTGTAACTTTTAATGTGCTCACCATAGGATGTGTGTGTGTGTGTGTGTCTGTGCACGTGCATGTGCCTGCATGCTTGTACATCCATATACTTGAGTATTTTTGGGTGTATTAAGCTTTTAAGACCTACCCATTTACCATGGATATGGGTGAGAAAAAGGATAGTACTAAGCAATTAATTGTGTAAAACAGTGGATTAATTAAAACAAATTACCAGTAGGTGTACATTAAAGACACTCGGCATCAGCATCCTTAATTGCATGTGTTTATTGAGCAATACGGAGTGTGGACGCACATTTGCATAGTATAATGCAAATAGGATCTAGACCTATGTTTCTGGCAGGGCTGACCTTGACAACTGAATTAAGAAGGTTGGTTTCATCCCTGAAAAGCTAAATTCAAAATACAGTGAAATAGTTAGCTTTTGATTATCATCAGTGTATTTGTAGACTATCAATCAATGCAGTTTAAGCGTGTACTTAGTAAAACTCTAGACCTCAGAGCCAGTGCCATACAATGTCTTGCTACATGGAAGAGTTTTATTATGTTTTTTGATTTTTTTTTTCTTTCGTGTGTAATATAGCTTTTTCAGGATGTAAAACTTGTGCGAAGTTCCACAGCCCAAAGTCCAAGCCAAACAGAGTTACGCTCTCCGACAGAAAAATGAGCTCTGGAACTGTCTGAAATGCATTGTTTGTAGTTCAGCCTTTTCTTCCATAGTTTAATGTCTATGTCACAATGTAACACATTTGCATAATGCCCGCCTAGTGGCTAGTTTGGCACGCCCTGAAAACAGCGGTGTTTTCAGCTATGCTGGCAGCCTCTGGTGCTGAAATCCAAGTGAGGTAATGAATGTGACATTGTGGATGCTTTTCTATCAGAAAACAAGCAAATGTGAGTATATAGACTACAAAAATGAAAATATTGAACTGCCATATTATAAACTTTATTTAACAAGATAGACAACTGAGATAAAATTTACAATTGTGACCTGGCAAAGAAGGCAGCACACAGCAGGTTGCATATTCAGACAAAGAAACAGGAAAATGCAACTATAACATGACACAAAACAATACCACAAAACAGTGCTAAACAATCAGACCACCAACCAAGAGCAATAAAAGTAGTGTGGGGGCATATGGGCGTAATATGGCCCGTTTAAGCCAAAAACATCAGACAGACATTTATATGACTGATATATGAAAGAAATTGCAGGAAAGATTTCTTTTTTTCATGCTTGTGCTCTGACCCACAAAAACTCTGCTTGAGTTTCTCTCAAAATAGCTCTTCTACCCGACAGCCGTACTTTTATATTTCGTCCTTCCCTTAAAGAGGTAAATTCACTAGATATGTTGTGAATCAAGCTGAACTCTCTACAATACATTTCAAGTTATTTTCAGCTGAATACATAATTGTGACCCTGTCACAATGACAGAACTTGCCGTTGGGTAAGTTGGCACAGTTGGTCATTATTTTCTCGACTCAAAGTTAAAGAAAATGTTATAAAGAGGTTACACGGGATGCCCCTCGGTCCTTTTTCATTCGGCTGTTTGTCAGAGTTTAACTTTCTTTTTCAAGATATTTTGCCTTCCATTATGAGGTGCTAATAATGGCTCCCCAGTGATTATAACAATATCGTCAGGGGACAGTCGGAGAGGAGGACGAGGAGCAGGAAGTTAGAGTAGGTATCAGGAGTTTTAATTTCAAAATAACAGACAATAAAATGCAGTACATAAACCAGGAAATAGATAGAACACAAGGTAATTTTCTGATATTACAAACACTGGGAGTACAGAAACACAGACTGAATAACTAGAACAGAAATGCCTAATAAACACTCAGAGAAGATACAAAAGTCAAAACAAACCCCAAAGTATCAAAGTAACGATGCAGGAGGTAACTTAGGAACAAAACTCCACAAACCCAAATGACACAAAGCCAAAAATGCAAAAACCCCACAAAGTACAACTGAATAAATCTACGCAGAATTAGTATCTGGGAGGATGGACTTGAAAATCATGTGAGGATACAGCCTGAACCTCGGTGTAAAACAAATACATTCGCTCAACATTGAGAGAATTCACACACTTTGAAACAGTAAACAGTGAGGTATCACTCCCATCATGTCAAGTGAATGAATGAACAATATTGAGTTTAAATATTATTGGGGCTTGTGTGTGCTTGTGTGACGGCACTTCTGATTGAACCCCACTTTCAGAGGTATAACAATCACATTCAAATGCTTTTCTGTTTGTACATTACAGTCACTGAAAATGTACCACATACTAAGGAAAAACCAGCACTGAGACTCTCTTTAAGCATTTCTGATGGTGGCACCACTATATTGATTTATCGTCATATCATGATACGTTCATAATGGAGGACCTACAAAATCAATGCAGCATCAAGGAGAAGATCACACTTTAATCCTTGTTTCATGATAGGAATGCTATGACAGAGTCACAATGGAATATATATTAATTTAGGAGAGGATTATGAGCACCATCTTACACTCGACACAAGTGTTTCTGCTTGTTTAAGACAGACACAGTTGTCATTTTCCCCTTCAGCAATGTTGTTTAAACAGTAAATGTACTTGAACCAATCTGAGCGCCCATGAGCATATTAGTCTTAGAATGTGCAGTCAGGCCATTGTTGTCTCATTGCCATGTTGTGGCAACTGAGAACTATTGCACAATTGCCTAACAAATACTTGACTTACAGTAACTCAATTGTTAGGTGTTTTCTGCTATTTCAAGGGGGAATTACAACAGTATACAACATACAACAGTATTGCGCGTCAATAAAGGCAGTGCACAACATGCCTACACTATTCTTTAGTAAGATTTTTGGAGATTACAGTGGTCAGGTTTCCATAACCCCCTTTCAGCAATCAAACCCTGCTGCCTTTGCTGGTTAGTCCTTAAGAATTTTCTCATAGAGTGCAAAATTCACTGTTCAGTTGAGTTCAGAATTCCGATTCTGTCAATGATGGGTCCTGAACGATAAAGCATCCCTAACAGCATCACATTTTCACCACCATGTTTGACAGTTGGTCTGATGTTCTTATTATGGGATGCGGTGTTAGCTTTACAGCAGATGTAAGGAGACCCGTGTCTTCCTTAAAGTTCCGCTTCTGACCCATCGGCCCCTATGACTTTATCCCGAAAGGTTTAAGAGTCATCAATGTGTTGTGGCGTAATGAAGATGCCCATGCGCAAAACAACCAAACCAGACCGTTCGTTTCTTTTGCCCCCCTTGATCAGGGCCAGGGGTGACCAGGTGATGTGGCAGCAGGAATGTCAAGGGTCCAGTCCCCCTGGGCGGAGGTTCAGCTAAGGGTATTCTGGGAATGAAGGAGGTGGTGATAAAAGGAGGATTCCTGGCAGTTCGGGAGAGGTTGTTGGCCGTAGAAGTCCTTCTCAATCTGATTCTAAAAGGTGACACACAAGGGGTGAGTTTAATATCACACTGTGGAGTCAATACATTTGACTGGCTAAGGGTGGTGGTGGCTGGTCCTTTATCCAATCAGTGATGAGCTGGGAGTGGCACCAGGAGCGCCAGGTGACCTGGTTACCAGCTGTGACTCATCAGGTGCCCCCCCCACATTTACTGATGGGGACACTGACAATGGAAACCAGATTGTCGTTATTTAAACGGCCACTAGAGGTCGCTTCACTCTTCAACGTAAATTTAGGTCGTAATAAGCCGTTTGTACAAACGGCCTTTAGGGACATATTTTGTTAGAGGACAGGCTTCCTATGCCATAACAATGCAGCCCTCACACTCGCAGTATTTTTATGTATTTATTTATTTATTTTTGTTTGATAAGTGTTAAACAAAGTGTTATGTCCCTCTTAGATAGCCATAATTTTCACCTTGCAAGTCTCCTGCGGACTCCAATTTTGCCGTGCCTCTTTCTATCGGTGGAACCATAAACGTTAACCTTATCTGAGGCAAGTCAGGCATGCAAATTCTGCGTTAGGGAGGCCCTTGCTTACGGCTGACTGACTTTCAGCACAATCTGGAAAAGATCCAAACCCATCATCGTCACCCATTAGCGAAACGCCAACTGGTATTCCTTCACACACAGCCCCCTCTGTTACCCTCGGACAGCCTCCCGGGGTACACCACACACAGGGGATATCCCAATAACCCCCCACCCCAAACCTATCCTCTATCTGATGGGGTTAAGGATGTGATTTACTTTCTATTAGGGGATTAAAAATCAATTACACGGGTAGCCATGCGTAGGTGTAATTATGGCCTGGTGGAATGAGGACTGTTCATCAAAAGGTTACTCATGTCTGTCGCTGCAATAAAAAAAAGGGCTGGACTTATTCATTAACTCTGAGCTGATATATGTATGAAACCTGGGTGAGTAGAATCCAAAAAGCTAGTAAAGTAGTAATTGTGATAGAACTTGTGCTGTGCAATTATGCATTGACTGTGGTGCTCTAATCATTAGGGAGGCGGACAGGATGTGGGGCGAGGGGGTTGAGGTTTGTTTTGGGTCACCCTCATTTGGGTCTGGGTCCCACTTTGACCGAGTGTGTCTGTGTATGTGCCCATATTTGCATATGACTCTGTGTGTGTGCACATGTAGGAGCATGTGTTTGTGCGTTTGTTGAGATACGTCTACAGTGGTGTAAAATCGCTGCCACATCTCCCGGATCCTGTGGCTCACAGGACAGGAAATCTGATGAATTTTGCTCGTTCCCGTCGGAGAGTCGGGCTGGTTTGGCCCAAGGTTATCAGGGATGGCCCTCGTCACCCTGCTGCCCCAGTGGAGAGTCACATGCCGCATCACAATGCTCCGTCTCTTCAGTGCTTCATAAACGCTATTGATATTGGTTATAGCGCTCCATGTGCTCGTAAACCTTGTGCAGGGATGATGTGATTGGTCTGGCAGTCGGCTCTCTCTTACTGGGACATGGCTGTGGTGATTCTCAATCAAAGTGTTAGCAGCAGATTTTTTTAAAATGATGCCTGTCGTCTGTCTGCGAAACACTGTTTAATACTGTAGGAATCAGGAAGTGCACCTGATGGGCTCTGTGTGCCTGTCGTTCACATATGCTTCTGAAACAATTCATTCATTTCCTCACTGCAAACCCAGATAGTGCAGCAAACTCAAATGTTTTGTGGAAACCTACTGCCTCAAAAAAATTGCCAGTGTTGTCCAGTCAAATGATCGTGTAGGGCTGATCCCGCGTCATTTTCACCAAAATCGAATCAGGTTCTTACGGATGAGATGTTAAACTTAGGCGCTGTCTCTCTGTGGTCATTAAAGATCCTATGACACTCCTCAACAAGAGTAGGGGGTTCCCCGGTGTCATGGATAAATTCCCAGCCTGGCTCTTTCAACCTGCCACCCAATCATCCCCTGATCTAACTGGCTGTGCAACTTGTCCTCTCCCTCCCCACCTCAACCCCCAGGGCTTCCTTGAAAAAGAGATTTTGATCTCATTGGGACTTTCCTGGTTAAATAAAGAGTAAATTAAATTAAAATGTTTTTGCATTCTTGCTTAATGTAGGAGTTTAAGGGCCCAACACTTTACAACCTCCTTTGTCATATTTTTTGTTTCATGATCTGCCAAATGTTTTCACGAGGTAACAGGTCTGGACTGCAGGCCAGCCAGCTGAGCACCCAGACTCTTTTACAGGGGAGCCTTGTTGTTGTACTACACACAGACGTTGGGTATTGTCTTGTTGAAATAAGCAAGGCCGTCCCTGAAAAGACATTCTCTGGATGTGGCAGGTGTTTCCTCAAAACCTTTATATATTGCTCAGCATTTATGGTATTGTGGTGGAAACGTGGCATTAGATATATGAGCTTGGACAGATACATCAGCATAATTGTGAGTTTCCTCTCCCCGTCATTTCTTGCAGGACCAATGTAACTGGATATATATTTTTTCCTATCGACACATCACACATTTTTGACAAAGATGGTGAAAGGAAAGCTTTTTACTCATTTGAATCCACCACTATCTCCAGTTTGACAATGGAGTGATTCTCCTTGCATTATTTATGCTCTTTGGTAAAAAAGACATTGCTTCAGGCTGCTGGATTGGCTTAGGCACAGCAGGGGGCGCTGCATTCGAGTGCAGCAATGACCGCCATGGCCTACATTCGGCTGTGGCCAGTAGCCTTTACAAAGCAGCACACACTTGACTCCGCACTGAAGGGATATGAAAGGTATACAGCTAGTTTGGGGCGACAATATTTGTTGCTCAAGCGCCTCCTGCTGGCCAGCCGGGCGCTCGTCAGTAAAATTCTAAGCTAGCACGTTTGGGTTTTTTCCGCCCTCTTTCTGGGCTTGTGAAGTTTCGAGCTATGAGTGTAAAGAATCAGAGATTGACAGGCGGGTGCTTCAGAGGAGAGCTGCGAACTCTCTGCTCTCTCCCGAGATGGGAGCACGGATCTAATGCGAGCATGCGATCCATTGATCGGACATTCCAAATTTAAGAGGCATTGGAGATGCCAAATCTGAATTTTTACCAAAAAAACACTGTTGCCTCAATGTGGAGGGTTTACTCTTGTTGGATAAATATCTTCTGACTGTGCGAAGGAATAAGGAGAGATACAGAGTACAGTGTCTGAGCAGGTTGAAAGAGATCGGGAGCTACATGACCTGCATGTAAATGATAAGTTTACGGCAAATTACAATACACTCAAAGATAATAGATAAAAGCAAAAATTAGTGTTTGTTTGATTTTGAAAACAAACGATGTTAGAAACAATCATTTACATTCGCAGCCTTTAAAAGTGAAGGAAAAAAAACACACATTTGAGACAGGAACTGAGAGTTCAAAGACTATTTACCTTGATTAGGGCAGCCATCTGGTCCAGACACCCCTGAGCGCACTGCGCTTTCTCAATAAACATGAGCTGCGGGGTGAGGTGCGGGGGGTGAGGCGCGGGGGGTGAGGTGTGGGGGGTGAGGTGCAGGGTGAGGTGCGGGGGGTGAGGTGTGGGGTGAGGCGCAGGGGGTGAGGTGCAGGGTGAGGCGCGGGGGGTGAGGTGTGGGGTGAGGCGCGGGGGGTGAGGTGTGGGGTGAGGCGCGTCGAACGGCCCGCAGAAAATGAGTTTTTATTCTGCTCATCTGCATCAATTATCCAGAGCGCACACCTGCGGCAGCGGCTTCTGTGGGGCTAATAGACTATCTCTCATCACTTTGGACAACAGCTCGTGTACACATGCACTAATTCCACACACATACACACAAATGCATGCACACACACACGCACACACACGCACACACACTCACAGTACTTGCACTGTACTCTCACGGAAGAACAGCACACGTTCACACACACACGCACACACATGCACACCCTCACACGTACGTGTGGTACATACTAACCCAAATAACACCACACACACACACACACACACACACACACTGTTCGGTTATGAAGTGCCCATTCAAAATCAGCGAGTGATCATCGAAGACATGACAGATGCAACTTTTCCTCATTTCTCGATGATGTGTGATGATTACATATGTGCTGTAAGAGTCAAACATATTTATGTAAATACAATTCATTGAACCCCAATTCACATTTTTCTGTAGTAGAATAAATTTCACTGGTCTGTAGGTATGAAAGATGGCAATCCTTAATTTGAGCCAGGGGATATTGGCAGGGTGTCTTTGAGTGAAAGAAACAAATCAAAAATGCTCCAAAATAGAAAATGAAAAACACCTTTTGGTTTTTGTCGGAAGATGTCTTTGTGAGTATAAAATCTGGAGTCTGGTGTACGGGTTCAGTGTTTGTATGCTATCCTGAAAGCCTGGAAATTTGTACACCGGTTTTCCAGTCATGGGTAACACAAATGGATATGGTACAGAAAAAAAATATTTATTTTACCAATAATAGCTCACACTGCAACATGACAGTGCTTGATGTGCGTATGTGTCCAAATGGCCAAAAAAATGTTGCTCAAAAAGTTGTGTTAATTGCCCTGCATAGTGATACTGTGAATAATTATGTAGTCATTGGTTCCCAGTTGATTATGTAGCATTTCTACTCGTCGAGCTAATGTTAGCGAGAGGCTGGGGAATGATAATGTAATATTTGTTCCGCATTCGTCCATTTGTTAACCCACCTCCACAACACAAAGTGGAGCGGGAGATATTAGAATGGAGTCCTTCTGTTTCATCCATCCGTCCGGCCGTTTGTCCATCCATCCAGGTAAGTTCAAATCATTTCAACTTCATTCCTACAGCACTTTACACAGGACTGTCACGAAGATGCCTTACAGAGTAAAAGAGGAACAAGGTTTCTCAGTAATTACATGACCCAGATGAATGAAAGTGTGCGTGCGTATGTTACTCGCTTTGCCCTTGATTTGATTTGAATTCGGTATTCCATTGTGGCACCTTCCTGTCTTCTATTCAAAATGAGTTCAAAATGGCAGCGCACTTTTTTCAAAAGAAATTAAGCGGCCTCAACTTCCATAATAGAGGAAGTGAGTCACTCATTTAAAAGCAGTTTTACTCGGAGTCAAAGATGAGTGACCACTTGAACGTTGAGTGGCCCTGTGCAATGGCACGTACTGTCTGAAGCCCCTCTACAGTGGTAGAGAGGTTGTGGGATAATTTCCCAGCTACGTTATAGCTATTGTACCCAAGAGCAAGGTCTCCAACCTGAGCTATCTTCAATAAAATATTCATCCGCATTCACTCGTGTAAATGCATTATATGCGTACCAAAGGGTAATCTTTGTGAGTCTCACAAAGTCGTCTGCTTAACATTCACCGTCATGTCGCATGTGGGGTTTTTTTTTTTTTTTTTTTGTAGTCAAAGCTGAAAGTAAATCTGCTATTTGAAAAATTGTAAAAACTAGGCTGAACCAAACTACCTCAAACCAAAAATAAGCAGAATACAGCTCGTGTTGTAAGGAAAAATGTGTTTGTTGAGAAAAGAATGGACAAGAAGGGGTAAGGTCAGTGTGTATAGAAAAGAAGATAGGGAAGTTCAACAGTTTATTCAAAGGAGAACTTCCTTTGTAGGACGCCCACTAAAGTCAAACTGAGTGGGCTGCAACACAGCCTTGAGTAACCGTCCTTTCTGACGGTGTTCACGTCGCCTATATCAACTAATTCACAGGTTATCATCTGAACAGAATGGACATGATTTGGGGGAGAGTGTGGGGAGAGAGGAGACTACTTAAGCCACCGGGCCTGGCTTGTATCACCAGGTTTGGGCTAAATTAACCTGTTAAAACCAAAGGACCCATATATGGGTCTGTCAAATGCAGCTGCTGTTTTTAAACCAGTAGAACTTCAGGCCTTTTTTAAATTAAAGTGGAGATTCCAAGGTTTTCAATGATCTCTAATATATCCTACTGAATTACAGGGAAATGTGACTAAAATCATGTACATGATCTAGATATTTTCTACTTGATGTCTCAAACATGGTGTCCTGGGTTTGAATATTTCTCTCAATGTAAGTGTGATGTAGCTTCAGTGAAGCGCAGCGACCAGCAGATACAGAACATGTCTGTGACATTGTCTGATAATACGGAAAAAAAAAAAGCTTTTTCTGACTTCGAATCGACTATAGAGAAAACTGAAGTGAAACGTTAGAGTTTAAGGGGTAAACTTATCCATGCCGTCTAGTCTACATTTGGATGTACATGGCAGAGCTCACTGATACATTTTAAGAATCAAGCCCCAATTCGACCTACGCTTTTGTATTTGACCCCTAATCCTCAGTGCACACTTACCAGCACATTTTGGTGAGCCCAGTAGTGACCCAATATTTCCAAACATTAGATCAAATACATATGAATACATTCAATTAATTTTGAGAAAAAGACAGTACTTCCTCGGCTCAAGGTCAACATTTCTTTTGACTGCATGAGCATCAGAAAATACCAACTGCATTGAACCTCTTGGTCTGCAAGACCATGTCAGGAATAATCCACTGCAAAGTGGACACCAGCCAATCAGAGGCCATTATTCACCCAGAACCATATGATGCATGGTGGAACTCCTCTGTTGTAGCCATTTTAATTCCTGCTCGAGACCATCTTTTAAATACACTGTCAAGATGCAGTCGTAACAAATTGATTTTTTGGCCAGTATAGGGTCATTAAATTGCGTTCAACTGTCCATGTGGACTATATAGTAGCAGGGACGACATTTTAACTGAGGATGCCATAGTACAGTCTTATACATGGCATAACAGCTGTCTCATGATGTTGTCACAGATATGGTCAAAAAATATGCACTCTAATATACAGAGACTAAAAACTCATACTAAAATAACCTGTTTTACAGTAGTGGTAAATGCTTTCTTTTATAGCTGCAAAAGACAGTCTTGGTAAACTGTGCTTTTGGCATTATTACATTGGCAATCAATTCAGCAGTTCTTATGCATTATGTGACATGGCAGAAGACGTTTTATGGAATGTGTTTTTGTGACGTCACAGATGACGCACTTTGTCGAGGATGAAAGCTGGCACATCTGGTCATTCTGTGTCATCCCTGCAGTCTGGATACAGTCATTTAATGGACATTAATGCGTCCAGAATCTTTTCTTTGAGACTGGCCATTATTCTACAGTCAAAATATTTGATTTTTTTCTGCGATTCATTCATTTGTGGCATTTGCAATTGGAATTATGATTTAATGTGTGTTTTTATTGGCCCTAACCTTGAACTTTTGATTTCCCACAATATGTGATTCACGGCCATGATCCAAGGAATTTTGTTGTATTTAATAATCATAATAAGGTGTTAAACCAAGAAGGGATTTGAGCCCAGACACTTGATATTTTGCAATGCTTACCATGCCTGATAATCATATAAATCAGCAAAAGGAAAAACTATCAGTTATCAACTTAGACCATAAAAACTACGATGCATTCTTAATGCCTCTCAGTATAGAACTGTGATTGCATTTTTACATAAATATCACAATATACGCTTATCCCAAAACATTTCCTAATAAAAGTATAATTGAAGACCCTGGTAATAAATGTGCTTAAGTGACATGATGCCCATTTGAGGAAAATGAAGGAAACTGACACAAGTAACAATAAAAGACGGTTTCCCATCCTTACCTCACGGTGTGTGAAATGTGACGTAAGTTCTTTTAGCACTAGGCCCTTCCAATGTATTATGTCAGTTGAAACAACATGACCTTGTCTGTTGTAACAACATTTGACAGTTGTTTTTTCTGTGTGTATCCTCTGTGTGTGTTATGTTTTGTAATTCCTGGATTGTATGTCCTGTTACCAAGGACGTTGCGGTTATTTTCGTCGCAGCTGTGGCGAGTTGAGTTAGACAGCTGAATGCAGAGTGACTTACACTGCAAAAAACAAATCTGACCGAACATTTTAAACTTGTATTTTGACTTATTTCTTTTACCTTTTGGCTTAGAAAAAATAACTGAAGAACCTAGTGCTAAAAGTACTTCAGTCACACTTTCACACACTGTGAGGTAAAGTTGGAGAGACTGTCTTCTATAGTTACCAGAGTCATTTTCAAAAATTTTCTCAAAACGGACATTTTTTGACTTGAGCACTTTTAACACTGAGATTCTGAATTTTTTCACTGATTTGAGGTCATTTTGATTCTAAATTTATCGATGGGGTAAGATAATTTCACTTACCCCGCTGACAAGTTTAGAAATGAGTCAAAATGATCTCACATCAGTGAAAGAACTATTTTTCCTCAGAGAAAAAAATTAATAGAAATACGTGTTTTAAGTTTAAAGACATGATTGAAATGCTTGGTAAGATTTTTTACTTGCCATGTCGACAGTTACTTCCTGTTCTCGGCCCAGTGTCTTGGTCCTCCGGGCGAACCGAACTCACAGAACCCGCGATTTCAGTTCCGCAGCCATTAATGTACTTCACGCGTATAATCAGGAACAAAAATCGAATCACCTCTAATTCTCTGGAGGGTTTTCTATCTCCATCGGCCGCTAATTGAAATGTTCTGGAAATTAAAAAAGGGCTGGGATGAAGTCAGGCCGTGAGATGTGCCGCACCGGAACAGAATGAATTCAATTAACGGCAGAAGAGATATTTTGATATTTCACGTGAAGGGTTTTCGCCGATGAATTTATGCATGGAAAATGCTTTGATATGAAAGATTGTCCCGTGCCTGGGTGAACCTTGGCTTTTCCGTTCTCTCTTTCACATAATGTTACAAATCATATCCTTGCTAGTGTCATAACCTTTTACCTAGGCACACAGCTCCTTTTGATCGTTAAGAGAAAAGATTGAATGAGCCATGATTTTGGCATCACTGAGTGCTTTGAAACTGCAATTATTTTGTTTCTCGGCTTTAAAATTCCCCTTTTATTTGGAATAATGTGTTCGACTGATCAGTGCCATGTTAGATGAAGTGTTATTATAATAGCCAACAGTAGTGAAATTAATATTATTTCTAAACACATTTGTGGTTCAGAGGCTGGCCAGTCCCACGCAATGGCCTGTCTGGTTCAACTGAGCTTTTGTTCTCCAGACCTCCACATTACAGATCAGACTCTCCTGAGCAGAGACATTGCTCTGTCAATGACAGGAAGGTTTCAGGTGTGTCTTTATTTCATGATCACTGCTTTGCTGACTGTCACAGCATGATGGCTGTGTCTTATGGAATATTGGACACATTCAGGTGAGAGAGAAGGACCTGAGAAAGTAAACTACATCCTCCAATCATGAAGAGCATCATGTTCAAGTTTTTTTTTCCCCCTTTCATTTGCAGAGATGTGACAAATTAGACAAACTATCGGGAAAGGAACCTGAATAACTGTATGGAAAAAATTAAGACGTTTCCGTTCATTTTCCTGGTATGATTTAGGTCCACTCGTCTACTTAAAGGCAGAAGGGTCACCGCAAATCAGAGCAGAGATATTCTTTGTGATCACCATCAGACTCCATGATGAAGCTCCTACCATGATGGGAGTGGTATCTTCCAGGACGATAATGGCCCAAACCCCACAGTGCACAAGGGGTCACTGAATGGTTTTATGAGTATGAAAATGATCCTAAGCACATGTCACTGCCTTGTCAGTCACCAGATTTCCAGGGCTATGATAAAAATGGTTGCAATCCCCACAGGGCTCATACAATATTTTTGACGAAACCCTAAAATTAAAGCGGAAAATCTGCGCTCCAAGCGCATCTTTATTGTCTCATTCCAAATCTGTTGTTGTGGCATACAGAGCCAAAATGTCGCTGTCCAAATATCTATGTACCCGGCAGCTGCTGCCTCAGGAGAAATAGAAAAGCGTGCAGACTTCTCCAAAGTCAGCTGTTGTTTACCACTGCTTAGGTAAAAAGCCAAGCTCACGCAAACACTGCGTGTGTGTGTGTGTGTGTGTGTGTGTGTGTGTGTCAGAAAAAAACATTTGCAGCGTCCACCCCTGACTGGCAGAGCATGCTGGTGAGCAGTGATGTCTATCCTATCTGACCTGGAGTGGACCTCATGATTTCACACAGGACCTCTGCTCATGCACTCCAGAGAAGAGCAGCTCCCTCACACATGCAGACTAAATCACATACAGTGACACAGAATGTGATATTAAAGCAATTAAGTGATATGGATGGCTTAATATTGAGCATGTGCTTGACCATCTGGCAGTATTTGTGCGATCTTACACGGGAGGCCTGTCAGTGCAAAACATCTGGATTCTCCAAATTCTGTTGCACACAACAGTATAAATGTCTGTATCCGCACTGAGGAGCTACAGTCTGTTACAAACCGGGCAGCAGGGGAGTCAATCGCAGGATCGACAATGAGCCACTTGGGTGTGCTTATAATGAGGAGAAATGGAAGGTTTGAGAACCTGCTGTACCTAATAATTAGCTCACTGATAATTTAGCTCTGTGGAAAAGACAGCAGAAAGGAAAACTAGAATTTACAGTAAGCGGTTAGGGTGACCCCTTCTAGTACAATGATCAACTGGGCTAAAATGTACAACCTGTATACACAGGACAATCAGTGGCCACAGCTGATTGCAATAAGGGCATAACGAGCCAATCAATTAACAGGAGCAGCTCACAAGACTGCTGGAACAGGGGAAGAACCAATTAACCCTTTGAGCGCTGAAAAAAATTTCAAGGAATTAAAAATGTAATTATCCTGAGCTGTTGAAAACCTATCATGTGTCAGCTGCGGGAGCTCTTTTAAACAAGTTGCCACATGATAGGTTTTCAACAGCATCTGGTTTTGATATCTTACACCATTGGGCAACTATAGTTGCCTATGGCGCTCAAAGGGTTAAGCAGATATGTGGCTTGTGACAGTCCTCAAATGAGATGTTAATTCTTTGAAAAAGTTTGAATATCATGTATGAGGATTGTAATATTTCTGTCAGTCTAGTTAAGATGAAGGTGTCCTTGGCATCTCCCAACATGAAAATGTCTATTTTAGGCATTTAATGTTTTCTGTCACTATAAACTCATTTCAATGGTTTGGAGTTAAATCCTGCCATTCATAGTAGTTAGAGCAGTTATTTATTTAGTTTTAATATGAAGCCCCCTAACAGAGTGCTAAATTGAAGCACAATAAACAGAATACGCTTCTCTTCAAAGTACGTAAACATCAAGGAACAACAGAGAGCATTTCACAAATGGTGGTCTGGGTAAGAAAGGTTTTTTAAAACATCACTATCGACAAAATATTCTATGAGTAAAAAGGAATAGTTCAGGAATTCCTGGTCATGCCTTTTGGGCAAAGACATTGTAACATCATCAGCTACTGAAACCAAACAAATTGCAGTATTTGCAAGATACTCAAAGTGAAAATGCTGAGGCAACAATTTCCAAATGTTACTAGGAGGCTTGAATTGCTGCTGGTTCTACATAAAAGCACAATTAGATATATTTTCTACTACTAATAGATAGAAAGAGAGGAGGGGGGGGGGGGGGGTGGTGATGTTTTATGGGTTATAAAAGGCATCTAGCCTTCTCCCATATACTGTACCAAGATATTTTTGTGATGTGATATTTCCAAACATTATTAGGAGGCTTGAATTGCTGCTGGTTCTACAAAAAACCACAAATAATATTTTCTAATACTAACACAATATGGGGAGAGAGAGAGCGAGAGAGAGAGACGGTGATGTTGTGTGGATTATAGAAGGCATGTAGCCCTGTGATGTTCCGTGGTATTTCTGTAATGTGATATTTTTGTGATTAATGAGAATATCAGAAAGGGTCACTGGCCCTTCTCAAGGATTTCTTTCCCTCGTCCATTTCGGGTATCAAAAAGAAAATATAACTTTGAGGAATCACCCCTACAGGCAATAGAGATCTAGATCCAGCTGTTTGTCCTTCTATTTTAACAAAGCTGTTCAAACACGATGAAACATAGCTGTTAACTAATAGGTGTCCAGCGGTTCACTTCCTGTGTGAATACTGAACCAAAGGAGAGTGTATGCGGACAGTATTATCTTAAAGCAATTGTGCAGCATTAGGATTTCTTTGCCTCTATTCAGCAGAAAATCATTGCATGCAGTACGGAAATATTAATTTCTATGAGAGATTACATAATGGCTTAACACCAAATCACTGAAATAATCACTATACTTAGAGGGTTATTTTGCACTTACTGTATATGAACTCTGGACCTGGTAGTTTTGGGGTTTGGACATTTGATAGAAGTGAAATATACTTTGAGGTCATGATCATTCACATTAATATCAACAGGAAATTCAACCAGTCTTATCTCATCTTCAGCCTGTATGTGTAAAGAGCAGAAGGGCATTTTCTGTCTGTCCCTCTATTAACTTGTTAATAACCAAATGAACTTGTTAATAACCAAATGTGCAGGCCTTGTGATGTGCCCTCAAAGACAGGGTCTCTACAGTGAAAATAACTGAGTAAAGCAATTCATTTTTGCCACTTGTGTTCTGATGGATGAATATTAGTTGTATATATCTAATTTTAGAGTGTGGCTCTGGTTATAGCATAAGCACTTGCATACTGTGTAATGCAATGAGATGCATGGAGGGGAAATCCAACTCAGTGAGAATCCTGAGGTCTCATTCTTAAATTGTGTATAGGCACAGGAATGATGCGCATGACAATATATTTGTGGATTTCAGATTTCTAAAATCAAACTTCACATTAAAAACATGTAAAACTAGAGGCACTCCTAGAGTGCAAACCTCCGCCAAGGCAGCAATCTTGCTGAGTGGGAGCAAAGTTCAGTTATCACGTGTCATAGGATTTCAAGATGGCCTCCGTGGCGGCCATGTTGTTCGCTGCCGTGGCGGCCATATTGTTTGACTGATTGCGGTTAAAATCAATAGGGTCCATCTCTGATGTAATAGGAACCCACCCACAAAATTTCAGAGATATCCGTTCATTACTTTTTGAGTTCTCGTTCACAAACAAACAGATGGCACCGATCACATAACCTCCTGCCAACTTCGTTTGGCGGGGGTAATTAATACGATTTTGCTCAAATTAAAAATTCAGGAAAGGAAGGAAAAGAAAGGGATAGAAAATGTTGTAATACCCAGTGCCCCAGGATGGAGTGGGGGCACCAGGAAAGTGAAATAAAGTTGAGGACCCAAATGAAAACTAAGGCATAAATGGAAGATAATTAACTAATTAAAACCAGGTGTAAACATGAACAGAGGGAGAGCAGGGGATAAATGAATAATTAGGAAAAGGCAGGTAGCCAGGGAACCAGGGATGCTGATTTAAAAAAAAAAAATTCTACCATGGTAGATGGAAATCAGATAAAGTTTAGATTTCGATTTTGATTTATAGTTCAATAATTACTGTCATTATAATCTCAAATTGTAGGCTTCCTCTTTGTCGCCATCACACCTTAATCATTATTGGTGACGTAATGGTATGTACCCTATTATTCAGTAAATTATATGAGATTCTTAATATGGAACAGGTCAAGAGTCGGTTATCCTGCATTAAAAGGTAATGCCTCTGATTGCATAAAGACTTTATTCGTACTTCGGCTAACTTCACAAGTGGACCTGAGTTAGCACGTCTATATTTTAAAAAACATTAAGATGCAGAATTACATACGTATCTGTGTCCCAAACTGGCAGCCAAAATGGCGACACACACATTAATGGGATGGCAGTTTGAGCAGAACTGGAAAGAAGGGGAAAACAACTTGTGGGATTTTTGTTTTTGTGTCTACTGCGCGTGGACAAGTAGACACTGTGCTATCAAGTTGTAAGTCCATAAGTAAAAGATCTTAGCCCACAGTGAACTACCAATCCACAGTAGACACATGTACTCATCCAGTACCTATTTTTATTTTTGGTGCCCATTGAATATTAATGAGGCTGCCAGCCTGTAAAAAGGAAATTCAGATGCCATTGATGGCAGAATAATTAATTCCATTGGTTAGCCTTTGTACTCGTGTTGTATTACTCAGGTCCACTCTAGGAGGCAGTAGCCCAGATAAACACAAGCAATGTGATATAAGCTTTGTCAAGAGAGCTGGAGGACACACATAGCTCTGTAACGGACAGGAAAATCTGTCTTCTGAAGCGTATTCATCATGCAGAGCATCTAGTCGTAGTCTTCATAGGTTATAGAGAATTAGCATGTGAGAGGCTTTGTGTTCGTACACACTGTTTAGCTAATTTAAGTGCCTGCTGCTCTCTGCCCCTCTATTTTTCAGTTCCACCTACTTTATGCAAATGTGGGCTCTTCTTCTATTGTACGTAAGAATTTGACAGTGCTGCTGTGCTGGCCGTGATGTAGAATCCTGTGCCATGTGGGATCTCCAGACACCGAGCATGTGATCAGCGTAAAACATAACTCTGTCCATTATAGGATACAGTCATCTTAAACCCTAAAAACATGCAACATACATACACAATACTCAACATTAAATTATAATAAGGCTCATGTGAGCAGGCATGAACAATAGTACTAGTTTATAATAATATAGCCAGTACAGTATGAATTCATATGATCAACCACATGAGTAATGTCAATTAATGTATGAATAGAAAAAGTTAATGTATGTGATGATTACATGAATATCTAATGATACATTTACTGTATTATAGACATTGTCAATCAGTATTATCATTTCTTAGATGAAAATGAATTTATCAATGTTATGGTTTTTTTCCTGCTTTTGTTATATATTACTAACTCCATTAGAGTCAGTTCATGTGACCTTATTTTGAAGTGTTATCAAATATTTAATATTTGTGAAACGTGTTTATAAAATCAAAACACATGCACCATGTAAAAAAAATTGCAAATACAGAACTCTCAGAGGACAATGACAGATCTGTCCCAGCTGGAAGAGAGGGCGTGGTGCAAGATTAATCTCTGCAGAAATTAAGGATCCGCTCTGGTCCATTGCATTGCTGCTTTCATGCCTGCGTTTCTGCAGTCTGAAGAGGAAGCCACTATTATGCACACTGAATATATTTAATGACTTTCTGATGCCTGAAAACATTTGTGTCAAGGAAGCAGCTGCAATTAAACAGCCTCTCTTAAATAGTATAATATGAGCTCACTGAGGTGACCTCCCCATCGGCAGCACTGCTTACTCATCAAGGTGAAAGCTACACTACAAGCAAATCTGCCATCCTCAAAACTCGCATTTGCATGAAGAACGTCACATGCTTTTGTGATGAGTCCTGCTTTGAAGAATTGATACTTGTTTGGGTATTTTCACATTTCATAATGAAAAATTCAGCTAATGTTAACCCTTAGAGCTCTGAAATAATTTTTTTTAGTATAAATTTAATTATCTTGTGCTGTTGAAAACCTATCATGTGGCGACTCCGGAGCTCTTTTTAACAAGTCTCCACATGATTGGTTTTCAGCAGCTTTGATTTAGATATTTTACATCATTGAGCAACAATAGCTGCATTTAGCGCTTCTAAGAGTTTAAAAAAAATTGTGAGGGTCTCCTTTACAATTTTTCTCTATTTGAACTCAATCAATACTTCAGGAAGACATAATAGAAAATGGAAATAATTTTGACTGTGTAGCAATGAGCTCCACAAATATCAATAAGAGGAAATGTTGATGTTTTTTTTCCAGATTTTGTTTCAGTGCTAAAAACATCGACCCAACTTCCATAGCTCAAATTATCTGTATGCGGACATGTAATCACTGATAAATCTCCTCACATGAGCCTGACTGTGGAGAGAGAAACCCAACACCCCTCAAACAAAGACGCAGTGAAGCAGGCGAATGGCCTTCATCTGTCCCACGACAAAACACAGTGTACTTACAGTAATGCACCTTCATTTACCCTTGAAAATACCAAACCACCAAACCACCCAAGTTGAATTAAGTGACCCTTAATTTCTGAAACAGACTCTTAATTTTACCTTACTTAAGGTGTGAGGGCGAAACCACTATATTTAAGATGCCAATTTAGGGTCTACTCTCTCTCTCTCTCTCTCTCTCTCTCTCTCTCTCTCTCTCTCTCTCTTTCTCTCTCTCTCTTTTGCAAATTTAAGGGAAAATTTGATAAATTGAGTGAAAAATTTGGCAGTTTTACCATTTAATCAGTCGTGAATCATGCGTACACTTCTACTTAAGAAACTACTCAAATTTTAAGGAAAATAAGGTCAAAGCAGGGCATTTTTATGGGGTTTAATCAAAGGGTTTGGTTCGTAGTGTCCAGAATGTGTTTTTGGCCAGAATCACACGTACTATTAAGAAAACAAGAACAAGGCGTCAAATGAGGACACCCATATTACAGCACACCAAATTACACCCACATCAGATGCACAGATATGCTTCTACTGTTCATAACCACAGTGCAGCATTACAATTACACCCACATCAGATGCACAGATATGCTTCTACTGTTCATAACCACAGTGCAGCATTACAATGTGCATAATTTACATGTCTCTCTTCCTGTCTACCTCTTCAGTCCCAGGAAACATTTCAAATACTGCATGGAAAATGACTCCCGCACCGCAACGAATGCTGTGCGCGCGATGCCAACGTGGAGGGTTTCTTTTAATTAGTATTTGTTTATTTTCTTTCAGTCAAATTCGCTCTCCTGTTAAATGATAAAAATAATTATGCTTCAGAGGAAACTAAGGATGTCGACACAAATGTTACTGATGTGGAATCAAAGCCCCCCTCCCCATTCGCTGTAATTTTATTCTTCATTATAAATTATATTTCAGCATTCCTGACAGCCTCTGTGAAACCTGTATGAACTCCGCTCGACAGCAGCGAAGGTAAACTGAAGGTTATGAGAGACGTCAGACTGCTGTGATTTTCATGCTGAAAAAACACCACAACAGAGCGAAAACTGAGGCTGGTCCTGGACAACTTTTCTGGCTGAATTGCTGCATGTATTTCCTGCGTGGCACTTATTGTGTTGGGCTCTTTAGATAAGCATCCATGCACATTGAAAAAATGATTTTATCTATCTTTTTAATTTTACCCCTGCCAGGAGTTATGTTTTTGCTTCCGTTTGTTTATTTATTTGTTTGTCTGTCTGTTAGCAGGTATCTCAAAAATGGCCGCATAGATTTTAACCAAACTTTGCAGGATGTTAGAGTAGCACAAGAGGAACAATTACTTAAATTTAGGCATGTCTAGGCCAAAGTACAGCTGAGATATAGGCCAAAGTTCAAATCCAGCTATGCTGGCGGAGGTATGGGCTCGCGAGTCCAGGTCTAGTTTACTAAAGTACTTCAGCTCAAATAATCTTCTCAGGTGTAGACTGAGAATCAAATCCTTTTTAATGTTTGATGAATTTCACCAGATAAATGTATAAATGCATCTTTATTTAAAATATTTAAGCCTGCAACACAAGCTGTATCATGTTTGCCACATGCTTTTCCGCGTGACCAGCACTTACCTTAAAATCCTGTGGTATCAAATGTCTGATGCAAAAAATTTGCATAAATCCTTTTTTTTTTCTTTTTTCAGATGGGTTTTTAGGCTGTTATTTCATTAGTTTGGCTTTACAGGGACCAGGAGGAAATGCAGACTTTAAAATACAGGAAGACATTTGCTTGGCAACAAACCACAGTAGTTTCTGCCACCTCATTAACCCAGTCTGAGCATGAGCCAAAGTCACTCTTTTCCGCTTTTCCGTGTCGCTTCATCGCAAGGTCAGGGAATCAGCCTGTCAACAGTCTGCGCATTTTCAGTCATGGAATCCTTAGCTTGTTTTCTATTTATTATTTTTATTAAATGAGGGAATTTAATAAATTTGTCAGTGTTGGTGAGAAACGTTTGATATTCCTGCTTTTCGAGGGTGAGAGCAGGTCATACACTTTGAAGCGAGATGCTTCAGTTACAGTTTGCTGTGCATCATATACAGCATGAGAGAAGCTGAGATCTTTTGCTAATTTTGTTTGTTTTTTCCAGACGAGACTTTAATGTATGCCATCCACTTGTGCGCAATTCGTGTCGCAGCACTGTCTGATTGAAGTGCTTCTATTCTGAAATACAAGTGCACAAAGAAATGTTTCAGACATTTGTGTTCTTTACTTCTATCATACAGCAAAAGACACTAAAACTTCCAAGCAGTCAGGATAGCGGCAGCAGGTCTTTTATATTGCATATCGGCGCCATTATCACCTGCTTTAAACCGAGGTTACGGTTAGATATAAATATATCAATTGCACAAAATCTTTAGAGCTGCACTGAGAAGCAAGAGAGTGGGTGATTCAGTGCTGTTAAGTAACCGTCTGAGAGCGAGGTTGTTCTCGAGAGCGAGGGGTTCGGGGGTGGGGATCAAAAAGAGCAGGATAAGATTGGAGGTCGTTGCATATTCATAGACATCCGCAGCTCGATGCCCCTGGCCTCCTCTTCAGCTCCGGTGAATTAAAGTCAGACGCTCTTGAATAATGAAGACCCTGCAGCCCTCGCTTTTCAGGTTTGTCACTCGGAGTCACTTGTGTGCCCACGTTTCTCTCCTACAATCCCACACACACTCCGCACACACTCCACGCACACATAGACACTCCGCACACACATGCGCGCACACACACACACACACGCACGCACGCACACAGGTACATATGTGCAACCCTGGCAGTCATATTATTTCCAATTTTGGCCACAGCCTTTCATCCAGTGACCATGGACGTCACAATGGCCAGTCATTCATTTTGATTGATGTTGATTGATTCTCTCTCTCTCTCTCTCTTTCTTGACAGCACAGAATCTGCATTCAAAAAAATGATTATACCTGCTTTTACATGCAGTCTTTCTTTTTAAATCTTCCCCCAAAAGCATTTTGGAGGAGAATCTCATTACACCCCCCAAAAAAAATGGATCCAAAGAAATCATTCAGAATCCAGCAGAAGGACAAAGATATCCTTAAGCAGGATCAAATAGGCAGAGAAAAGATCAGCAATTTTTATTTTTCTTTGTTTCGTCCCTTCGCATGACCAGAGGGTAAATCAGTGATACACAATGGAAAGAGCGTCTGTGTCAGTTCCCCTCTCATCCATCCCAGCTTCCTGCCTGTGCACCCAAAAACATGCATGAATGAAGAGAAATTAGGTTAATTTTCAATGAACATCACGCAAAGCCATCACTGTACCTGCAAAACTCAGGTGAACGGCACTGCTGTGTGGCTTTACTGCCTCTGCAATTCAGCACTGAGGAAAGTTTATACTGACAGGGTTCATTATGCATTAAGGTGCAAAGTTTTTCCCTAATTTATTCTTACGACTGTTACTATACGAAAGGTGTGTGTGTGTGTGCTCGCGCGCGTGTGTGTGTGTGTGTGTGTGTGCTCACGTGTGTGTGCCTGGTCTGGCCATGAGCATTTGTGCACACGTGAACCGAACTGATGGTGTCCTTGAACCTTATTAAATCGATGCTGAGATTCCCCTGCATATTTACATACAAATAAAGAGAGGCCAATGACCCAGCAAAGCATGAAAAAAATCTCACTGTATTTTTTTTTTTTTTTTTCAGGTGAATATCCTTACTCCAAGAAATCTGAGATGAATTTAAATGAATATTCATTGGTCATGGATATTCATATCACGGCACAAACCCCGTTCTCAGCAAACAGGACACGTCTGGAACACCTGACCTACAGAGATACGGTCTGCTCCATAACTGTTTGTACAGTGGCGCCATTTTCAGAATTTTGGCTCTGTACGCTGCCACAGTGCATTTGAAATAAAAAAATCAAGATGTCCTTGAAATACAGATTTTCAACTGACAGCGCTTTTTTTCCCCAAAATATTGCTTGAACATTGCAGGTTCAATGTATGAATTACAACCATTTTAATACAGCCTGGAGGGACCTTTTTCCTCGTTACATCACTATTTCTCATATTTGCATCATATTTGTATTTAAACAAGCTCAGGCAGTGACTCAAACATTGGGGAGGACAGAACAGATATTACCGATAATCATAAACGAATTAAATGAAATTAGATCCTATTCAGCCTTCATGAATCGACCCAAATTTAATGACAATTTGCTGACTTGATTTTAAGGTTTTATTCACAATATTGTTACAGATTGGACCAAGACGAAGAGAGGCTGTAAACACGACAATCAACCCATTGTATTTGTACTTGGTCCTGCACTGAATGTCAAACACTGTGGTGCCTTTGTATCCTCCTGGAACCATCTCGTATTGCTATGATCTATAGGATTAGTTAAGATTGGTACTTAGCAAATGACATAAGCACACTGAGTGTGTGCGCTCCATTGCATCATAAATCCACAGTCAGTGAAGATGACCCTGCCCCTGTGAAAGTGGATGATATTCCTCTCTGTTCTGGAGCTGTTAAATCTGCCCAAGGATGTACAGATCTGCACAGGCAGGGACAGTGGACACCCCGAGGGACGGGCATTGAATACGGAGACAGGAGCTTATAGCTCGTCTGTTTCCAGAGTTCATTTGAAGAGGACCTTAACCATTTTTAAAGGTTTACCTCCTGCAGAATTTTCTGATTCAGGGACATTACATTAAAGCATTATTATTATTATTATTATTATTTTTAAAATTATTATTATTTTGCCTCTACCAGGAGGTATTGTGATCGCTTTCGCGTGTGTACTTATGTGCGTTTTTGTTAGCAGGATTAATATAAAACTATTCAAAGGACTACCACAAAATTATAAGGGAAGTTGGACTGTATGAATGGGAAGAGGTAATTACATTTCCAGAACAATCCGGATACAGATCCAAATTCTGCAGCAGATTATTTGTGATAGTGGATCAAAACCTGCTGGTGGGCGTATACGCTCTCTGAGTGCCCAAGGGCACTATTGGGTTGGTGTCAGTTAATTGATAGTACTTTATGTAATGTGAGGGCCACTTTAAAAAGCGTTAACTATTGGACTTTGCAAACGTTATTGTTCCCGAATATGCAGTTGGTAACCTTTCCCAGGCCTTGCTTTCGTCTTCGACCTCTGATTATCACCGGTACTCTTTCGGTCCTCATACTACACATACTTCAGATTTCAATTTGCAGGTCTCTGTACTTGGCCAGCTTGTCTACGGCTCAGTGTTAGATTCCAGTACTGCAGCTAAATAAAGCCCATGCAAGTCTGTTTATTCTTGTTCTTGACAATGATGTTGAGTCTGCTGTCCGTCATCTATCTGTCAGTATGCATACCCATATCCCATAAAATGGTGACATCATCATTTTCAGTCACTATATTTAAATAATGTTCATACCACTTGTCAGTTGTCTCAATCTTACAACACCTGTAAATCCCCTAGTGAAGGCACACTACCTCATTGTGACGATCGATGCATTCGGTCTGTGGTAATCCTGGGAATCCTGAGGCAACACGGTTGATTTTTGCTTCAAGCTTTCCACAGATCTTGCAGATGTGTTTCATCTGTGGCAATACGATGGTAAGACAGTCTGAAGCGTGAGCTCTGGTCCCAAACAGCAATGATCAAACCTGCTATCTCTGCTTTCATCCCAGTGTTCCTCAGCCTTTTGTGTGTCTTTTGTAGGTCCATGTCTGCCTCCTTCATACTATTTTGGATATTCCTCATGTATCGCCTTGTTCTTCCTGGTTTTCTGCAAGCCATCCAACCCAGTATCACCAGTTCTTTAATTCAGTTTAACGTGGACAAGGCTATGTCCCCCTGAGGCCTTAGGGAGGTGTTGTCCATCAACAGCTATTTTTGAGTGATGTATTTCCTGTATTGTCAGCATTTTTTCAGCCTTAGCATCTTAGCATCCAGGCTTTTGATGTTGCACTTTTTCCAATTGATGATGTAGAGAATTTGCAGGTACTACAAGGGTGTTAATAGCTTCATTTTTTTGGATTTGGGGTTGTCCATGAATATTGTTGGTCTCTATTAGTACTGTCTCCAGATTATATGAAGGGAAATTAACTTTTTTTTTTTTTTTAAAAGATTTTTTTTTGGGAATTTTTCCTTTATTTGACAGTTATACAGTG